>OW121847.1:151604549-152204549 GCA_933228895.1 Platycnemis pennipes | reverse complement strand
TGGGAATGATCAGAGCATGCACCTCGCCCGGCATCCCCAAGGACTTCCCGGTGCTAGTGGGGCATTGTCTTCGGAATTAATATTTCCAGAGGGATGTATATCACTACAAGCAGATGGAGGGAATGGTAATGGGTTTATCATTACCTCCGGTCGTGGCCAAACTGTACATGGAGGGCTTTGAGAAGAATATTGGAGACATGAAAATCGACCATCGTTGTGGTTCAGGTAGGTGGACGATACTTTTATCATTTTCCCACACGGCGCGCAAGAATTAGAACAGTTCCTGTTGCATCTTAACTCTCGGAATCCCACCATCCAATGCACCATGGAGGTTAAAACAAATCAGCAATAACCTTTCCTGGACGTCAGGGTCAGAAAAAAAACCAACGGGAGATTCGGACGCGCCGTGTACAGGAAGCCCACACACACACACACACGAATCACTATTTGAAAGCCGTATCGCACCACCATCCCAGCCAGAAGATTTCACTGGTAGCCACACTCGTCAATGGAGCGTATAAAATATGCGATTCGGATTCATTATTGAGTGGAATGAAGTACCTGACAGCAGCACTGCGGAGGAATGGATTCAGGAGGAATTTGGCCGTATAAAGTACCAAGAAGAAAAAAAGGCGAGGCCTACCCAACCGAAAGGGAGAACCAAGACCGGACCCCAAGGCATATGTAACCATCCCTTTCATCGTGGGGGCTTCCGAAAAAATTTTAGGGTCCTACCACGTTGTCACGAGGTTCAACTGCGTGACCAAGATAGCGGACATTCTACCCCTATTTCACCCATAATCCTGTGGTAAATACTACAATGGCGGAACATGCAGGTCTCTCAACGTCTCAGAGAACACCTGAGGGCTAACAAGAACAAGTAGTTAAAGGCATCGGCCATTACAGAGCACGCATAAGTGAACCAGGGCATGCAGCCAAGTTAAAAAATAATAGCCAAAGAAAGCAAATACTTCTCGAGAATAATTAGAGAAGCCATTGGGATTAAGAAAACTCTCAACAGGTTCAACAGAGAAGACAGATATCCCTTACACGTAGCTTGGAAAATGATAATTAATGTCCCACATAAACACGACGCCGCACCAGCATAGGCCAGTGATTCGTCATTTTTTTTGCTCCAGAAATCGGCCAGCCGGTCATATATAAGAGCGGAAAAAACTCACTCTTGGCATCCTTCACCCGAGGACGCCAGCAGGAGAGCTGGCGGCACTCTGGTGAGAAAAACAACGTACGCGGACGCAACCCGAAATGATGCTGGTCTGAATGCGTACACTATTCCATCAGTCAACTTGAGTTTTCCTTTTTGTTTGCCTGGTCTATTCATTAAGGTAGCGTATATTATGACCAAACCTACAGGGTAAGCATAAATAGAGGAGCGAAATCCGAAATAAGGCCTTACAATCGTATTCAGGTTTGGCCACATCTTTAGTACATAGCTTGTCCTTGGTGTGTGGCTTATACTTACTGCTTAGTGGTGTACTAAGTGATAAAGATAGAAATATACTCGGTTGATTCCAAAATTCATTTAGATAGACTCTACCGGTCCCAACCTTTACAGGTTATCATCAGGAGAATAAATTGTGGAATAAACCAAGTATATTTTTATCTTTACTATGTCTAAATTCCACCAAGTAAACTTGCCGAACATCGATTTTATTTATATGTACTTTGTGATACTTAGCATAGCTCATTGTCCTTAATTATCATGTCATACCACCTATACTGGTGGCCTAGTGGGTAAAGCGCTTGGCTACTGATCAAAAGGTCCCGGGTTCAAATCCGGGTAAAGCCCCCGAACGAAAAATCCTCGGAGTGCGAGGTGGCCCAGGGAAAGGAAGTGGCCCCCCTGCCCTGAGTGTGTGAAATTCACACGCCTGTGGCTTACTCCGGGGTGAGCTCTACCCTCACCTATCCAAACCAACCTTCGGGTTGAATCACTGAGTGAGTGAGACCACCTATGCATTTAAAGACTCGTGAAAGGATCGTACGTTGGAGGGAAAATAGGTTTTTAATGACTAAACACAACCTAACACCATGCGTACAAAACCCACTGTAGGAGAATTTATTTCGCGTCATTTGCGACACACAACATGATAATACAAAACGGATGGTTTTATGTAACAAGTGTTCATAACAAGTTTTCTTATGACAAGTGCATTGTGGTAGTTGGTCACTTTTCATTATTTTTTGTCATTTAAATATTTTAGGGATGTAATTCTCTTGTTCAAAATTATTTCCACAATCAAATCAATTCTGATATCTGTTTTTTTTAATTTATGAATTGATTTTTTCGTTAAGCAAATCAATAATAATTCTGATGAAGAAAATTACATGAATTACAAGTAATAATGATAAAATCATTCTAAATATAAATTGTTGATATTACGAAGAATACCATTCATACATTTTTTCGTGATCGGTGCATTGTGATTTTTCTAAATCTAATCACTCAAATTCTTAAATGCACCGGAGGGCTTTTCATGCGATGATGCCTATTGCTTTTTCACCAACAGCTGTTTTTTTTGACAAAAGCATGCAATAATACCCTAGCTTAAATATTATATGCATAATATATATGTTACCAACTATCCATATTTGAATAAAATATTTTACTGGAAAACCTTAATCTACAATCTACCCCAACCAACAATCAAGTACTCCAACAACGATCTCATTGACAAACTCTGATCCCAATCCTTCCCTGCTGGTAAGCCTTATAAATACTTATATCCGCCTAAGAGAATCCTACCACCCATCGTCAAGAAAAATTAAACACAAAATCCAAAATTTCTGTCAGAATTCTTCCACCTTGATTCACTCCATCTAAATTTCAAATCCTCCTCTTCTGCCCCCCTTAGGGGACAGAATAAGCAGCGAAAACTCTAGAACAGTATCTCTTTCCCACATCCTGCAACTCTGTTTCATTACCACAGTTTATTTCCATACTTATCTTGAGAGAGGTGGATCGCAACTTTTTTCCTTCACAGCCATACTAAGGTCTCTCCTACAACATCCCTACCCTGAGCCACTATTAATTCTAGTTATCGTTGCCTGGATAAATAACCTTCCTCTTCCAACAAGTAATCCCTTAACAAAATTAACTTTCTAACGTTGTGCAATCACGAGCAAAATGTTGAATACTCTCAGCCATCGCGAGCTCCAATATTTAATTTTCTCCCTAGCTCTTGTATTTATAAGGGGAGGAAACAGACAGCTGACATAATTTGTGCATTTGTATATTAGCTGGGTTGTTGGATGGAAGCGGGACTAATAATATATCTCCCTACATCACCTAGGTATACTAGGGTATGATAGCAATATTTCCTCATTTAGCCGAAAACTGCCTACGTAGGTAGCTCGAAACTAAATGCGCTTCGATGGCTAAGATCATTTTCACCATTAATTAGGTAACTTAGCAAATATATATAAAATGCAATAAATATACTTTTCTATCGTTGCCTGTTGCATCAAAGTCCTTGGTGCATTAAAAACTAAATTAATACATTAGTAAAATTAGACTATAAAAGTATCTTTATGCAAATGAAAAATATCTCGGTTATCAAAGTTATCACCAAAGCCTAGTTTTATTTTTGAATCGAACAAAAACGCAAAGGTAATGTATGTTTCTTTTTAAAAGTCTTCTAAGGATTAATGGTACACAGAACTACATCTTCTGATTACCCTGCATGCAACCTCGAGGATGTGTGGCAAGGGGTAAATAATCTCAAAAAATGCAATACTACTTCTCAAGAAGAGATTTTTATTAATCAGGCATTAAAATGCTCAATTTTTACCCAGTATCCAAGGAGTTATATAGTAAAAACTACACATAGGTATTGTAAATTTAATAGTTCACGCAGCTATGAAAAAACCTGTACTGATTATCTCCCAGGTATCTTTGGGTTTTCTATATCATTGCCCCATATTGTACACGGAAACATTGGCTTTTTATGCCTCTCTTTTCTATTATACATCCTCTTATCCCTATATTAATCATCTATTCAGAAATTGCGCAAGGGTAGATTTATTAAAGGGAACGAGAAACATAAGCGAAATTAATTAAAAATAACTTCGTGATTTTTCCTCACAAATAATTGATTACTCCCCGGCCTGTTTCAGCGTTTTGGAATATTTATGGACAGTCCTTGACAGTGACGACAGTGAGTCGGCGGAATCGCTGGAGGAATAATGAAAAACGTGTCAATGATCGCCAAATTATTTACGACCAATTTACCACGTTTCTGCATCAAAGGTGTGGTCACGCCTCTTGTGTACCTGTCGACGAGAATAAGTCTTCAGGTCTCGACAAGTGCATTCTCGACGCTGGGGGCACAGCTGGTGCGCGCGGGTGTCGGAAGTCGCGTCTGGGGGCGGGGTGGGGGTCCTCGTGATGCGGGGGCGGTTGCGGCGGAAGTGTGCGTGTTGGGGAGGGGCGGCCGACGGATTGCGGTGTCGCCTCCAGCGTGGTCTCCCACGAGTTAGCAATCGATTGTCTTCCGGCATCAGACTCCGTAGCCACCCTCTTGCGGCGAAAACACCGTTCTCATTTCATCAGAAATACTTCGTAAATACCTTCATTTTTTTAGCGCTGATTACCCCAGCGTACAATCACAGGAAATCACAAACTGTGCTCGCGCTTCAAGTTTACAACAAGAGGGGCAAAGCGTGACTCGTGTATGAGCTGGGATCAAATCATAGATTTTCACACGATAGTGTTTTCTCTATCGTTGACGCCTAGGGAAATGAATTGACGAAAATTCTCGTAACCTCGTCCGGTGCTTCAATCACCAATCTCATGGTTGGTATAGCAATTCATCCGGAAGGTTTTCCGTGGACCCAGCGCTTCTAGTTGAGTTGTCGTCATTGACAACGATAGCGACAAAGTGAAAGAAATATCCCTTTCTCCACCTATTTTCTCTGACAAGTCAAAAGACTCTGTCAAGTACAAATTGTTAAAACTTCGTTCTCGTAGGGTTAATGGCTTCGTTGAAGGTTATGAACATCATTTTTCTTAAACAGATAATCACTCCCCTCAATCTAGATTCAAAATTGAAAAGAGAATATTTAGCTGTTCCACATAAATTTTATTTTACCAATCAACACGACCCAGGTTTCGACGATAAAACGATAAAAAAAGAAAAATATTCAGGATCTGAAGATGAAGTTTTATTGTCAAAACCTAGGTCGTGTTGTGTGGTAAAATAAAATTTATGTGGTACAACTAAGTATTCTCTTTTCAATCATGAATTCAAGGTTCCATAAAGTTACGGCTGATACAATCAGGTAGATTCTAAAGCTAAACTTCCTTTTTCCTTTGGCAAAAATAATTTCCTGTCAGCTGACTTGCACTAATCATGAGTCATACATGTGTTACATGCGTGGGTATATGTGAGATCCCCACTAAAAAGCAGATCAGACCGTGAAAGAGGTTGAATAATTTCAACTGCTTGGTCGTTGTCTTGGTGGTGGTGTTGGATGATCTTGTAATGGAAGAGAAAGCGTAGCAGGTTGGAGTGACGTATGAAGAGAAGTCAGGAAGTTGCGGAGAACCGGTGAAATATAGTGCATAACGTTGGTAATAAAATTTCATAGGGCCTTTGAGTTACTGAAGGACAAGGGGAGCTTAGAAATTTATCGATCATCATCATGGTGTATTCGCTGATCCGTATTTTTGTAGTTTTGGCGGTTGGTTGGAAAGACGAATTTTACTCTGCTTATTTGGCGGTTCAGTGTGTTTTTATTCTGTGAAAGGGATGCATTTATGATGAAGCAGCCCACCAAAAATTGCTGGAATTTGTCATAGTGACAGTGATAGGTGCGATTAGGCCAAATTATCTCTTGAAACTTCGACAGAGTAGGCATGCTGCAACTGAAGCTGACCAGTTTTTTCCGTGAGAAGGTCCTTTGAGGTCATTCATGTGTTAAAAAACTCAGATTGCACACTATTTTCACCATCTTTACTCCCTATGTCGCTATGTGACATTTTCTAGGTTACTTCCTATGGTACCCTATCTCCTTCGCACACGAAACACATACACTATATGTACCTTAATTATTTGTCTATGCTTTTCTTTATTCTCTCAATATTTGCTAATTTTCATCATTATTATTTTGAGAAAGAGTACATTTATATGGATCTCCCTTCCAGCGTTAGTAAAGGCTGAATAGTGTTTTGTGACAGGGCCGACCCATTCCCCCTTTTAGCTTTAAGAAGTGTATGAATGATCCCTAATCAATGAAGTGAAAAAATGATGAGCAATCTATTATAATGTCAATTTAGAAAATAAAATAACTACTATAATAATGCGTTGTATCTATGGGAGAAATAATTTGACTGACCAAATTTCACTTAATATATCACAAAACGAAGATAAATTTTACCCTATATTTCATTTTCTGTTTAAAGTTTGGGTTCGTCTTACTTAGCCATCAAATAATTTAAAGAAGGTTAGAACTTATGAATTTACGTTTTAAAGGTGACAATCATAAAGATCATTTAAAAGTAATTATGTAGCTTGAAAATAGAATAAAGTACTATGATAATGATGAATAGTTTCTAAAACCTTGTGATTGGGCCCATTAACTTTGTTCGTGTACGCAATTTCGTGTAAACGGGATAAAAGCTCTTGGTGTCAGTGAGGTTGTGGTGGATTGAGTATCTCTTGGACAGAGATTGTGACTGCAGAGTACCTGGACAGGTGATGACAAGGCCTAAATACGAGTTGACAGAGAGGAGTGGCAGACAGAAAGAAAATTTGGAGATAAAAATGAGATTCAATTATCCATTTGAAACGAGAAGAGATTTTGAAAAAGAAAAAGATTTGGAAATGAGTTTCATCAGTGAGTTCACATGGAGAACTTTTTAATTTTTGACGAACATCATTTATTATCATGAAATGTTCAATAACATGTCTAAAATACATTATTTGTGAAGTCCATATAATAAAAAATACTTTATTTTAATAGCATCATTATTCAATTGTGAATTTTATGTACCTAATGCAAATAATATTGATTGTATTGTTTATAACTTCAATCTTATCAAAATTATATTATCTTATCTAAAATCTCAGGACATTCTTAAAATTTCAAATAAAACACAATAATGTACAACTCTGAAAGTTTTATTTTGAATTTCCCCGTCATTAGGAAATCACGAATTCAAGGTAATTTGAATTTTAACTTAGGAGGACGCTACTATCAAGTGTTAAATAGGGGATTATTTTAACTTTAAATTTTGGGTTATTGAATAAAACAAGCTTTAACCATGTTTTCCTAAAATATATCATGTGTTTTTATATGTTTATATAGAATAATTCATTTGAAAACTGAGGCAAAAAGACTAAAAACCACCCAAATATTAAGGTTTTGAGAATTTAATGTTGTTCTGCAACCATTACTGCTAAATAACATCTTCTTTCTCTGTCCATCCCAATCACCTGTGATGAATCGCCAACCTTGGGTACTGTCTTTAGAGTGAAAATAGCCCACAAGTGATAATTTAGACGAGGAAATTAAGGATTTTCCACCACCTCAGTGACAGGACAGCCACATATTTTGAATTATGTTGGTTACACTTTCCGAAAGACATGAAATACAAAAACATTTTGATGACATGATAAAATATAAATTATAATGGGAGAGCGATTTCATACAATCAATCTTTTGGCCTGCTAGTTTTCATCTTCCGACGATTTAATGTTTCGCAAGAATAGGAAGACTTTTAAGTTTCATAGTTACTTACGGAAATTAAAACCATTATATTGGACCCGTGTCAAGCTATTTTCTAATTTGGCTGCGTTTGTTTGGGCTTTTTGGTTTTTTGTACAGATTAATTAGATTTTCTTTCTGGACCGGAACGGGAATTCTCGGATAAAATTACTCCGAAAACGATTCAGAATGTCAACAGACAAGGGGCATATAATGGTAGTCCTTGTTTTTTTATATTCGTACTGAAACGGAAAACAAACTATGAAGATAAGTATCTTGATAGCAATGAATGCCCGACCGGCATCGACCGGCATCATTGCGAGGGAGGGTTCGACGGGAACGGGCGGATTGGATGCCCCCGAGGCCTTTTGGGGGAGGATTTGACCCTCTTCTCTGCCGTCGAGTGGTTGTGACGGCGAACTTGGATTCGCCCCCATGGCTCTGCGCATGCGCCACGACCTCGCCCGCCAAACCACCTGGCATGCCATAGTGGGTATATATGCGTCTCAAAATGCGTTTCGTTCGTTTCAAGTCCCCCGGATGTGTACCATTGCTGGGAGTCGATCGCTGAGACTTGGTCATCCAAGTCCGAATTCAGAATGATCGGGTGGGTGACAGTCATTGGGGAGATATCTATGAACAGGGGTGGAGGAGGACACTCTCTTTCTGCCCAACAACAACTAGAGGCTGCCTCCTCCTCCGGGATCGATCCCTCCACACGCTTCATCCCTTCTTCTCTCTCTCTCCGTGCGCCCCACCCCCACTCCTCCCCCCGACTCCTTCCCCGGAGGGTGACGTCATCGTCGCGCGTGTGACCCCTCCGAGGATCGCGGGAAATGGAGTGGGGGGGGGGGGTGCAGGGGGTTGATTGGGGCGGATTTCCGCGGGGGTTTCAATCGCTGGGCGGAGGGGGGATGCTTGAATGGCCTGCCTCTTCGCTCCATCCCCCCAACCCTCCATTGTTGTGCCCTCATTGTTGGATGTCGTGGAGGAGAGAGAGAGAGAGACATATATATCCCTGTTTCCAAAATGCGGCGAAGGCAACCCACACCCGTCCAATGCACATAAAAAAAACCAGAACGACTTTGAGGTTCTCGCGTGCATTTGGGTCTTGAACATTGGCGCACTGTGCCTGTAATAAAAGCCTCTGTCGTCCATTGTTAGGGCAATTTATTCGTCTCTGTCGTGTGGGAAGAACGTGACCAGGTTATCCCGTCTCTCTGCTGTCTCCTTCGCGGCTGAACGAATTCAGGCCGCCCCTTTGAGTTCCACGAACACATCTCGCTATCGCCGCAGGGCCAACACACACTGTTCTGTGTTGTGTTCACGCCTCTCCTCATCAACAATCAATTTGTGTACACTCTCAGGACCTAAATGTGTTTGCCCTTTGCTCCTTAGCACTGGAGAAAATTTGAAAAATAGAATTTTCGAGACATATTTTATTTTGATTCGATGCGACCAACTTTACTTAAACTTTCCCTCTTTCAAAACGTCATTACTAGGTAATAATATCTTTTGAAAGTTAACACTTATCTTTCATTCTCAGTATGTACATGTATCTAAATATTTACGTTTCAATACTTATATCAATTGCAGTTCTTGTATCAGAAAAACACTCGCATGTTCTCTGTTTTTTTCTGAAGATATGGATATGAAAGAAATTCAAAATTCAAATAACTAACATTGGCGCTAAATGTGTTGAAACTTAACCCACTTGAAGTTTGTATTTTTGATGGATTTTAATTTAATGGACGCTGATCAATGAGTAGAAAATTCGACTGTCATTTTTTATGCTTGCGATCAAAAATGGTAGAAAAATGGTACTTCTATGGATATCCGGCTTGGATTGTCTCGAGGGTTTTCGTGTTCCTCCCGCGTTGATTCATCCTGCTGGTCGACAGTTTCTCCGGCATTCCAGTTGGCATCTTCAGGTCAGACCTGAAGATGCCGACTGGAATGCTGGAAGAACTGTCGTCCAGCAGGATGAATCAACGCGGGAGGAACCCGAAAACCCTCGAGACATTACCTGAGCACCGCGGAAGCCTTCGCAACAATTTCATCCGGCTTGGAACATAAATCGTTCACTGGAATGAAAATGTTTAAGAGTTAGCCGTTACAGAATTCAATTTAATTACGATCGTAATTGTAGCATGATTATAACCTGGTAAATATTAACGGATATTGCAGGTAAATATTTGTTGAGTAAGTGGAATAATTGGAATGAGCTTCACGCCCCGAGGAATGTTCACTCGGTCGGCAGCGAGGAGGCGAAGACAACTCGTCCTCTGGCTTAAGCGGAGAGCAGACACCCGAAAGCACAGCACCGGGATGGATTCATTCCTTGTTCGCGAGAATATCAACCATGCACTTGTTTTCTAACATACGCAGTAAATGCGTGAAAGACATACAGGCATATAGGTGCCATTTAGGTAAGATCGCGAAAGAGAGGTGAACTGTCCCTATTAGTTTTAGGATTAATAACACGAGTGAAGATTACATTGATTGTTTTCTATCGTTATCTGTACCACACGACCTAGCCTAGAAGCCTAGAAGAACTTAAGATGGTGGCAGAATTCAAGCGTGGTGTCCTTATATGAATATCTCTTCAAACCAAGTGCCAGATTGTTTTTTTGTCTACTCAGCTTGGATGACCAATTTGCCGGAGGTGTACTCATTATTATCCTTACCTCTGTTAAATGAGTAAGATGAGAAGATTAAAAATGAGTAAATATTCTATTTACTCATTTCTACCTCTTCTGTCACTCGATTTCGAGGAGAAATAAATGTTAGTACGACATTTTTTAAGCTATTAATTAATTGCTATTGCTCCGCAAATTAATGTGCCTGAAAGAAAAGAAATGTAAATGAACATTATCAATTTTACGCTTCAATTATGCTTCCGAAAACGTCTATCACAGTGCTCTTTAAGGAATAAATGTGTTCATCCCTAAAATGGCGTCTAATCAAAACCTCTTCATAGTATAAAATTAATGCGTAGTAAAAAATTTCATATGTTACTCAAATTTATGGATTTAGGTGAATAGTAATATTAATCGAAAAAGAGATTTGGAGTCTAAAGTTAGCGGTGCACGAAATGGTTTAATGAATGAATAAATGTAGCATTGTTGTAATTCAAGATTCAAAAATCTTGTTTTATCGGAATACTATCCAGTGGACAACCATCATCTTGCTATCACGACATTATTCTCCTAATTTGAAAATTCTGATTCAAATGATGAAAGGCAACTGTTCGCAATTAAAGCAAGGTCTTGAATAGAATAGATCGTTACCAGTGCAATTACGGGAAAGCTCTGTCTAAAGGCGGCAATGAGTCCTGAGCTAAAGTGATTGTCATTAAGCTTGCGCTTCACTGTTTAGGAAATCGTCTTTTGTTCTTGTCAACATCATTTCTCCGGTACATATCCACTCAGGCTCTTTCCAATTCAAAGTAGCGGAATGCGTGAGCATGTAATTCTTTCTGGGTCGGATCTTGAGACTTTGCTCCAGGAAAGGAATTAAAAACCAAATGCCCTAGTACATAAAAGCGACAGGTGTAAGGGATGATGACCAATATTTTTGTTATTTACATAAATGAAATTCTCAATCATAATATTTAATTTTGTCATGAAAATTTTCTTCAAGGAGCGACAACTTGATGAGTTTGCGGTCGACTAAATGCTGCTTTTTGAGTGCCAAACCAAAACGAGTTTTGCAGTCAACATAAAACCTACTCGTAAATGTATTATACTTTCATTTATTATCGTAGGCTCCTTGGCCCGTGCATAAAATAAAAAAGAACAAAATGATAAGAAACTAAGAAATATAAAATTTTCACACTGGGTGTGAACTCGCTATGTTCAGCTTCGAAATGAACTTACATATTATTACGAAGTTGTTGATTGAATGGCAGCACGACAATAATTTGCACGGGGAATAGTAAGAAATAGATTTAAGTATCGGTGTATAATCGAAAATTTGAAGGCAGAACGGCTTGCGACTTGAAAGCTTCTATTTTTTCGCTAAAGATTCAAGACATTGGTGAGCTAGGAAAACGCCCATTATATATTCCTTTGGATGCAGTGTCACAAGTGGACAACAATTTTGATTTATATAGCTCCTTTTTATACACGATTGCAGATATATTAACTTCAGGATAAGAGGTTTAATTTATAACTTCATTAATTTATTTTATATACACTAGAAGAATCAGTTTTGAAAGAAAGGGCTCTGTAAAATTCTAAGCAGCTATAAATAAACTGGATGCGGAGCTATATATAAACCTAATTCATAAATTTTTTTTCACCGATAGGTATACTTGGCAGATTAGTGCTAACTTTGTTTCATTACCGTTATTTCGGTAACTAATTGAATTCCAATTATCCCAGTTACATAGTATTTCGTTTGTAAAGACAAGTTATGTACCCGAGTGAGGGAAGTACCACACCCAATTTCATAAGGGACAACGTTGATACTGTGAGCTGAAATTGCGATCCGTTATTCACTTGTCCTTCCATCAAAGGATGCCACAATGTGCAATCCAATAAGAACAGAAATAGTTCTGAAATCGTGCTTGCAAATTTTTGTATAAGACTTAAAGAAATTATAAGGAAGAGATAAATTCCATACATTACGTTAGATAGCAGATTATATGAACATAAGAGGAAATTTGAGAAAAGACTCGAAGGGACCATGATGAGTATTATTTGATATTATAGTTACAAAATAATTTTTATATTGATTGCAAAGTGAAAAATGAACAGTTTATAGGTGAATATCAAATTATATGTTAAGTGAAGGTGAATGAAGTGCAGTAATGCATGAAGCATATCTGCTATGCAAGAGAGGGAAATAGTTTGAAAATTGTAGTACCTTAACAAAGTTTCGGTCAGTAAGAAATGATTACCTTGAGGTGAAGGGAAGAGTAAGCGTAAAGTGGAAGTATGTACAATAATCTTTGGTCAGGAGGAGAGTATGACATAGAATAAACACACAAATACCACAGTTGTGTGTTGACCAAAATGTGTTAACAGTGAAGTCACTGAGCAGAGGAGAATACTAAATCTCTGGCAAGTCACAGATACCTTGCTATTACTCAGGGAGGATGTCTTAGTTTTGGCAGCTCTACTTAATGTCAAGAGGAGACTAGCAAAAGCGAAATAATACTAGAAAATGACCACTGGTCATTGTCCAGTGATCGTATGGTTTCCGTTGAGCTTGAGTTGAGATATTCAGGCGGTGGTCTTGATAGAGGGGAGACTCAATAGGCGTTTAGTAGTTGCTGGAACCAACAGCTGAGGTCATTAGCGCCATTTTAGGATATGTGGATAATTCGGTAGGGTTTGGATATTCATAGGAAATATAGGGTGATATGAGAGGAACTCGGTGTCGGCATAAGCCTGCTCTTAACAAAATACGCCAACGAATCTATAGTATGTTGTCTCATACGACGGGAAAAGTGCTGTACCAAAATAGCACAATAAATTAGGGACCTGTATACCAATAAAAAATATCTACTACTGCCAGAACTCGCACTTTAGCCCTCGGAGTGTGAAGATAATCCTCTAGCCACCACATTAAATCAAACCTCTCAATATGGACGAAGAGAGAACAATTTTTTTAACACACTTATATCCTCTTATCAACTTTTCATAAAATAGTGGGGTTGTCAGATATTAAACTATCGTAACCTTTTATTCTTTCCGAAATGAAATAGATGCAGAACTTTCACAAAGTGACGCCTGAGACTATCAAATCGTTGCCTGATCTTTCTGTAGTGCAGAAAGAGTTCTCATCAATGGTATCCCGCTATGACGGTGATCTCAGTGGAAACAATCCCCTTGTGAAGGCGGCCTTTCTCATTATTTCCGCCGCTATGATGCATTGGATCACTCCTCCCAGTGACAGTGCTCCAGATACATCCAGAGGGAAAATTTCATCTGCCCTTCCAATATATCGATTGAGGACTCGCGATCCTGATTTTAATGCCGTCGCTCATCCTCTGCGCTTCCTCGGACTGTTTGAAGAGATTTAGAAAGCACCTCGTCTCTTTAGGACAGTTTTTTTTTTGATTGGATACCGTTATCCTTACTGCTCCTAAATTAATGGCGTAGTTAAAGTGAAGCATTTAAACGCTCTTTCTTACAATTTACTTTCAACGCTCATCATTACAATGCATTCTGGCTGTTTGGATCCTGTTAGTGTTTTTCGAATTGTCTTTGCCTTCATTTTAGTACCAAATTTTCTTTGGCGGTAGAACTCTGGTTTATCCTTGTGTAATCGCCATGACATTTGAAATTATAAATAATATTACGACATTTGAAAATTATAAATTGCATTTGACCACGGAATACTGTGCTAGATACTCAGTAGTTAACCCTTTTACTGCCAGCCCCTTTTAGGTAGACCGTGCGAAAACTGCCAAGCACATTTCCATGAAAATTATATTTGAAACACTAAATTTTATTATATGAATTACGTATTTGTCTCAATTTTGACGACATTTTATCTTTTTATGAGAATGAAAAAATCATTTATGATGTCTCTGATTTGAAGGAAATATAATATTAAAATTATATAATATAAGTGGGCCGATATATCGGCTCTTGGCAGTTTTCGCACAACCATAGAGGGCCGAAATATCGGCCCAATGGCAGTTGGACCTTATTGGCGAATCCTACCTTCTTGAACAATATTATCAATGAAAAATCCAGTTCATTGGGTATTTGGAGATATTTTCCTTTCTATGTCATCATACATAAACCAACAAATATATAAAATTATAAAGGAATAAATATTAGGAGAATGTAATCTAAGCCGAATATGGACTACAATAACTTCTTACTGCATTAATGTTTGAAAATAAAGATCTATGATAAAATAAAGAATGTGGGTACAGATGAGAACTACAGATGTATTTTCCATAATTAGTGTCAATATTATCTCAAGTCAACAATTCTAAGTTTGATTAAACGTAGCTCTCCACTCAATTCTTCTATCAGCTGAAATCTTCATATATAAGTCGTTACTTACTAATATCTCTCATCTGAGGTCTTTCTTTTCCATTCTTTCCATTCATTTTCCCTCAACAATTGTCTTCATTAGGCCATGTCTTCAGAAATGGGCTGATTAAGTTGGCCGGTCATCTTTCCAAGTTATCAGCAGACTTTTTTTCTCCCAATCTTCTTATGACTTCTTCGTTACTCACTCAGGTGATCCATTTCATCTTCATCATTCTTATGTAGCGCTACATTTCGAATGCTTCCAGTCTTGACTTCTCTGCTGCTTTCATAATCCATGTCTCACTGCCATAAAGAAACATGTTCAGGATGCAACTGCTAATGATGTGTTTCCAGCCGTGAGCAGATTATACATTTGATAGAATTCTCTCTTCGCCTGGACTATCCTTACATTTATTCCCTTCTTGCTTCGCCCATCGCTGGCTACTCAGCTTCCCAGATAACAATATTCTTTCACCTCCTGAATGTTTGTTTTCCTAGTTCAATGTCGGTTTTGCCTCTTTTCTCCTACTGAATATCTTATGTTATACATAATATATACCTTAGTTTTCTATTTATTGCTCTTCTCGTGATATCTGACTTTGTCTTCACTATGTTTACTATAGTCTTCTGTAAGCCTATTTCTATCTCTACCATGACTGCTATATCATCTGATTTTCCCCCCCGAATATTTTCACTCCCTAAGCCTTCTCTATGATTTTATTGGTGGCCTTCTTGATGTAGATATTGTTTTCGTTCATAAAAAATAAAAATACGAACTTATATACAATATAAATGTAGTAAACGAGGGATACGCATCGTCTTTCGTATACTTTTTTATCGCACTGTCTCGTTTCTCTCCTTTCTACATTCTTGCTTCTTCCATGCTGGGTCCTGATTTCGCCTCAGCCTTCTGGTTTTTATTCAAACTCTGGATAATTCTTAGGTTATTGTATGACACTCCAATTTTCTTTTGAGTCCTCAGTATTATATTCTAACCCATGCTGTCAAAAGTCTTTTCCGAATGAACAATGTGACTGCTGACACAGACACGCATTTCTTACAAGACATTAACTACCAAAAATAAAGAATCGGGTTGAAAGATTTTCACTCCAAACATAGCCATCCTTATATATGACATATTTAACATATCTCTTTTACTCTTAACCGAGATACCCGCGGGTCAAATTATATGAATAATTCTGAAATTTCTCCTTTTTTTAAATTAAATTTACATAAAAATATGCTGCCCTTTTTCTCATAACTTTTCTGTAAAATTGCTTCAGTACCACAGTAATATACAAAATGCTACGCTCAATAGTTTCGTATTTGTTGCTACTACGACGTTTGCACACATTCTCAGAAAATATTGAAACTTCTATATATTATACAAGTCATTTTGTTGAAAAGATAACTAAAAACGCAAGGATTGGGTTATTTTAGCTATTATAAGTAAGCTTTTAGATGAAAGCGGACATGGTGCCGACTTTGCAACATAAGATAATCCATATCATATTTGACGCACTTAAGGCTGAATTAAATGACATTATTTCTCAGGATTAAGCGCTGAGATGTTTTAGCAGCTTATCGAAAGGCAATCCTATTACAGTAATTAGCATTCGATTGCTTCCTGCCGTCACAGAATGGAGAATTGACGTCAGGGAGCCGTCAGCGATAAGAAGATGGCTTCTTTCTCCTTTTGGGCGCCTATTGGGCGAGATGAATCTATTTTGAATACAAATTAATTTTGTTAGATACAAGTACGGGCAAATTTTGAAGTGATCGTGTCAAAAAATGCTAGAATCCTGTGCATTTTCGGCAAGGGAAAACACTTTCCATTGCTTCTTAGCAAACTACTTCAAATTAAAATGGTTTAATTGGCTTTATTGTGCAGGTAAATACTGGGTTAATGCTATTTGAGATTTTAATCTCTTTAAAATCGAAAATCAACACATTCATGCCGCTCTAAAGTGACAGTAGAAGCTATTGCCTAACGATAAGTGATATTATCGCATTCGATTTCAGAACTCAACCAATGGTAACCTTGTCCTCTAAGGCCAGGTTTTATAACTCCTTGTGAACCATAACCTGCAATTCCGCGAACTTTGCCCCAAAGTTGTTTTGGTTACCGCCGACTCTTATTTAGTAAATCGCAGGATGTTGTGATTACATCGTTTGATTATGTTTTCCTTGTATTACGTGACGTTATAAGGAGATAATTCCAACTAGATTACATCCCTCTTTACCTCTACTACGTTGGTGGAAAGACGTAAATTTATTCTTAGTTAAAAAAATGAAAACTATACAAATAGAGCAATGTCAGTAAAATATTAGTGAATGGATAAGAACATTGAGAAATGAATAATATATTTATAAAGAATGCCTGTTAATCACATAACCAAGAGGGTCAATTTGCAGTGTCACGTAATTTATGGGGGAGCATCACAGAATGTGACGGAGTTATAAGGGATAATCGGTGGTGAAAAATTGGAAAGTCAGTATTGCGTAATGTTTGGATAGCTCCTAAGCTGATGTGAGCAGTGACTGTTAAATATCTTCACAAATGGCTAGTATAGTTTGGAAACAGTCAACTAAACATAGCAATCACTATGACCATAGCCACCATCACTATGACCATACACGTGCATCATCTACATCTAAAACTACATTATGCCCTTCGAGACAGCACGAGGGTGTGTTGCAGAGGGTGAATATCACCATAAATGCACTACTAACATACAACTAATACCTACAATGATACGACTGCATGGAAACAAGTTAAATATAAGAGTAAGGTGCAACTAAATGGTTAATGTCTACATTGTAACGAAGTCACTACTGGTTAGAAGGATTTTCACAAAATATTTATCTGTATTTCCCTAGCATGCATAGATTAGTAATATTAAAACATGTTTCATCCACTGCAGGCTACTCCAACAGTTTTTTTTACCAAACTATCCCTTTGCTATGCTGACTATTGTGTTCGCTAATGGTACGCGGGAAAAATGACTTTTTAAATCTATCGGTACAACAGTCTATCTCTCTATTCTTGTGTATCTGATCAAACCAAGTATAATAAGCAGGGGATCTTAATATATGTATAACCTCATCTGTAAACTAATCATCTTTGAATTTACTTCCAAGGTTTAGCCTAACTCGGGTACTGAGAGTAATTACCATCATAGTTCTTGTATTTACCTCCTAACATCAAGAAAACTATGATATTGGCCTTTCACAAATCTTGTATCATAAGAGAATAATTCTGTAATGGAGCACGATGCATAGCATTTATATATATCAAATGATTAAAGCATGAAGGAAACGTGTGAAAATTTTAAAGATATAAGATTACTCATTGGTTTTCATATATATTTAAGGTAATACAGTGGGTAACAAAGTAAATATTTTCAGGAATTTATTATCACCAGAAATTTAATGTCCGCTACAACATTTAAGGAATTTATCCTTCTAATGATCAGTATCACTAATTTTGTAGACACGTCTGGAATATCCTCTGAGAATCAATCATAAATGGGAAAAGTCTCTTTGCAATGGTACTTAAAAACTCAGGTACGATGAAGGGGTCTATTTACCACTCCAGTTCTCCTGAGTTCTTTAAAATAGCAATTTATTGATACTAGTAGGGCTACATGGCCCATCTGTGAGCTAAGGCGAGAGCCCTAGTTTTTGCTGAGATTAAGGGAGGTGAAAAGTCGTATCGTTGCCTCCTTCCGGCTCTAGCACCACTTGTTGGATATGTAAATGGTATTCGATGAATTTTAATTAGATCGATATCCACTTCTTCTGATATGACAGCGGATACTGGAGTGAATGGGATTACTACGGTGTTGAGTGGTATGCCATGGTTTCACTCTATTAATTTCCAAATTGAAACTGTTTTAGCTAGTCTTGGTTAATATCTCTTGGATGAAATGGGTTTCTAAACGTTCCTTCGTGTTGGCTCATCTCTTGGCGACAACCGTTTCTCCAACCATCCCTCTGACGTCTTCAGGACTTGTGACCTTATGACGCCAGCAGGATGGCTGTAGAAATTATTGTTTCCAAGAGATGAACACAAGCAGAGGAATTTCCGGAAACCTTTATCATCAATGATAAATCCCGCGGAAATCTCAGATGCAATTTCTTGGGTACTGATTGTTGTTTTCTCTTTGTTGCAGCAGCTGGAGGTGTAGTGTGTGGGCGGGGAGGCAGAGTTCGGGTGGTGGATTGGGAAAGGACCTGAAGTGCGGGAGGGGGGACTGGGACGTTGGTCTTCGGATGATTTGCAGCCTCGGGTGAGGAAGGCGGTTCCCGGCGGCCTTGTTTGTACGGGGCCGGGCGACGTCCGGCCCGCGAGGGACGGTTGGAGGAGCCGACGGTGAGTTGCGATCCCGCCGAGAGATATCTGCTATTCTTACCAAGTGCTATTCGAAGTGCAACCGTTCATCTGATAACGGAGTTGCACTTTGGAAACTTGGGCGGAATAAAACAACACCCTTTTGACGAACACTATCATTTAGGTTTTGTGTCATGAATTTATTATTACGCGAATTAAATATTATACGCGAAACACTTTTTGACCAAAAACCTGGTGAAATCTCCATTTAACACCTTTATACGTCATTTTTATCTCTTTTGAGTTTCCAATTATTTTAATCAATTGCATAAATAATCCCTCGTCATGGATAAAAAGGTCGATAACATAACGTTCTCAATCAGAGCTCTTCTCTGTAACTCACTGTGGTGTAAGTACCAATGAGATGTGGTAATTTATGCATCTACATAAACAGAGCAATCTGCAAGTCATGTCAAGAGTGTGCGGAGGGTAAGAGTAAAAATCATTTATTTATAAGAATTTATCAAGTACATATAACTAAAAGATATGAAACGTAGGAAACAAGAAATATAAAAAAGTGTTATTTATGCTTATGCGTAAGATGCGCATAAGAGATGTGCAACTAATTTTTTTTATTGCTTTCAACAAAAACAATACAAAATACTGAATTTATTACAATAAGAAAATAAGAAAGCTGGGTTGCCTCAAAGGAGAACCTGTGCTGAAGCAACCTTCATAATTGTATAATTCATCGCTAACGTTTCTATTTTTTCATACAAAAGTGATAGTTTCATACAAAAATGATCAGTTACTACAAAAAAACTAATACTTTCCATTGGTTCCAAGAATTCGCTTTCTTTCTCCTGGGTATTTTTTACTTATCAAGAATAGTGTTGTTAACGTATGGTAATATAAATTAGAATATGTTCAGATTGACTTCAAATTAAGCTACTTACAATTAGATCATACTGTTTAGTTTTCATGATGCCTATTATGACACCTGCACCTGGAAGAGACTCCTTTATGCGTTCGTCTTGGCCGGACGATGATAATTTATATGCAATATTACGTTTTATAAGCTTTGATTTATATTTTTCATTTCTATGTAATATTGACTCACTTCTAAGTAACTTTAAAGTATAGTATACATGAAAGAAATGTAAATTCCATTGCCTGCGTTTTAGCAAAATAATGAATGACTGCCTAGTTAGCCACAGGGAAGAGAGATAGGATAATTGATAGATTGGATTATACCACGGTTTAGCTTTGGCGCCATTTGTTTCTTTGGACTGGACTGTATAATCCATTTGTTGTAATGATGAAGATATACGGGATGGCCACGATAGTCAGAACGGTAATTTTCCGGCCTGGCAACCCAAATATTACGGGTTCGATTATCGCTCTGCGTAAGGACGTTATGTCCGTCCAGGGATATAGTTCTTAGACTTTACGGTACATTATAACACAAGTGGTGGATCATCTAAAACCGAAGACTTCCGTATAATAATATTCTCATCAATAAAAAAGGAGAATTTGTAAAAAGTGAAAATATTTGCCCTTTAAAATTTTTTCATCTCTCACTCTGGCAAACTTCGTCAGCGAAAACTCGGATAAAACCTTCGGATCGTGGAGGCAGGTTCTCATTTCTTTGACGTCAAGAAATGGACTGGGATCGATAATCACCAACTCTAAAACCCACAACATTTACATTCCATTTGATGGTTTTTCGATGGAGCAGCAAGAGTGCGTAGGGTGGATAATGGAAGAGGATGGAACTCGTTGGCAATATGCCCTGATTTTAGGCTTCTTTCTAAGCGGTTTTTGCAGTATTTCTCAGACAGTTGTAATTAATCAACTTAAAAAAATTGTCTGCACTGTCGCAGGATTTATTCTGGCCTTGATTCATTTCTTGCATATATAACGCATCCACAAAAAAGAGAATAGATTATACATATTATAGCTTGTTAAGCGCATTGCCATTTTGTATCGGCCTTGTGATACATCCAAAAGCGTCTAGAAACTGTACCAAGTTTTTGTGTACGAACAGGTCATGTGCGCGTAACTTTCATTTCAGTTGCCAAGCAACCAGGCAAGGTTTTTCCCTTTACTGCACGCAAGGTTTCCGCTTTTTATCTCCACCATGATTAATTAGCCTTCTTTTATTTTATAAGCGGTTTGTTGGTGGGTAATGTTCCCATTCATCCGTGCTCAGATCATGAAAATTAAGAGCAACGTTGTTGTGCAATGATACAATCAAAGCGGCTTTCCGCACTCACTCTTTTGCTGTCATGTAAGCTTCGTGTTTACCGCGCATTGAGCACGCAAAGCACTTGAGAACTAAACGCCCGATCCCCGCGAGCAACGGACGCACCCACGTTACGGGCAACAGGCAGGTTCAGTGTTGGTGTGTTTCTTCAAATCAACTTTTATTCCTACTTAACCGAGTTCTATATCTCACATTTTCCATCCACAATAAATTCCTTGGTGAGAGCTAAATACCCAATTTTTTAGTTTAGACAAACTGTTTCCTTTCTTGCAATTACATTCATAGAGCAATGAATATTGTGAATTGCAATGAATCAATGTTTGCCTATCACGTTATGAGGGCACAAAGTAAAAATTTTCAAAAGTACTTTTGGTGACTGTTCTTTATTCGTATGTTGTATGGCAGGCCTGTAGGCAACGTGACAGGTCATGAAGCCCCGGGTTCAAATATTCATAGGTGTTTTGGAACATTTCAGCCTCGAAGCTTTGCGTTTAGATTTTATTGTTGCCATTTACCATATGTACAAAGGAACTCACCTCAATGGGCAAGCATATTAAGTCCTGATACACTCAAAGCTAAGCTTTGGTTTACCCATAGCCCTTGAAATAGTTCTAATAGTAGAGTGGGATGATGGGATATTAGTCATTAGAAGTTAACCATTTATTTCACCTTGAATAGGTTTAAAATATGAAATTGGAGGCTACCTGAAAATCACAGGGACCTAATTTAATGAAATATGGGGATGTGAAATTGAATTTAGACATAATGAGATATACGAAAATTATTTAAAAATAACGAACTGTAATTTAACAGAAGGAAATGAATGCTAGAATTTTGATGTTGAAGGAATCAGCAGAAATTACTATGCCTTATTATATCTTCTTGTACTTCAGCGCTCAGTACATAGACCCATTGAAGACCTTAACCCCACTGAAGCCCTAATATCCTTTATCCCAGAATGTCATGAATGTAGAAAGCGCTATAAAATTAATATAATCTCAAAGATGAAGCGTTTTCCGTGATAAATTTCACGAAAACTTGGAAATCACAAAAATCGGGCTTACATGGATGCATATTTAAGTATTTAATTTTTGGGGTAAAAGAAGTAAAATCCAAGGAGCAAAAGTAAGTGCCTAAGATGATATTTCTCATGTAAAAGATAAGAAATATGTGTTTGCCTAGGATGATCCTTGTATCAAGAATTCTTCATATCAAAGTGATAATGCATATAGAGTATGCTAGAATATCAAGTTTTCCTCAACTCTGAGAAATCACGAGTGATGTCATAATCGCAATGAGGCAACAATGGGGTCATACGGATAAGGATAAGTGTGAAAATTTGTCGGAAGCTCCACCAGATGGATGCATAAAATTTCCATTTTTATGCACTTATTTTGCATAAAATGTTTGTGAAATTTTCTCGGGAAATCTACGAAATTTTCTCCATATTTCGTCACTTAATCAGGCTATCCTTATTCTTAGGGATTTGTTTTTCTACGAGGGGTAATATTTTACATAAATTTAACGCCAGAAAAAAAACCAAATCCCTAGGGTCATTCCGCGTTAAATATAGCCTGGCGAAGTGACGAAATATGGAATCGATTTTATCTCGCTCTAGTGTTGTTTGATATTCAACTTGATTGAAACACTAACCTAGTGACAGGTGCGGAAATGACCTCATGCGTGAGTGGTTGAATTCATCCCGGAAGTCGAAGAAGCGAAGGGGCTTGGGAGAGACTTATTGAGGGACTAGGTAGAGGCAAAGCAGGAGGCAACTGTTCCCTTGTTCAGGGACGATTCCTGAGGTAGTAGTAGTTAATCACTGGAGGGAAAAAACCAATAGCCAAGGTCACAATTTGGACTTTAACATCAGAGGGATGAAAGGAGAATTCAAACGTTTTAGAGGAAGAATAGTGAAAATCCCATCGTTGGTATTAGCTTACTAATACCGAAAGACTACAAGGAGCCAACCTCTTATACGTCAATCCGACGAACGGTAATGCTATACTTGATGTGCTTGCAACATCACACAAGAAGGGGTTAGGATACCGCTAAAAACACTACCGTTTCCGGGATTTGAACCCAAACTATATAAATGGGAAGCTGAAATTATAGCCACGACCATGAACATTTTTATTCTAAGAAGTTGAGTTGACGTTCGGTCGCATTGACTTTCTATTGAATGCCTGAATCAATCTTAAAAAAACTTTTAACGAGATTTTAGATTGGAGTGAGAACTTGTTGTGATAAACCTTTTTCTTCAAGTTTGAAATAATTCATGATTTTCGGTGATTTAGTATTTTACGAGATAATTTCTAGAGCACGTGAAAAAATAATTGTCCGCAGGACAAGGAGAATAGGATTATCGTATTTCTCTCGAAACATTTTCATAGAGGGATGATGATTTTCATTCAATTTTTCGTTTAATGGCGTATTCCATAAAAATAAACCATAAACCATGCGCCGTAAATATTACGAAAAACCGATAAATATGATATGAACGGCAATATTTTCCTATACGCACAAATTGCAAAGACTATGTTTAGATATGTATAGCATTACTGGAGACTCCGCAGTATTGTTCCAGACGAATTTAATTCGTTGGCACGCCTCATTGCACATGAAATTGCATTTTAACACCGACACACAATGCAGTGGAGCTCACCTGTAAAAGTAGGCAGATTCTGCAGGTAAATTGAGGAAACAACGATCCCCTAAATATTCCCAATGTGGGCGAGGGCGGATGGAAGGCATGAATCTTCTTTCTGAGCGGACAGAGGAAACAGCAGAGGGGGCTTCTACCCCAGTCCACACCTTCCCCCAGCCCACCCCTCCCCCCTCCACTACCCTCGTCATGCCCCAGTTACGCCCCCATTCCCTACCTTCCCCTCCCCCTCCCTCCCCCCTCCTTCCGCCACTTCCGGACACTCACTCGCTCGCGCGCCCAGGGATGCCATCTGGCGCCCGAGGCGCGAAATCAGAGGCGTCCGACTCCACTCAACCCCCTTCCGCGCCATCTTCTCACGTGTTTGACTCCAGCAAGCGAGTGCCTCTCAGGGCGCAGGGGACGCGTGCCGACGCTAGAGCTCGACGCCCTTTCACGTCGTGGAGAATTCAGAGCTCGATTCCTTTTTTTTTCTTCCAGACTTCCACAGAAATCTAAAAGGCTGTGGATGAAGAGTGAGCGCCAGCATTTTTATTTCAATTCACTTGTAAATGACGATGCGTGAAACTTAGCTAAAACGTAAAATTATAGCATAAATCTTAAATGAAAGCGTGGTGCTAAAATGGCAGTTTCTCTCTGCTCTAAGCTTTAGATCAACCGCCGGAAAACATTTTTCAACATGATCTAGATTCAAGTATTCAAGCGAGGTTGTAGACGAAAACATTTGGGCCCTCCTTGAAATGAAGCTAGGATCTGAGAAATGAAGGATCGGATCGGAGTGGCAGGCGACCACGGAGTTGATAGAGTATTTTGGAACGTTTGGATAGTGGTTGATTTCAAAGGTCTCAACATGTGTTTTCGACATGCCTATTCATGTTATAGTGTTTATGTTACAAAACTTATTTGATAGAAATGGTTTCATAGTTTAAGCATGCAGGAACCGTGAAAAAATTGCAAACTAATATTTCGACGAGGTTTTTATTCACGAATTTCGATTGTTAGGACATGGAAGTTTCATTGAACATAGTCTCCGATAGAGCGGGAATATGCTTACCATTTAAAAATGTTCCGTGAACTACATATTGATCTTAAGTGCGCGGTAGGACGTGGAGAATTTTGTGCGAGTATGAAGGAGAGCGAGAGACCAAGCTATATGAGCCTATCTTTCCATTGCAAGTGACTGGGTTCAAGTCCTAGCAGAGATAAGGTTTTTCAACGGTATGCCATTTTCTGTTAAAATGAAAAGTGCATAATGCTCCTTACGAATGGGATGTTATCCTTTGGACTTACTGGCGCCTAAGCTATTAGTATTATGCTGTCTCTTCAATCTTCTTCCCTTCCTTCAAACGCAGCCAAAATTCCAAAAATCTCCCATCAATGGTGAAGATCTCAGCTCATAAACAAAATTAACTTCAGTCATCTCCTCATGCTGCAGTTCTCTACTGCCAGGAATCCATGATCATAAAGCAATTGTACGCATTATATTCAGCACGCAGAATCCAAAAAACTGATGCGGGAGATATTTTATGGGTCGTAATACATTGAGAAAAAGACGTACCTTGAAAATAAACAGTGAAAAAATGTTATACAATGACTCGAGTAGCCATTTTAGCAATTTTTAGCAACTTTTAGTCCCTCCCTGAAATTTTTTTGAGATAGCAACTTTTTGGGATTAATCATTTGATTCAGTTACTTAAATTAATACAAATTTTTGAATTGTATTTAAATTGAAATTTGAAGCTTTCACGTAGTGGAAGGATTCCATAATAGCAATGAAAAACGTTGTGACTTCCACAATTTTATTAAACGAACTACCGGTTTCGGCTGTCAAGCCATCCTCAGGTACATTAAAATCCATCATCCATGCCATGATCCACCGCCTTATTAACATCCCCCTACGGGAAACGGAGTTTGCACAGGAACTAAACATTATACGACAAATCGCCCACAACAACGGATATGAGCAATCCATAATTACTCGGATTTTAAATAGGAAACTTAGAAGTTTTAACTACTCTATTTCAAGTTCCTTGCTCCCCGCTGAGCCAAAAACACCAACCAAATGGTGTAAATTACCCTTCATCGGCCCCTTGTCTTACAGTGTAGCAAAACGAATCCCGAGGAATAATTTTAAAGTATGCTTTTATAATAACAATACCCTAGGCAACTTGTTGAACAATGCAAAAGACGTTTTAGACCCTAATTGTAAATCAGGTATTTACAAGTTAAAATGTGAAAATTGTGAATGCCATTACATTGGCCAAACGGGACGTAACTTCAAATGCAGAGTGAAAGAACATAAGACATGCTGGAGGAACAAAGATGACTCGTCAGCCTTCGCCCGACACCTCTTGGAGACGGGGCACCGAAGCAGTTTTCAGCCCGAATTACTGCATTTTACTGGAAAGGGAAGGAAGATGGATGCCTTGGAGATTCGGGAGATCAGCCTCAATAGAGAAAACCTTCTCAATGACATAACCTTCCCAAACCCATCCCCCTTATTACTCATCACCTTAAACACTTCTCCCTCCCCACACCCCTCCTCCCCTCCAAACAACCCTCCTGATTCCCTCGTCCCCACACTCGGCCAACCCCCTCCCTCCTCCCCACCCTTCTCCCTCTCATAGCACTCCCGGACTATATAAACCTGTGTTCCGCTGATAATAATTTTAATGTACCTGAGGATGGCTTGACAGCCGAAACCGGTAGTTCGTTTAATAAAATTGTGGAAGTCACAACGTTTTTCATTGCTATTTTGAATTGTACATTGTAATCTATCTTTTGTAAAAGTGTTCAATTTAGTTATACGTATATATTGTAAAACGCAAGACAAGTACTTTTTATAATTGGCCCGTTAGGCGGATGAAAAATATAAAGGTGTGTTCAACCCGAAGGTTGGTTTTAGATGGAGAATGTATTATTTAAAAGAAGGATATGATTAGGAATAAAAATTTAGTGAATAACGTAAAATATCTTAAAATTTACAGTTCATATTTCAAAGGTGTTTCATCACACAGGTTTAATAACAAGTTAAAGTTTTATAAGTAATTAATTCCTCGCGTAGATATAATTATCTAAGGTGCGCTTAAAAAACTACTCTATCATATTGGTGAAAATAGGTATTGTAACAACTATTCATATCTTTGAACAGCTTTCTAGCAACTTTATGGATACTTTCTTGATGGATTTATTAACAAAAGTAATTTAGAAATAGCAATCCTTTGAATGATATGTCAACACATTGTATTCTTCATACCAATTCTTGATCAGACCCAACGGCCACACGTCGCTATACTCTTCTGATGTAGGAGGCTGCATGCCCCCGAAATGTGAAGTATTTTTTTGTCTGTGTTTATTCTTTTTGTGTTATCATCTCTGTCTCTCCTGTAGTTTACTAAGAACACTGGTAAAATTTGTAATCGCGATGAATAAAAGTACTAGAGTCACGGAGGTGACTAACAATAAGACAATTAAATAAATAAAAGGACACACACGTAATGATTTCAAATTTCGGTGATCCTTACCACCTTCTTCACAAACGTCTGGCGAGATTTCAAAATATTTGACCTTACTAAAATCTGCTGATACTTCATTGGTTGAGTGAGGTGTCCGACTATTTTAGATGAGAGAAATTGTTATCATTTGCGTGAAAAAAAGACTTTTTGTTATGCTTGAATCACGGATTATTACAATCATTCCACTTGAAATAAAATGGGCATTTATTACTAACCCAGAGTACTAAATGTGATATACCGTAATTAATTTAACTCTGAGATGATCTTTCAGTCGTATGTCGTGAAAAAAAACAAATTTGACATACAGATTCATTCCCATATCTTCTATGTTATGTAACTTAATTCCTTTATTATATTCTTATTTAAAATCCGTGAAAAAACCCGATTACGGAAGTCTGGGTACACTACTCATGTGGCCCAAAATTCTAAATATGTGCACTCGAGTGAAAATAAATTTCCCCTTAAATATCGGCCAAACACTAGCATTAAAGATGTACAAGTTGCATAAAGTGCAGGAAGTAGTGAAAATATATGTCATACTGGACGTATAATCACGAGGATACATATACCATTTTTTCAATATGTTCGTTCTGGGCAAGTCCTGACCGTGGTCATATGATTCCTCCTCTCCCTCACAAGAGCTATGGTAGATACTGCTGATCTAAGGTATTCGGGGAAAATGTTTAAACACAGGGATAATGATAAGCTAGTGATACTGGAATTTTTTTCATATAGGGACACTAGGAAGAAGGAATAAAATGAATGCTCTTTGAAGATAATAGACGAAAACATTTGACGACGTAATGGGTGGACAAAATGTCACAACATTATAAATACTTTCAGAGCATAAGAATTGAGGTGAACTCTACTTAGACTCAAACAAAGTAGAGAGATGAGAATTAATAGTAATAAAATCTCGAATTCACACAATTTGAAGAGCATACATATAAAACCAGAGTACACACTGGAACACTCTGGTCATATAACTATCAGCAAAAAGTCGAAAATCATTATTTGTAGATGGTAGAATCTAATGCCCAATTCTTGCACGAATGGATTTAGATTTGATGGTTGCTTATATATACTACACTTTACTGCAGGCATAATACATAGTCAATATTAAAAGCTTCCTTTTTATATTCCGCTAAATACTCCGAATCTTTTTGTCAAAATTCAGTGCAATTGAATGTTTCGGTCATTTATTGGTATAGTTTCAGAGCCAAAATCAAGGAAAAATGATTGATATTTGTTAGCATTGTAACAAATGAAAAATACGATTGTTATTTATGTTAATTACCTCAGTACCCGGTAAAATTATATGCAATATAATTTTACCGGGAAATGGTTTAAAAGTATTTCTAAACTTTTAAGTAGACAAAGAGTATATGTTGTTTTTAGATCAGGCTCTATCAATTCAGATTAAATATGCGTGAGGTTCAAAAATTGTACTAATCAGTATCCATTTTCTATCGTGGTATTGCTACAAAAATAAATTATTATTATTAAAAAAAATTATTTTCCAATATTGATACTGGAATTTCGCTATATTATTTCGAAAATGTATTATAATTTATCAACATATTTATCTTTAAATGGTCACTATTTATTCTATTAATATTGTTATATTTATAAAAATAATTCAAATTTCGTTTTTCTAAAGAAAAGTCAACTATCAATATTATTAAAACCGTGGAATCGGATATGTAGAGAAAGACTTCACTTAAATTTTTAATGCGGTATAATGATAGATGTCATGCATTGGCTATTTCTCTCGGACTATTTAGTCTAGGCTATTTAATCTTCTAGATGCACTCCTAAGCGAATGGAAAACATCAATCTAAAATGGGGATAAAAATCGGAAATCTTCTATTCTTGACGTTGTACCTTCGCTTACTTGCAACAAGGGGATCAAAGGAATCGCAAGGAGCACCCTCATTTGGCTTTATATTGGAAGGCATATTTTCACCACTGCTCTGTCTCTTGCGCCACGTTGAACTTGAGCAACACAATGAACCCAAGGGTTGTTTAATTGAGTTCGTAATGCAGGAATATTCAGTTTATCTTTCGTATTTTACTCTATTTTTTCAGTTTGCAGGGGTTAACTATGCTTGTGGCTTGTTAGCAATAAAATTTTCTTGGTGTACGAATTTATGATCATTTTATGATTTTGTTGAAAGCTGAAAGACTAAAAGTTTTTACTTCAGAGTTTGATGATGATGGTTGAAAATTAACTTCTAAAATGTAGAGAAAATTGTTTTTGAAATATGCAGCGGCAATACAGAAAACAGTCTTTCTCTAAACTGCTCTCTAAAATGATCTGAATAATGCAGGAAATTAATTTTCTGTTCTGGAAATTGTTGCAGGAAAAAGAATTTCAAAACCAACCACAAAAAGCAGGTATTTGTTTTTCTGGACGACATTATCTTGCACAAATTGTGTGCTTCCTGTGGAGATACATATTCCATCCGCAATGGCTCTGACCTTGTGGAGCGGAGAAAAGAAGGAAGAACATTGTCTCTATGTGAGAATCATTTGGATAGGGACCACTTTTAGGCTAATAGCCAGGGGAACTATAAAAAGATTGAAAAATATCACGGAAATTTTTTAAAATAGGATACATTTATAATAATCCATCCTTCTCTCAATAATATTGTTTCTTATTTCAACTATGACATGACCAGTTAAGGCCTTTTTCCACTTCGGACCAAACAACATGATGGCTACAATTCATATTCTAAACTTTCATCTGCCGTGCCATCCCATCTTATCCCTTATGTTCTTTTAAGCTGTTCCTGTGGAAGTTTGTAGTGTAAATACTATTTATATTACAACTAGCTATCAACTGCTACCTTCTGGTAAAACTATCGAGCAAAGTATATATTTTTGAAAACCTTTATACAACGCATGTCTTTGCGACCGCTCTCAGAGTAAAGCGTTAGTTAATGTTGATGAGCGATAAAGCTATTCTCCAATAATTACGGCAATATTGTAGTATTGAGTTTCCATTCTAGTCACTGCTTACTTTCGTGCTTTAGCGTGTAATTTCCATTCCTTGTAGTATTTTTTCCATAATGTTCATGCTCTGTGCATGTTACCGGGTATTCTTCAGCGTAACTTGGCGTAAATTAAGACAGTTTTGCTGGTTATCCTGTCAGTGTCTTCAGGCCATCAGTCAAACCAGCAACCAAGCCGCACTAATAAATGCTTTCATTACTGCTTACTGTTTGCGAGAAGGGTTTGGTAAAGCGCTATGAACTGGTTAATTGCTTTTGCGCATTTATCATAAAGGCTGTTTCTTATCTTGACGACATTCTTTTGCAAAACCATATTATTAGATTGCAGTGGGTCGATAGGGTATAGACATTACCAGGCTAATAAATGTGCGCTGAGACAATGATGATTGTGGTGTTTAAGTCCTATAGGGTTCAGCATTATCAGTGCAGCTTACATCGGTTTATAATATTGATTAATGCTAAACTAACCACGTGTATACGAATGCGGTCGTTTACCATATTTTTTTATCGCCGAATCTGATAGAGTTTGTAAAATATAAAGACACGTATTTTTCCGTTTTTTGATCCGTCAATTATTTATCGAGTTATAAGCGGCGAAAAACTGATGTTTTTAACCCGTTCGGAAAAGTGGGCGTGGTGCACCTCTGACGTATAACGACTTCGTCCAATCACAACTGAGCCCGCGAAGCTACTTTGCCTTATCGCAATGGGGGGGACACAGCTGACTCTGCCAATAGGACAGTTACGACAGCATCTGTGCGAGCAGACCTTCCGAAAACCCCCCTCCACTCCCTTCCCTTCCAGGAAAAGCAGTAAAGGACGGGAGGAAAATGACGTAAATGTTATCACAGCAGCTTTTTCGGTGGGCGTCACCTTTAGCTTATTTTAATTTTTGATTTATGAGCGAATGGTTGTGGTTAGAAGATTAATTTTTTCACTAAAATTCTTTTTTTGTTTCCATCTAACGATTTCGTGCACAAAATTGCGATTTCCGTTCCGAGTAAACGCCCTCAACTTTTGAAAGTTAAAACATTCAAAGATTGTGCTTCCTGTGGAGATACATATTCCATCTGCAATGGCTCTGACCCAGTTGAGCGGTGGTAAGAAGGGAGACACTGAGAGCAGCTATCCCGTCTCCACCTTTTCATCCTTGTTCCTGGTGAAACAAGGCTGTGCTATTTTTTGTCATTTTCAGTTTCCCCAACATGTCCACCACCTGCCTCCGGAAACTTTCCGCAGCAGCCGGTCGCGAGCAACCCTAGGTACATTCTCCCGCGGAGGGTGCGAGAGAGCAGCACGGTCCTTGTCGTTCTTTTTGTACCCAGAATTGGATAGACGGTCCTTGTTCTTTAACACTTCCAGCTTTCTCTGCTTCTTTAATTTGAAAAACGCGTGAGTTTCCAAGAAGTGACAGTCAAAAAACTCCTCCAACTACTTAATGAACGGGGACACTTTCACATTTTATTATTCTGGGAATATCAAGGCCTTAGATCCTCTCCTTTTAATATAATGTTATATAGGAAAATAGTTATGCATAGACTAATTAAGAATGTAGCTTTATTTCCAATCACTAAGTTTCTGACTCTTGAGCGTAGAAGCAAAAAACCAATTTCCAACACACTCTCTAAAATTCTGTAATGCCTCCGGATGATCCCAGGCTTGATACGGAACGGAATGAAATAAAAAATTGACAGGTTGAGCATAGGGATACCTTAAAGCTCGAGTGGGAAAAAACAGACAAGGAAACATGTATAAATAACAAAGATATACATATATCATATCCTTAGATACAAAAATATATATATATTAAATATTGAGACTCTCTTAGACGCTTATTATTTGTCTAACGAAATAAATCTGTGCAAAAAAGTCCATCAAATACCAATTACTTTTAAATTAGTGGTCTAGGAAATAGCATTGCAACATAATGTGTTAGGAACAACTATTTTAGCGTATTGAACAATCTTTTGCGTAATTCATTATGTTTTAGAATGATAATTACTCAGAAACTTAAGATTTAATTCCTAATTAAACTTGAAGCAACGTAATGCTATTTTTGACCGTAGAAATCCAGGACATGCACGACCTCATTGGCTCGAAATCAAAAACTTGTTGGACCCTAACATTCTTGCACTTTTCGTGCTCTGTTGCACATAGTGAGACCCTATAACACACACACACATACCTCGGTTTATGTGATTTTGAATACTATTAACTATTTAAAAACTTCAACTCATTCCACCAATTAGACATCAATTAAATAAGGAAATTGCAGGAAAAGTAAAAGCCAGCTAAATCATTTTCATCATCATTCATGTGACTCTCATCTTTGACCCAAGTACATTATTCTTGATATCTCTTTATTACTTTACCTATGTCTTTGCTTACTTTAGCAAGAGTACCACAAAGAAATAATCATCATTATTGACCGGGATGGATCTTGTTCAAGGTGTTCGACTTTTCTCTGAGGAAATTTTTCTATTGTGCATACGTTCGAATGATGTAAAGGTTTTTTGCGGCTCGTTTACAATGCTTAAATTTGAATACATGGTCGAGACGCTAATAGCGTCTCAAGGCCTGGTTACACCATACATTAACACGTACATATTAATGTGCAAATGCATGAACACGAGAATGAACGCGAAAATTCACCGTGTAACCACACCACAATATACAAATGAATGAATGCGTGAACAGAAAATAGAACCTGTTGTATTTGGTTCATGTATTGGTACATTTTCGTGATTCAGGGACATCTGGTGGCAGAACACGGAAACGATGCACTGATTGTTCGCCTTTAGTGAAATTTAGATCGCTCGTGTATGACTTGCCTTTTCGTATTTTCTTTACCTTTACTTCGTTTGGACGCTCTCTGCGCTTTACCGTTTGCCTTTAGCACCTCCTGGACTATCCTCAACAAACCATTTTTGGCCTATCGCCTCCTTCGTACATTTTTCTCCCGTAATCTACCATCGCATCGTTTGGACTACCCGATTTCGACGCTGGTGATGGCTTGGACCAGGGGGCAGGTAGACAAGCTAATTTTTCTAATTTTCGAGAGGCCGTACTTGTTCGATCCTCGGAATACCTTGTACAAAAACAAGGGGAGGAGGGCAGTTGTCATGTAAGCGGTAGCGAAGGAGATGTGTGCTGCAAGGTAGGAATTTTGAAATCATAATACAAATAATTGCGGTAGCAGCAGCTTTTTTCGCTTCGTCGGAATCAATCTCAGTGTCCAGACAGGCAAAAATCAGAATTAAACGGTAGGTTAACAACGTTCCGTTTTGGTTGTTCAAGAGGTACCAAGGTCGAAAACGGGAGAGAAATAGGTTTTGAGTTTTCGGGTGAGAAATATCCAGCGAAGGCGGACGTCAATTAAGGGTCTAACGGGGTAATCCAAGAGGTCAACTAGTAAATCGAAGTCCAAACGAAGCAGAATTCATAATATTAATATAAAAGTCCGAGCCGCACGCAAACATAATCCTACATCCAACTACCAGAAGACTGAATGTATCTCGCTTACGTTTTATACCACTAGGCCACTAGCTGTCCCCACATAAAATTACAGCTGAAAATCGAAAGCTTGATTTGAGAAAAATCGGTCAGTTAAATAGTAGTAATGGTAGTTATCATGTATTGTCGTCTTTGACTTTTTGATTGTTTTGCTTAGCAAAGATGAAAACATCAACAATCGCAAATGCGCACCCAGAAAATTGTGCGAATGCTTGTACGGTTCCATGCATCGTGTAACCACTGATTCATCCATTCGTTCACGCAAACGTACATGAATCCGTTCACGCTAGCGTACTTGAAACCATTCACGCAGATGTACATGAACTTGTACGTGTTAATGTATCGTATAACCAGGCCTTTAAAGATTGTGTATAATAGTTTTCCCGGGCATTACAAAAGTAAGGTAATTCTTCGGTAGAAAATTACCTAATCTGATTGCACGCCCATGACAACTTTATACGCATGAAAGATTGTTTTGAAAACTAACCCCGGGAGCTACAGATTCACGTGTCTGCCAGCTTATGTGGTAAGATCTGGGTTATTACCGATACGGGGTAACAATTGGGAGTAATATTTTTTTCAATTAAGTTAATTGAAACTATTAGGATCATAGCATTCTTCGAAATACGGTAGGGTATTCAGGTTTCTTCATTTGTTTGATGCAATTTTTCCATCAGATTCAGTAACAATTAATGCGGTAATATTATTCCTATATGAAAATCATAGCCTAAAATAGACGCTTTGAAAATATTGCTACAGGCACCTTACCTCATACGAACCATGCTTTCGTGAGCGCATTCAAAGAGCTCGTTTGGTGAATGGGGCCACTATGCGCAGCATTAGAACTCCGGTGGCCAGCATGCATTCCGGAATTACGTGCATTTGACAGGCGCTGACCCGAGCGGGTCCCCTTTGGTCCACTCCGAAGATCCCATTGCCCCACCCCAAACGCCTCATCAGGGGAAAATTAAAATTATGGTAATCGTGCGAGAAGATGTGGGCGGACGTAGGAGTTTGAGAAGGGCTTTGGGTATTGTCCCGCTAGTGCTTTCAGTTGTCGGTTTATTTTCCCACAACTGAGTGGCGGAATACACACAATGGAGTCATGTCAGGTAATTGACAGACTCCGGCCGGGGTGTGAATCCGTTGTATAGTCCACCGACGACGGAGAGTGGGGGGGGGAGGGGATGGTCAGCGGCGACGACACGTGACTGGCTGAGGCCCCCGAAACAAGGGCAGAGTGTGGATCGCTGTGCCCTCCCTCCCTTTGCCGCAGCGAGACAACAATTGGGATTGGGGGGGGGGGGGACCTGTTGTGTCTGCCCCCTCCCGCCCCCAACAAGTGGGTGGCTTGCTCACCCGCCTCACGCGCCGAGCGATCGCGCTTGCTAGGGGTGGTGAGGGGAGGGCTCATGGTTATGCTGCAGGGGAGTGGGGTGGCCCACACACCACTCCTGTTGCAAGATCGATCTTTCCGCCAGCACCATCTGTTTGTCCTGCCGTGAACGAGGGACCAAAAGAGGTCTTTTTGTGGTTTGTGTCGCGGGCGCGGTTGTGGTGTGTGTTTGTGTGTGTGTGGTTTTATAGAAAGTATTATCATTATGATTATGAGTTTTCAACCGATAAGGTTAGGCTTTTATGGGGTGCACCTACTATGCATCACATTGTCCAAATGGCTCTTTTCCTATGCTCTTCAGCTTCTCTCCAAATCATTTCACTTCCTTTCCGTCTTTACACTTGAAAACAGCATGTTCTGGTAAGATCTTGTGATACAGGCCACACGTTCTTATAAAAAACGGCACTATAAAGTTATTTTTATTAAATTTATCTCCTCATACTGCCCAAAATACATTTGCTGTTTCTCGTAGCTCACCACCTTGCCTCCTCATTATTTTAACTGCAGATAGTGGCCTTCAATATTCAATTTATCTTGATTACTCTGTCTATTATCTCCCCTTTATCCTTTTTTCTTCCAAAAATTCCTTCCCCATAAAATTTATCCAACTCATCATCCTTCATCACCCGTAAGAATTCAAATATCCATAATAAAGGTCTTCACTTAGCTTCTTCTTATATAATTGCTTGGATCTCTCGCCTGTAGTCCCTTCTTAAGTAATTGTCAGTATTGGACAATGATATCTTCTCCAAAGATCAGCAACCTTTCAACCCCTTTCATTTAATAATTTACCTAAGTGACCAAATTGGCTCATCTTTTCTAGATTCTGCTCCCTTACTTATAAGTCTAGTCTCGATTTATTTTTTCCGAAGAATTTCACCATTATATATTTTTTCAGCATTAAAATAAATGTATTATTGCTCACCACCATGTTGCAAGGATGCTTACTTTACCCTTGTATATCACGATCAGGGTTCGCGCAGAGTGCACTTGTGTTCTTCCAAGCACCGGAGGTGCCCATTGTTGTTCGCTGGCGTCATGCACTGTCCTGTCGCCAACAACGGATGGGGAGGCTAGCGCTGTGACGTCGTAACGGAAGGCCTGTCTGGTCGGCGCCAAAAAGTTTTAATCCGATACCCATTGTTACTCTCGTCACATTTCATCTATTGTCCGAGCAAAACGCCCGTGAAATTAATTATTAGGTGAAGGGAGTCTTTGGACCATATTTAGAATCTCATCTACAGTCACATTTCCACTGCTGACGTCCAAAAATCCCTGCAACAAGTCAAATTGTTTGTATAGATTCTACCCGAAAAGGTGGAATTAATTCTCCGCGTACGCTGAAAACTGCAAAGTTAACCTGCACGCCTATTTGACTCGAAGAAGATATTTTAGGGATTAAGCAAGCAATAGAAGCGAGACTGTAGTTGAGATTCTGGTTACGACCCTTTGTCTTGGTTAAATACAAAATCGACGAAAACACCACTCACCACCATTTTTAATTGTGATGTGTAACTGAGTGGGTATCTTTCATCTTGAAGAAACAGGGAGTAACTAACAACACCGCAATGCCACATAAAACTTCACATGCCGTTCACCTACTTGTGTTCCATATCACCTTTTGCACGGCTGTTAATATAACATTAGTGTTAAATTACTCGACATATTACTTCTTCTGTCATAAACTTATAGAATTATATCAACAACAGACAGAGGTTTGAATTATGAAATATTAAAATAAAATAATGTGACTTAATTTCCAATAAAATGAAATCTTGAACCATCAATAATTTACGAAATTATTTCATGCCCTAATTTAATCGATCTACTTAATGGATTAATTAATTAAAGGAAGAGATTTTCCAATACAAGCCATCATTATATAAAACTATCTATGGCAAATTTATTGGAATTTAAAACTGGATTGAGAAAGCTGGCTCTGAAAGCACACATAACGATTGGGTTGATTTGAAACTTTCATGCCTCATGTTCTGAGAGTTTATGACATTATTTTATACCGTACAATATATTATACAATTAATTACATGATTTGAAAAGTCATTCGTGAAATTGCAATGGATATGTTCAACCACAGTGAAGCACTGGTTCACCAACATTCCCTTCACCGTACATCAATCTCTGAATCTCATTATGATTCTGTCACTCACCAAGGTATCTCACGTTTTAAAGTATGCTCATAAATTCTACGCTAAAAGGTTCCGAGCTAATCTGCTCTACCGCTTTATAACAATACAGTTCTTCTCCAGAAAAATAAGGTAAAGCATTCATTTCATTCAATTAATCATGAGCATCTATAGCATAGAAAATTCGGTAGATGTGAGCTTAAGGGTCACGAACTTTGAATATTTATCCTGCGAAAACGGTGTTGATTAGCCCTCTTTATTCCAACTGTGTTAAGTAAAGGAAGGATGGAGATTTATTATGAAAACCCTTTAGCAACAGAACAACTATGTGAATGTAATAATGTGCCATTTTTTTAGGAGACCCCTAATCTGTAAAAATATTTACGCCGGCATGTCGCGGTGAGGTTTCCTCACGATTAAGTTTGGTTCCTTCTGAGATGAAGGGAGCCGGACGCCGTCGGTCGATGACAGGGAGCCATATCCTCCCTGTCATAGACCGATTCTTTTCGCTCCTTCTCAGTTGACTGCTTTCTCCTTGTATTGAGTTGTCATTGCCTGTCTGATTGGCTTAGAGGGAACGATTTCTGGAGAAGGATTCGGATCACAAACCTTCTCCTTCCCTCTGACGCCCTTGATCGCCGCCGGCTTCCATTACCGCTTCCAAAGTTCCACCACCTACAGCGTGGTGACACCGGATGTCCTCGCCTGACCCTTCCGAGTTCGAAGCCCTCTCATCTCGGCGCCATCGGAAATTTGGCGCGGTCAAAGTAACCACGGAGATATTAGCGCGGTGGTGCTGCCACTACAAGATAGCAGAGTAGGAATGTACATACCTTTATGTAGGAGTCGAAGTAGTTATTCTTTAAACAAAGGTCACCTTCGCCACTGGGGAGGGTAAATGGTTTGAGGTTGGAATTTTTCTGCGTCATTAGGAATGGTAGCCGGGTGACGAACTTGAGTCTCCTCTTAAATCGAAGGAGTCAAGGGGATCGGGTTGCTGTGGTGGAGTACTGGCCTCCCATCCCGAGGGCCCCGGTTCAAATCACGGCACCGGCGCATTTTTCAATGGTGTACCAGTTCTTACTTGAGTGCCTTGTGGAGAGCACTTCACGTCCAGTATTCCGTCCGTCGGAAGAGATGTTAAGCCGTGGTCTCCTAGGCACCTTTTGTTAAGAGCAGAGTTCTTCCTACGCCGGGTTTCTCTCCACCCTTCCTACGTTCCCTAAAAACTCCAACTTTTACCCAATAACCCACCTCTTCCTCTCCAGCGCAAATGGCCCCAGTTGTCGGTCAGTTATCGCCTCCCCCAAGTAACAACAGCAGCTACGAAGGTAACATTCGATCCTACCGCAGTTCAACTACCCTTTCGACAGATGGCGCTCTGAATTATTTTTTCAGAAAAATGCATCTCCATGCATGATGCGCTCACCAAAAAACAAACGAAACTTTTGGTTTGAGTGATGTGGACAATTGCGTCTCTAGCTCGAATATACGGGTACACGAATCCGTCTCCCTTGGTTACGAAGTGATGTGTGACAATTTTTTATTTATACGTTTGATTCGTGAATTATTTAGGTGGTTGGTGAATTTCGAACACATTGTTGAACAAAGAGGGCGTGGAATAATGGAAGAGGGAGATTTGTTAAAAATGGAGAAAAATATGACTGGTTAACTGATTCGGTGTTTAATCTATCAAAAGTACAGAAAGTATATCCTGACTCTATGCGTCGTAGGAAAAACTAGAATGGAGGGGTTAGAGGAGAGAGAGGTCTCCTCGTTTCTTAATAAATGGAATTAAAGTTCAATTTAAAAATCTCGCGCTAGAAAATAAATTTACATTGGATCTAATAGTGGAAGCGTGAAACGATAGAAAAGAATACGTTTTTGTCTTGCATCAAATGAAAATGTCACTTTTAGTAAAATTTTGCTTTTAGAAAGTCTTCAGTTTTGTTAGAAAATGACACATTTATTTAACTACACGATGCATGTGCTATATGATTAAATTTACTGTACAACATACGAGAAGGGATATGTTTTATTCAACAAGATTCTAAAAAAATATTTCTGATATGATATCCATTCTAGGATTGGTTCATGAAACTCTCTGAAACGTAGTTATAATTTTAAAAAATATTCAAAGAAAACTTGTTATATTTGCGTTTTTAAGTATATTTGTTTTAAGCTGGGCGAAGTTCTAAGGCTATATTGTACACTACCTACTTTAATTGGCTTATCTAAGCGTATTCCTAAACTTAAGATAATATTAAGCTTTAAGGACATAATATCCATACCCTGGGCAGTATTTTCACCCTAGACCTGTGGGATACCTTGCTGATGGTTAATAAACAAGATGTCAGCAGCCGTATAACATTTATTTGGTGGCAATGACAATCCATTGAAATCGTTTTCGTCTCTTTTGATACTTCGTTTGTTTTCTTTGTAGTCGGGCATCATAGGTTCATTCTCTTAAATTTCCCCGAATGGAAAATAAAACTTTTGTCATTTTTTCTGTGGCCAAAATAAGGACTCACGGACTGATCTGACCCGCCAATAATCAATAACACCACCAATATAACTATATCCAATTTGATTACTGAATTTGCTGTTTTTAGGAATAGAGTTAAGCTCCAGGGTCCGACACTTTCAAGGAATGGAATATTATAGAAATGTAGCACGAATGTGTAGTTTTTCCGAAGCTTGAGAATTTTTAATTTCACGGCTTACATCTCAATCCACACTATCTGTTTCAAAATCCATCAAGCCTGCATGTCCGTCACACTACGGCGTAATAATTAATAATTTCACAAGAGTTTTCCTTGCTGTTTCGATTTCATATCAGCATGCAGATATAAACGAGGTGTTGTAGATGAATTCTAAAACTCTTTGCGATTTGCATATGAGGGATAACCTTATACTGGGAAACAAAAACGAATAAAGTTCTTTCAAGAGCTATGCTTCTAGTAACATCATAATAACATCATTCAAATATGTTGATTCAGATTTTGAAGTATATTTTTACATTCCATCATTCTTTTCCTCCCATCAACTCCTTCATTTGATTCACCTTGATGATTTGAGAAAGAATAAAATTATCATAGTATTGGCCTTTCATCATCATTTACGCTCACTCCAGCTTTGAAATACATAAAATCAAACATAGCAATTTGAATACTATGATTTACTTTCTTTCTCTCTAATATCGCTATGCTAAGCCGCTCCAGACAAGTGCCCCAAATATTATTTCAATTTTTGTTATTTTACTTTCGGTAAGTATAGATGTATTTTTATTTCCAAGCATTCCCATAGCAGAGTACACCTAACTTCATTGATATACTCTTTCAGCCTCGCATACTCCCTGACTCTCATAACTTCACCCAAATATCCCTTCTTATCTTACTTATCCTTCTCCACATCCACATTTTAAATGTCGCCTGGCTATTTTCGTCCTCCATTTTTCTCCATTTAACATCCTGCAAGGTACGAGCTCCCGACATCACCAAATCCAACCACACACTCTTTCTACTCCCAATTTCCCAAATGTACTTCCTTTCTTCCACTTCTTTTCATCACGTCCTCGTCTTCCTTTCCACTCACCTTACTGCCGCTATCCTTTTCCGCACCCACATTTCAAAATGTCGGCTATTTTCATTCCCTTTCCTCCACGTCCACGTTTCTGTGCCACGCAATGCCCCAATGAACTTGAGTAAAACGCTCGCCCCTCCCCGTGTCCTCGGCGCTTCGACCGCTGACGTGTTTATGCCCCTACGTCACTTCCTTTCCACCTCGCCACCACCCACTCCCATCTCCCCTCCTTACCCTTTACCGCCGACGACGTCGCTATTCGCCGCTCGCCGCATTTGCGACCTGGTTGGCTCCTGAGGACACCTTCATTAATGCGGGAGTTGTCTCGGGAGTGTCGCGTTAGGGAGCGGTGCATAAAACCCTGAAACCTCGTTTGCGTATTCCTCCCTTGGTTCGGCAGTGGCGGAGTCTTCTTCTTTTCGGGACGTAACGCGATGCTGCTCACGTGAAAATGGGCGGTTGTGCGGTGATATGGGTTACGCCGCGAGTACCTGCGCGCGAGCCTTTATTTGCGAACGAAGGCTGTTTTTTTTTCATTCATCCTCTCTTTGAGCCACAAGGGAATGAAGTCGCGCAGACTAATAATTTTTATTCTTTCTAATAGTATGTGAAAGGCGTATGTGTTTCGAACGTTCATTAGAACTTTTGAGAAAATATGCAAAATCAAATTATGTATTTTAATTCCTATAACTCATTTTTTAGACAGTTTCCAAATATAATAATAAATGTAATAAGCATCCCACTTAAAATACATACGCTAATTTTAAAAATATGTCGTCGTCTGCAAAATAAATGAGGTTAATATCATTCAAAATTTTATTGAAGAAGGTATCCTAAAAGTCAATTTATGAGTAAAGTAATTTTAGCAGTATACGTGGATAAAGGATGAAGCCAATATTTTTACTCGTACTATTTGTTTGTCATCTTACGAAAAAGAAACTCAGTTTGTATATATTTTCTTGTCCAAAATTAAATTTAATATTTTCTGGCCGAACCTTCATCGGAAACGGAGCATGCTGGGTAATATTTATAAAAGTATGTTTCTATCAAATAGTGCCATCTTTTATTTGCATACTGGAGTTATTTTCTCAGGAATTCTGGCGCAAATTTTACGGAAGTCATTGCCCTTATGATTCAGCGGTTCACTTCGTAATTTTATTCACATTTATAAACCCAGTCTGAATATTATCCTATGAACTGGCGCACCCTAATTTGCATTGGTTTCTTCTGTCCCTCTTCGAATTTGGGTTTTCCCTTTCGTAAATTCCCGTGCTTCTTCTGTTTCAAAACTCCATGTGAATGCCCCTTAACATTTTTACGGGCATTGCAGCACGAATTATTCCTGAAGATCTGGCTAAGTAAGTGAGCCTTCTCACATTTCTTCACAGTGTCTTAAAAATTTATAGATCTCCATGTAAAAAATGTGCAGATTCTCATGCTGCGCATATTGATATTATCTAAAAACCTTTATGATAGTTATGATGATTATGGCTACTTCATTGCATTTTAATATGGCTTTGATACAAGAAAAATAAAACAATGTTTTCAATTCTCATTTATAAATTGGCTGAACTCTCCTCTCTCTGTGTTGGCAGTCTCTACACCTTATCACTGCTTTGAGTTACATTTCATGTACAGGCTTGCAAATTTTCTCACACGGAAACTCACTCATTATAACAACAAAAAATACAAGAAAATGTTCTTTCGTGATTCTAAATGTTTTTTATAAGACGCATCATCCAAAATCATTCTGCCCAAATTTGAATATTTCTATGTTGTTTGGCACCCTTCTGTAGGTTTTCTTTTTAAAAAAATAGAAATTTTTAATGCCGTAAATTAATTAAAAAATGTAAAGAAATTTGATTTCCATTTTTTTTTAATTATTTGTCCACTCAGCTTTCTTAGGTGTTGGTCGTAACAGCATATGCTCCTGGATAAACTGCTGAATAAGTAGAGGTGATACGTTTAACATCCTGTTGAGGAAGGCGTTGGGAACTAACTCAATTTCCTCTGGAGCCACGGGTAGCAAGCACTAAAAAGGAAATCAGGGGTAGGCGATGAATATAGAGCACATTTTAGTGAAAAAATGAGGTTATCAGCTTTCTTTGAATTATTCTTCGCCTCTATGAATTTAGGAGGTCATTTATACCGGCGCCATAATGTCATTCGTTATCTCGACCATGAAAATATATAAGCCGAGTGTGGGGCCTACAGGGTCATTTACTTTCCTTTTGCCCGTCGCTAAGGCATGAGCAGAAGACCGTAGGGTGTGGTAGGTAAAGGGCCGACTAGATGGAGACTAGATTAAGCGGCGAAGGGTAGGAGGCGTGGGACACTATGAACACAGTGTTCAATCTGCAGGTGGTCTGGCTGGTGAGGACGGAGCTCACTAAGTCCTAAGCCTTACGGCATGTGAAATTCATACATCAGGGTAGGGGGGCCAGATCTTCCTCCTCTGCTGCCTTTCCCAGGAAGATCTGGCACCCACGCGGTAGCGCAGCCTGGGTTCGGATGAATGTGATCAAAGGTTGCTACCGGATTCACACCCTGGATCGTCAAATTATAGCCCGAGTTTCTATTCACTGGATTATCATGGCGTCATAATTAAGAATTAAGAATAGTATTTGAGATATTTAGAAAAATAATAATAAACTAAATTAAGTAATTAATAACATATTAATATCTGATAACATTTAAATAAATAATGCATAAACATTCTCAGCCTTTTTTTTCTTTGATTGATTATTAATGACGGATCACGAATCGAAAGGCAAGATCAACCTCTTCGGAGTTACCCACTGATAATCATACAGGTGCTTGAATGCCACATAGAGAAAAGCCAGATGATTTTTTCACTAAGGAGTGCTTGCACTAAAGTTAGTAGTAGAGTGAACATGCATGGCATTTAAAGCATGCGCAGACATACACTCGAGGTTATCTAGCCTCCGGTAGAAAAATATGTTGTGTCAGATAAAGCCGCTTTACTTCTGTACATGTAAAAATCCATTTAGTACTTTTTGTATACCCAGACTCTTTAAGGACTCCCACTGAGCTATTACGGAGTTCATTGGCTAACTCATGATTGTTATGGAAATTTGATTTTTTTTAAATTATCCATAATTTAGCTAATCAGAGTGGCGTCACAAGCACTGCGAATGTGCTCGTTACTTTTCATTGTCTCGAGGGTGCGATTCTGTATATTAGTCTTCAGAAAAAATGCAATAGGTATATAGATGGACGTGAGTATGGTAAAAGAAATACTTAAAATAAAACTTATATTTACAAGAGTGGCAGTAAGAACATGCCAATTAATGCAGAGAAAATTGTGATGGAAATTATGTTGGTTGCATATTGAGGCAGAATAGCAATTGACGCAAGAATAACACATGCGATAAGCATGTCTCACAACGTTAATTTTTATTACAGGGTAATATTTATGAACAATAAACTCCGTATTTTTTATACTGATTGATTCTTGTCAAATGATGTCATTTGTTCTCCAAAAACTGGGAAATTATCTAAATTCGTTCCAATGACATTATAACACAAGCATTATCTTAGCAAAACTAATAGGCATTTATTTCATGAATCTGGAATGAGATGATCTTGAAGCTCTGGCAAGTAGTGTGATAAGCCCAAATTTTTCTTCGCGCCTTTTCACTTCAATGATAGAGAAAATGTTTTCCTCTCATGTTTGGCTTAACCATGCATTTTTCCTAACACTTTTCGCTTAGTTTTCGGTCAATTGACCCTGTATCGTCCCTTTTTATTTCTTAAATATCATCTCAAATTTCGTATTTTCTTATTTCCCGAATTTATTGGCCTTTATTTTTTTATTTTAATTCAGATTCCTTTAATGTAAGTAAGTTAAGCATCGTAGAATGCAAAAAAAAGGGGTTAAGGCGCTGAATTTGAATATTTTTTAAACAAAACTGTGAAAATTGAAATTTGAGATAGCGTGTACTGCTTTCTGAACATATTTTCACTAAATGGTTATTTTGATTACGCTAACATAATATTATGTATACGGTTAACTTCTTTACGAGAATAAGTATTATTTTTTTATGAAACTGTGGTTTGAACTTTACGAACTCTCTTTCTATAAGACCGTAAAGGAGATTTCTTAGCGTTAAAACAACGTGAATAAATGTAACATTTCTTTTCTTATAAATGTGAAACAATATTCATAAGTCAATTATAATTTGTGGGAAGTATAACAAATCGGTGGAGATTCTTATGTTTTTGGCAGTTGTTGAAAAGTGTGTATCTTTTTTTCCAATTATTTCGCAAATCTAAAAATTGCCACCCCTAACTATCACTATCACCTTAATTAGAACTCCCTAAATGTGTAATGTACTGCACCTTTTTTTAGTATGGTGTTTGACATAAAAGTAATGAGATTTCATTATATTTTTGGTATAATCAGATCTTTTATAAAGAGTATGCTTCTTAAGGCCAATCTATGGATTAAAATGTTTTCGTGCACATTCGTAAAGACTCCGTAAGAGTGTAGTTATTCTACAGTCAACATTTGCAAACGCTTGGGTGCCACAACATGGTTACCTCAACTATTACACGAACTTTTCTTTAAACCCACAAATTGAACAAAAAAGGAAAAGCAAAGTTTCAATGTCTCCCGTTGTCCTGAGGTATGTAAATCTAAGATTTTTCATATAACATTACCATAAACTGAAAATCTTACTTAATCGATGTACTTACAGACGCAATCAGTACATTGGTGAAAGCCACGACGGAATAATGGAACGAAATACCGTTTAGTGACTTCTCGAAGAGCCATAAGGGAGAATGATAAAGTGTGCTTCCGTTGGAGACAACTTTGTCCGGGATAACGTAGAAAAATGCACTTTTTGAAAACTTAAAATTTTATTAATGAAGTCTCCTTACTCTTCCGTCACAACTCCTGAGTGCTGTTCCTTGTGCTTCATTAATGAATTTCAATCGCTTGCGCACAGAAGTAGAAAGGATCTCTGCCTCTGCCAAGCCTCGCCATTCCGTACTCGAGACCACAACTCCTTTTTGGGCAGGGCCTGCCCTTCGGGTGCCGGGCTGTGACCCACAAAGGCCCCAAGGCGCTCCCACGAGGGTCCTCCCCTCCCCCCGGGTGCCGCATCCGAGAATTCCCCCGAGACATTGAAATGCGGAGGACCTCGAAAAAGGGTGGGCAGATAGAGAGAGAGAGAGTTACGTAATGCATATTAAGGAGGGTCGACTCACCGTGCACGTCTAGGTTTCCCTCACAAGGGCAACTCGTCATCTTAAATCTGCATATTTTGAATTAATCCTGGTAGATACGGGGTTTCGTTTCGGAGGCCAGGCCTCGCTCCGAGAAAATAATCCCCGTCTAAAGGAAGGAATTAGCCTCATCCGCTCGGCTCAAAACAGTTTATTTGTTAGATAGCGTCGAAGAAATGGTTTTAAAAAGTGCGTGGTGCTGTGTATGTTCGAAACTTTTCCGTTGAAAAAGGCATTGGTTTAGAAGGTTTTTAGATGTGGATTCGTGTCGAAAGGGTGAACTGGGTTGAGAGGCTAACGAACGAAGAATTGTTAAGTTTTTTGCGTCAAGAATGGAAGTCGTAGGGAGAAATTTGATGGGACATAAACAGGGGATAAGGAAGTACAGAAAGGTAGTTAACTCTTTCAGGTGAGAGTTGTGATTGAAGGAGCTATGAAAGCAAGGATAGAAAGAGAACGTTGGACACCATGAGGGAAATCAATGAAGAGGTTTAGAGGAGACTAATAAAGTACGCCTGAAAACATGGCCACAGGTATGAATACGGAGCAGGGAAGAAGTAAATCAAGCAGAAACTTGACAAATCCATTGTGCTTCATGTGTCATGGCTGAAACATCTCTCTATTGCTGAGTTGTTCCTTCCCTCCGATGCATTTTTTGCTTTTTCTCATTTCTTCTTTTATTTGCTTGTTTTTTAGTCATCATTGGCCAAAATAACCAAGTGTCGATAACCCAAACAACCAAGGCCTATTCCCTACCGATTGATTTTTTGATTGGTGTTTATTCGTAAAATACCGAATTTTATCTGGACATTTACACGCAGATTTTCCTTACTTTTAATGCTATCCCTAATTTCCTTACTTTTAAATCTTCCTCTAGCATGGAGTTCGTCATCATCGAAAACAACTCTCAAACTGAGTAACCTCCGCTTGTAATCCCTCAAATTGGTTTTCTATAGCTACACGCTGCTCACATTGAAAGATAAAGGAAAGCACGCACATTCAAAAGTCCGTTCATGAACTCTCCGACTATAAACATCATGAATGATGCATTCAGTTTATAGTGTAGATCAATGGGCTTGAAATTTACCTCAATAAAATTATGCTACGAAAAAGACCATCGTAATTTCCAATAAAATATAACTTTTTACGATAGATATGAATAATGAGGTCGTTTTTAGGTGAGACCATCTTAAAAACCTTCATAAACTCCTGGAGTATTGGTGAGGGAAAGTGGGAAGCGTTAGTAGTAATCAACTTCCAACGCTTTATATTTTTTTTCTCTAAAATGAATTGTTTCCTGCCGATGGTCGATGCAACAGAATGCGTCTTTAAATATTTTCCTTAAAATCTTTTATGCCAGGGAATTAATATTGAAGTAAATCTTTTTTGCCGCACTATATCACTTTAACAGCGTAATCTAACGTTCGTTCAAAGAAATAAATCTCGAGCCGTAAATCTAGGAAAACATATTTTTCTTCTCGGAAACAATCTACCTGTTCCTTTAACATTTTCCAAGAATCAAAAGAGGATCGAGCGGCTGGCCAACCTACCTGCGCGATCCCCCTACGACGCCTTTTAAATAATGCGGCCCCCTCTGGAGCCTCTGGCGGACTCACGGCGCTGGAGAACTGGCGCGGAAGGATCTCGAGCACGGGAACAACATCGTCGTCTCTCGTTGATATTCAACATTTACGGACTTGACGGGTTGATGACAGGGAAGACAAGCCACTGCACAAGGTCCCTCGGTCTTCTTTATAGACTCAATCAATAGATTCAACCTGCCTCTCTCTATCGAAATGTATTCCGAGTCGATATTTGCCTAAGCGGTAGGATTCGAGAGAGCCATCGTCGATTTAATGCTCGCATAAAAATGTAAAAACTCGCAGCCAACCGATGAGCAAGGGTCAAAGGATACCGAAGAGTTTATGTCCTCACGAGGTCTGTATAAAGATATAAACAACTTGGGGATGTCGTCACAACGGCAGATAACATTTTGAGTACCTTTATTTTATTCATGTTTCCTGATTACTTTAAGTTTTGTAGGCCGAGGTCTCTTTTTATGCTCACTAACTGTTGCCATAAAATTGAGTAATGTATATATTGTTACTCCTCTAAGTTGGATAAAGTATACATGACGATTATTGTATCAGTTTTAAAACGTTAATGGTATGTGTGAGAGTCTTTGTGAAATTTATTTCGGATAATGGCTATGAGAGTGCGATATATATAGGCAAACCACATCTTTCATCTATCGTACTTTATGGAAGTAATTGAATGATTGTCAATAGTTATTTACTGTATTTACTAGTGTATCCCGCGCTCCTCCTTGTTTGTACAGGTTCTTGAGGAAAAATATTTTCGTCAAAAAAGTAAATTTTGCTCTTCTGTCCCTTTTAGTTTTAACCTAAATGCACTTTCTATCTAAAAATTAAATAAATAGGGATAGTTTAAAAAAGAATGAATAGGATTTGGAGGAAAATGTGCGGTACTAACAATAGTAATTTGAAGAAAAAACATGCGCAGTTTGCGAGAAAATCTGGAGGGTTCGTGTAATCCGCGTACCCCTTTTTTCAACGCGGTTTCGGGAAAAAGGTGCGCAAATTACACGAGTAAATGCGATGCATGGATGAGGAATCATTATATTTTTAATAATTGCACTTCTAATTTTGCCTCATAATTAAAAGTTGCTTCCAGTCCACTCTTATTCTACGTTAAGAAAGCGAGATAAGACGATTTGTTCTCTACAGTTCGCGATGACAATTCCACAGGGACCTGCAATTCGGTTTGCAACTCAAACGCGGGAACTGCAATTTGGGATGCGAACCAAATTTGACCCAAAATTTAGTTGGCCTCATTGAAGTTAGCGATTGGTTGTGCTCAAGTAATTTGCCAACTCGTAGTTCGAAGTTCGCAAAATTTATGTCAGTTTACGGTACCATTGTACAGTAGTTGTTTGTTCACAGTGACAGTTAAGGTATTATTCGGCGCATGAAGAAGGAAGCTAATGGTAGGAATTGGCAAAACATAAAAAAAGTAATCCTTTCTTTGATTAGGGTGTACAAGGAGTTAAGCGTACCTAGTGGAAAATAGTATAAACCAGCTCATGACCTCAGTGAAAAAACTCTTAATTATATTTTTACGTCAAAACTAGATGCACGAGTGCTTTGTCGTAAATGTACGTGAAATGTTTCGGTGACAAAGACGATAAAAGGAAAAGACTGAGTGGAGCGTAAAAATATTATGAATTCAAAGTTTCGGCTCTCAACAAATACGCTAGGAGTGTCCAATTTTGGTGCACCCATGCTATGGGAATGTCCAATCTCTTATGTCAATTTTTAAAATGAAACATTTCCTAAGTTCATCATTTGATGAGTTACCGTACGTTACAGTTATGGGGTTTTAATTCCGTAAGGCAGTGACCTAATAGGTATTAGCATCTTCAGTATCTTTAGCTGTACTGTAAAGTGCGGGCTGAGACTTCAAGGATCCTGTCGTTTCATGCATATTACGCACTCACCTTTAGAGGATAAAGTTTTGGATATAGTAAACCACAAAAGATCTCCTAAAGCCGAATTATTTTTTATTTGACGAATAAGATGAGTTTAAAATATAACATCGAAGGCAAATTAATTTTAAAACACATATAGTTCTATCAAATTTATCTACCTCTGTCCCATAATCTAGACTTTTTCTAAGTTCCTTTTATTATCCTAAACTTAGATTTTATAATTATTTCAAATATTAAAATAACGACACATGAGTCGTTAACTTGTTATTGAGCAGTAAACGTTCAAGTAAAATAACTGAACCTAGCATTTTTAATGCAAAAGAAACTGTCAGTAATCAAATAATTGACGTGATGTCCTCACAAACCGTCGTTGAACATCAATCAGACACTAAAAAACTGAGCCTAATAATTGTTCATAATATTATAATGGTTATAATTACTTGTGCTTGATGGATTACAAAGTACATTAAGTTCCATTTATCATGTATGCATTGGTTATTAATGACTCAATGGTAAGATGTCTTGTCAATGTAGAAATTAATATTGGTATCTCGATGATAATTTGGTGACTTTGATGTGTTGGAATGAACGATAATTATCATTATTTGGTGGTTGTGCGCCTAATTTATGTAAATAAAGGACAAGAGGACGTCAATTTCACTATTTCCGAAAATATTTCTATCACCTTATCACATTGCTAATTCAAAATATTTAATATCATACGGTCCATTGGAGATATTTAAAAGCGAGATTCTTGTACCTTACTCCGTATCAAAGCGTTCTATTCGAGCAATAGATTAGGACGGCACTCTCAATGTGTGAAGGCAATTTAGCGAAAGATCCATTATTCATATTTGAAGGTAAATCCAATACGATCTACGGGATGGGAGGATGAAACTGGATTCGCAGCACTGAATCGGTTCTTCCGCCTCTGCCAGGGGGGAATGCTCACGGAGGGAAGTCCCCCCTTCCTCCCGGCGCTCACCTGACCCCCGCCCCCCTCCGCTCTCCCCTCTTCGATCGATGTGTGTGTGTGTGACGACTCCCAAACGCCCCCTCCCCACGTGGTGGGGCCCGATGGTGTGGGTGGGTCGGCGGGAGGGCTCGGAACACGGTTACCTGGCAACGCGGACTCTCCCTCTTCCTCCATTGGAAACGGGAACGGTGCGCAAGATTTCCCTCCCATCCGCTCCTCCCACCCACTCCTTCCCCCCCAACGAGGGAAGGAGCGGACTTGAAAGACGGCCGAGCGAAGCTGCTTATTATCGCGTCCATTTCGAGTCCGAGAAGAGAGAAAGAGAGAGACTGACTGGAATCGCCCCCTCCATCGCCATACACCCTCCTGCTACGGGGCTATTTTCCTGCCCCATAAATTCTACATATTTACACACACCCTTGTCGCTTCCTTCTTGCCTTTCCCACCACTCCCTAGGATTCACAGAGGGCTATCGCCTCCCCTCCCCCCGGATCCCGCGCAAGTCGTGCGGAAATGTCTGAGCCGGGTGCTTATTGACAAGAGGAGATGTGACGGCAATGGAATCCCGTCGTCTGGAGGGAGGCCGTTGATTGGCCGCCCTCTCTCCTCCCGCCCACGCCCTCTACCCTGCCAAATACATCCCTTGTCGACTTGAACCACCGGCCCGTCACCAACAGCTTCTTTCTTTCCCGAGAGCCTCCTTTCTCAATCATCTCAAACATTCGTCAACATTTATCCGATATCTTTGTTTTAAAGTAATGTACGTGCTGAATGATAGTATAATCATTTGTTGCCAATCCATAACAGGTGGATTATATTTGAGTCATGAACACTGCGAGTGGAGGTTGTGGATCGACATGTCCGTACATTTCTTCCAACACTGCTACATTCTTTTTTTCGAAGATGCTGTCCCAGTCATTCATTTCATTCAGTTTGAAATTAATGCTTGCATCTTCTCTTTTCCAAGCCCGTCTAGAACCCGCCCGTCTTCCCTTTTCCGTGCCCGTCCCTTCCTTCCATCAAAGCTTTCAGCTTTCTTTCATTTGCATTATTTATTCTGAGCACCGCCTGCAATAGTCGATTTTTCTTAAAACGTTACCACTTTTATGCCAAAGTTTTCATTGTTTTCCGTTATACCTATTATATCAATCCCTCTATAGGAAATGATTTAATTTTTTCATTTTTTGTCATTCATAAATATAATATCTTTCTTCATTTTCTGCCTGATTTTGTCTCCACGCATTCGTCTCGTTAATCATCCGCCTTAGCTCTCATAATGTCCTCTCCCCGTCCTTTGAGAAATTTTTCTCTTATCGTGGAAAAAAATGATTCACTAAACTTATACTCGACACTAATTGAGGTTTGAGCCCATTGCGCGCTTTACTTGCACCCAAAGTTGTCTAAAGGCAGGTTTTTATTTATTTAATGGTGATAAAAATTTCTTCACTCATTTGCAAGGAATAGATACGGAGTTACGTTCACATCAACACTTCCTTGAAAGTTCATCCCTTAAAACCTTCGTGTGATCCTGCCGCTGGTGTACGCTAATTTGCTTGCACTCCCTATTTGGAAGAAAAATTATAAAATTTTCACGAACTCTTTATTCTTCTTTCCTATTTTTTTCTTCCACTTTAATTTGCTGCGTTTACCTTTTCTGCGGCCGGAGTAGCGACTCTCACCCGTTAATGGACCTCTTGCCTCAGTACGTTGGTGCACATAAAACGGAGCTACTTCTCCGTTGGTTTTATTCTTTTTCACCTCGATGCAACATTTTTATTAATATTTTGATTGATTCTAATATTTTTTAGCCTGACGTTATTAAAATAACTAGTTAGTTTGCTATGAGTTTAACAAATATAATGGCATTAATTTTTATTTGAAATTCAAACCCACGGGAGTAAAAATCATAATTTAATATTATTTTAGTTTTTCTTTTGAGCGGAACATAGAAAACGCAAATTCTGAGGACACGAGATTTGATCTTAATTACCATATTAATTTTTCATGAACGTCGAGAATAATAAATAACCAATATGTGTAAAACGAAAATTGCGAATAGTCTCAAAGTATTTCTCAGAATTGCCGCGATCAATGTTGGTTAAAGTCTTCCCAAAGGTTCCTTTCCCTTTTTATTCTCTAAATGTGGCTGCATAATTTCAATAATTTCGAAACTTTTTTAAGTCCACACTCCCGCCATTTGCAAAGGTACAATTCCTATCGAAAATATCTAACCATTAAGCCTTTACCCTCCAACACTTCCCTTCAACGGAGAATCCAAATATATTCCTTTTAAATTTGCTTATTTTCCAAGGAAGCGGTTCCTCAATGACACTCTAATAGACCTGTCCTTCCTCAATAATCATAATACCAACGTCAACATTTTTCCGAAATGTTATTTATTTAGATTAAGTCCATTTTATGTAAGCTTTTCTGTTTCACATTAAATCGGCCCACAAACCCAATAATAATAATGATAACAAAATTATTTCCATAATCACATCATTTGCAAATCCACACTATATTGGTGCAATCACAGCACATGCATAATTTAACCAATCATCACTACACTCCTTAAAGTCCTTGGTATCCCTACACCATTTTGTACTCGCAAATCTTCCTTATTCAGTTATATCATCTTGTCTCTTCGTTACAAACTCTGTCCAACCATTCACGTTGATAGATCACCCACAGCTCTCAGTCGACGCAAAAATATACACCTCGTTTCTTGTAATGTCTCCTCCCCGATTCAAAACACGCCACTGAGTATAATTAATCTCCCACTGATGTTCACCGGATATTTACGCTTGAATCCCTCTTTCAGGCACTCTTTGCTGAACGTTCGATTGCTGGAGTGACTACACGTAGTGGCTTTCCAACAGCCTCCATTTCCGGTACTTAATCATTCGAGTACATAATATAGGGAAGAAAAAGGAAATAGTTTGCTTTGTGCTTCCGTATTTCCCTTTTTCAAGTTTTCTTCCGTAAAGAAATCCTATCGACTATCATGTTGGTCTCTGCCCTTTCTTTCTGAACGAGTAGAGTTTATGTATTCGTATCCTTCCATATTTTCTTCATACTACGTCTTTTCTCAAGTTATAGAAACACATTTAATTTTCAAGAGGTGGTGTGATACATTTTTTATACGCCAAGGAAATTAAACTAATTCTGCTTCGCAAAAAATTGAGTGGACAACTCAATTGACGTTTTGGTGACCTTTGAAATCTATCACGCCTAAGAGTGAATGTAATTTGTTGGTTTAATATGATTTAATATGGACTACATTGTGATGTTACTTTGAGCTATATTGAATTGTTTCAATATGCTTTAGTACGGGCTGAACTTTGTGGTAATGCGAGTAATGGGCGCGTGTGAAGGTTGCACAAAACTTGAAAGACCGTGATGAGGTACGAAGTCAAGTCAGTAGTTACGGTGGCGGGCAGACGATTTCTGAGGCCATGTACGAGTACTTCATCAACTGAATGGTTGGAATTTAGGAATATGGGAGAGGAAATGAGTTTTACTAAATACTGATGTTTACTCAGGCATTCCGTGCTTAAAAATTTTATCTAACCAAATTAATAAAATCCAAAATACGATCAACCTTTCAACCAATCAGGGACTCAAAATACTGCGAAAAGGAATAGACTACTCTATATTTATCGTCTCCGGTAGGGTTCTTGTTAACTAACCAGAGGTTTGTTTATCTTTTGTTCTTACAGCAAAACTTCTTCCGGTCTATCCCACATAAGATGGGATAGACCGGATATTCCATTCTAAGATAAGTCTAAACTTAGAATGGAATAGAAGTCAATCTATTGTTTTTCACAATGTCTTACTATCATAATCGTGTCCTTACATTACTTTAAAGTTATCCAAAATACTAGTTGGCGCTATCATAGTTCAAATATATCAATTTCTATGCTACTCTTGACAACACGCGTGGAAAAAAGCGCAAAATGCTAATTCACGGCTTACCGCTTCTTCTTTCAATGCCGTTTCACTCAGTGAACTTTGGAGGTCGTTTATTCATTGGACGTTGCTCCAATCAATTCAAGGGTGGGTTTCTGGTACCACTCACACAGATTTTTTTAAACTAAGATGCCGATTGCTTCTGCCAAAACCTCTTCTGCTTTATATGTTGCGATCTAAGATGATCATGGTTAGTTCACTCAGCTGAGGCCCCAACTCCAGACGAGTCAATGGGGACTATGAGCTGTATTGAAGTGTTTCAATATGTTGTAGTACGGGATGCACTTTGCGGTAATGCGAGTGATGGGCACGCGTGAAGGTTGTACCAAACCTCTTGAACTCTCAGGTTCTCTCTTTAGTATCTATAGTCATTACTATGACTTTATCGTAATTCTCTGGGTGTCACATAATATGAGCTTGAATGTTTTCACATGTTTCACTATTTCTCTTGGTTTTTCCGAGAAAAATTCTGAGAATTTATCACTTTGCAGAACCAGCTCATTCGACGTCCATAAACCCAAATCGACTTGTCATTGAGTGGCTGTAATACAGGTTTCCCTTGATTTGCCACAAGTTGAGATCATCCCTGCTCAGTCAGAGCTGTTGAGTGTGAGTAACAATGTCTTGAATTATCCCTCTGAATTTTAGACGACAGACTAACTTCATTGACCGGGCAACTTCAGTAGTAGCCTGCCTCAATGACGTTTATTAAACATTTTTTAGGACATAATATTATTCCATAGTGAAAAAAACAAGGTTTAATTATCCACCCTCTTTATTAATTATTCAATCGTGCCCTCAAACGGTTTCAGCGTATCGACGTCATTTTTACTAGAGCTTCTTGTCGGCTTGTTTAGAAGCGTCATTTTTAAGAGACGTCCTCGTAACGATGACGCTGTAGTTTTGGAACAGTAATCGATAAGGCAGCTCAGTTGATTCTAATATTATTCTTAAATTTTTAAAATACTTCGTTGTTAGTCAAGGAAGAAGTCCAGGTACATGCATCACCTCCAATAAATAAGGGTAATGGTAACAAAGGCAAGGTTGGGGAAAATAATGAGGCGCATTATCTCCTTAGAACTAGATTGCGTCGTACCTCCCACCGTAGAATTCTAACGCGTGAAATTGGACGAATTTCCAGAGGTAGAACATTTACTCAACAAATGGTCCTCCGCTAATGTTAACTGGACTAGACCGTGGTTAGTTTTACGCGTTTTCCCGTGGATTATCATCTGAGCAGTATTAGAAAATTACACTAGGGTTATGTTGAAAAGTAGGATATGGGGGATGAAAGAATTAACTAGTGGTTATTATGAATCTAGGGATTGAATTTATTGGGAAATAGGGGATGAAAATAGAAATCAAAGTACCTGAATAGGTATGAGAGAAAAATGCCTACTAAAATGGAGGTTGTTGTCTCTAATGGGTGTTTTAATTACCTGGTGCAAAATGGGAAGCTGTGATGGACTTGAAATTCAGTTAATAATAAAACTCATGCAGTAATACGTGTCGTGATAATCGAAGTAGTAAATTAAGGATGAGGGGGGAAATTAACGTAATTTCCATTTCATCGACCTCATTACTTTATATTACCCCCCTTATTTCGCCACTTATCTCTTATGCCAGGGGTTGGCACCGTCTATAATTCTCCTTCAATTCTGTCTGATCATTACATCCTACTCTCTCGTTCCCATTTTCCTCAGTTCTGCTTCGACTCCATCCCTCTACCTGATACGCTGCCTTCATATTTTTCTCCTTCCCTGTACCTAAGATCTCCAAACTCTCTTAAGGCGTTAATTCTCTTCTCTTTTCACCACATGTCTATGACATCCAAACCTGTCTTTTTTATCATATAGCTTCATTCTACATCAGCTCTTCAGCTCAAAGTTTATAACATGTTCCATCCTTGTTCTTTCTTAACGTCCAGGTTTCTGCTCCATAAATCCTCACTGGTCTCAGTAAAGTCTAGTATATTTTTATTTCCATGGTCGTATTGGCATTCCTTTGTTGTATTTAACTCCTAAGACTCTACATCATATATTTCACCCCATTTAAATCCATTCTTTATCCTCTAACTCACGTTAACCTGCCTGAGAGATTATCGAGCGTAGATTCCTAGTTTTTCACTTGTTTTATTTATATCCCCGCACGGTACTCACCAAATACACACCCTCTCTAATTTTACTGAATACCATTACATTTTTCTTCTCTTGATTTTTTTTTCAATCCTCCTCCTAGTAGCTTCTATTATTGCCTCTGTATCAGCCTCTTCCTTTATCTATGTCACATATTGTGACCAAGGTGTCCAAAAACAGCGTACCCCATCTTCTTCCACCTATGTTCTCCGTGTACAGCACATCATTTACAATCACGAAGTGGAATGGACTGAGTGCTGATTCTTGATGAACTCTAACGGTCACTCTAAATTCTGGTATATCTCCCTTATTATCCGTACAGTTGTCTTCGTATCCCTTTCCTCCTCAAATAACAATAAACCACTTCCCTTCGTACTCGGTCGTTAGCTTTCTGCAAGTCTAGAAATGTGAAGTACATCTTCATATTTCCCACAGCTGCTTTCATTTCAGCCAGCCTTACTAGAATCCGGCCCAAGTCCAGGTAAATTCTGAATGTTGGCGTCAAGAAGGGCCCTCCGTCGCAAAAACCTAAACCATAAACCTCGATGGAATGAGAATGGATAGTATATTATTCAATATTTCACTTTATTTACTAATTTAATTAAGTATAAGTATTCTTTTTTTACATTTTTTTGAAATTTTGCTGGTAATGCGTGCGAATAATTTCAATACTTTACTGTCTTCCTTTGTAATTCGCCGCACCTAGGAACATTAGGTACTATTAAATACCAGAACTTAGTAGGTCACATCATTTTCATCGCACTGTTTACAATAGTCTTTGCATGATCTGGTTACGATATTGAAAAAAGCATCCATTTAAAATTATGTACATTCCTCTGACTGTTTCCAATTTAATATTATTTTATTATACAAATGATGTAGATGAGTGGAGAAATTTTATAATATAAGCATGTAAATATTTTGAAGGCTTAGAATTTTAAATAGATAAATATCCAATATGGTTTTGAAATTATGACTCTACAATGATAAGAAAATATTGGATTTAAAAAAGGAGTGTTGATAATACATGGCGTGTCCTGTTTCATGGCAGTTTTTAACCATGTAGTTGCCCGTGTCTAGTGTATGAATAACTAACACGTTCCTCTCATTAAGCAGCTTGATATAATTTATTTTAATGAACATGATGTGTGTTTGGCGATGTTTTCCTCCTACCACACACCCTGGAGGTGGCTTGTATGGAATTTTGTAGAGTTTGTGTAGGCAGAGTTGAGTTATTACCCTAAATTATACCCTAATGGTACCTTTTGGTTACCATCTAAACTATTTTACTATTACCTAATTATTATTTACTATTTTACTATTTTCTGGCCAGGGAGGATATTTTAAAGGCTACTTATCATGTAAAAAATAGTCCTTGCTCTATAAATTAACCCATTTACCACACTATTGGAATAGTTGCCAAATGCACAATTTCTTCCCTAACTCTATTAACATGGATTCGTTGTATGATTCTGTGTGTACCTAAAATTAAATCAGCGTATAAACCCATGTTAAACGATTTAGATGCAAACCTGAGGTTCCTTCTTATTTGATCTGAAAGAAATGGCATTGTGACTCACCTTGTGCCTGGATGAGAAAGGAATTTTTCCATTTTTCATATGCTAGCCTCCGCTTTCATATCTCCACCACATAAAGGAATCGAGGGGAATGCCTGCCTGAGAATATTTGGTGAGAATTCAGCCAGGTCCCATGGTGCATGAAAATATAATATTGAACGGTAGCACATAGTTTTACGTTGATTCCTTTATTTCCACGGTACGAAAATGTTTTTAATTTGACGAAAAACACTGCCCTTGCAGTTATTTTTTTGGTATTCGTTGTATATATTTCCCGAGAATACCTTTTATTGCTGTACATGGAGTATTTGATTGTCTTGGCAATGTTTACCCAGCTTTAAAGCTATAGGGACTTATTTATTTACTCAAGCCGTCGTGCTTTTAAGTTCTGTATCTCTCTCTGAAATGAGCACCTACGTCGCACCCCCGCGAACTCAAGTGATGAAGTTCTTTGGGAGCCTTATTTGGTGAAGAAATGATTCCACTCATTTTTCGTTTTATTGCTTTCTACAGCCTTCCCAAGACCGTCCCCTCACCCCATTCCCCAAGACCACCCCCTCCGCCATCCGCATTCCCGCCCACCCCCTTACGCTGCGCGATTGAAATTCCTTAGCAGCGCGGACCCGCCCAAACTTTCGGAGGTTTTTTTCCCTTCCATCGCCTAAATTAAATCTGCTCCCCCTTTGTGTTTGATCTCTTTCCTTATTATAGCGTGAATGTGCTCCATCCCCGCGCTCCTTTCTTTAATCCGCGATCTCGAACTCTTCATCACCTCTCCCGTCGTCAGTCGGCTCTTGGGCGTACTCCATTCCACTTGCCTCCCTGTGTCTCCTCTGAATAATTCACTCACCCTCCCTTCCATTCGCAATATTATCCTTTATGTTTCTCTAACTCTTACCACTTTTCAAGATGCTGTTTTAATTACCCATATTTTTATCTGTACAAGGCTTGCAGCAGCCCTTTCCCATCACCACTTTCCCATTAATTCGTTGTTCTTGCCTCTCTTCGAGGCAATTAATTGGTCCTTTTTTCCTCTACTAATAGACCTATCACTTCTCCAGAGGCTTACATCATTTTAGCCATAATTTTGGCAAATTAAAATATCTTACAATTGCCATATAGTTGCTGGTTTTGCGTCGGCCTGTTCTTCTTGTTTATATGTTATAATGTTAAATATGTATTTTGTTGCTCATGTACGCATCTGACTTTTGTCCAAAACTCTCTCACTTACTTGGATGCTTTTATGGCGCTCCATTTCATGAATATTTTGAAATACCTCACTTTTTCTATCTTGAAAACGCAAGATTCTCTTGGCCAGAGGCCGTATTTGCTCCATGAAATGTTGTTTTTGAGGGGTTTGGTTGAGCGCCGGAGAGGACAGAAGAGGAAAAAATTGGTGAAGTGATCGGATCTCATTTTTAGAGCTTTATAATATTTAGCGGTAAATATAGGTTGAAAGAGTATCAAGAAATGGTAAACCAACCATAAAATTGTTATGCCTCTACGATAATATATTAGATTAATAGCACTTTGTTGAATCATTGTAATCATCCCACCTATTACGCGATTGATGCACTGTCCTTCAGGGAATCTCATGTCATGGTCATGTCCGTTACATCGAGAGGATGAGAAAGAACCGATGAAATCCCTGCAAAACCACTCAAGGCAACCCTCGGTTCCTGTAGCATTCTACATGCGTGGAAGGTTCTTGTCATTGACAAATTTAATTGTCATAACATATGGCAACATTTTCCTCTAAAACATAATTTTCCCTCTACAACTTGTTCTTTCACATCTCTATCAAGAGCCTTTAATTTGCTTGTGATTTTAGCACTATAGCCGATAATTCAGGAATGAAAATATTTCTCGCAAAATACGAAATAGGTCTGCTCGGTAAAAGGTCATGCACCTTTTTTATGCCCTAAATAAAACAACGATGTTTATCATGCATGTAGACTCTCTCTGAGGTCGCCGAGTACTTATCATACATGTAGCCTCACTCAAGAATTATTATGTGTTTACCGAGTTACCCTGATATTTTGGGAAATATATAGCGTAGAATCAACCCTGATAAAAATAATTGTCATTAACCTTCAGTTGGGGAGAATGGAGATTTTCGAGGTTCATTCTTTCTTGGTATACCTACGGGGTTAGTAGCAGACTAAAGTTTTTAACTTGCATCAACTGCCAATGGTAACACTCAAACCGCCTACTCAAGTTTCGTGCTAAGACAACATACTGGAACCTACCAGACAGGTGACTTTAGGTTTCACAGGCTTAACTACCGCGGATGGCACTATCATTTGTATTTTTGAGAAATTAATGATCATCGATTGCACATCTATATCCGCGTGTGTGACAGTTGCATTGTAACGCTTAAGGAGGCTCTAGCGAATCATAAAGTAACTGTCATTTTTGTGAAAATTTCAGGATATATAATTTTTTGGCCCTTCTATCGATTGTCAATAAAGTAATAAGGCCTAACCGTGAAGTATTTGAAGAATAAGGACGTTGAAAATCTGCACTTTTATACGAGATTATACGGGGGAACATGGCTATTGCAGTAAAATTTGCAGATTATTAATGTAAAGAGAAATGTCGTTTGACAAAAAACTAATATAAGAAGCGTAATTTTATTTAAATCTTTGCAATGTAAAAAAGTGCTGGCCTTACTACACTTGTTTAATTGATATTAATAAATGTTTGCTCGAAAAAAAGCAGAAAACCATAGTTACATGAAAGTGGCGCTAGAGTAAGTTGTTAACGTTGGCAACGTTGCTTGTGACGGAACGTGCTTACGAGTCTATTTACTCACTTAATTTAGGAATATACCTTACCAAGGTCCTTCTTATATATTTTCTGTAATCTAAATATTCTCATGGGTTATTGATATGGTGTAGCAGTAGCAGCGCAATTGTTGTCAAACATTTTTCAGAAATATCAATATTAATGAAATTCATTACAAAGAGTTGTATTTTCAAGAGAATAGTTTAAAACTAAGTAAGAAAATATTTAACCTGTTTTAGATTACGTAATAGCAGGAATGAGCATTTATTCTCACTTTGGAAACTAAACGTGGCAACAACACGTCAGCCATGTTCCGAAGGCAAAATGAGTTAAAAGAGCTGGTAAAAAATAGAATGCAAATACAACGTACTACTACGTACTACAACGAACCAGTGGCGGATCTAGGTTTGGACCAAGGGGGGGGCAAACCGGGGGCCTGGGGAATTCCCCCCAGACGAAGGGGGGTTCGGGGATTTTGGAAATTCGGAATTTTCAAGACTCAAAAACGGCGATTTTAGACTAATTCATTGATAAAAAAAGACACTACTATGCACATGTAGTAGGTCATTTTACTAGTAAAATATTTATCGTGGTCATTATGGGCCTACTGTTGGCGCAGAAATTATGTGCACTCGAGTTTGATTACAAATAACAAATTAGCTAGGCTTGCAGAAAAACTAATCACACCGTAGATTTTCTTATTTCATTATGCGTTAAAGATGGCAGATTTAAAATTTTTAAACGTATTTTTATATTTTTTTAAACGGTTGTGACGTAAAAAGTGCCTGTTTTTGACGGTGTCCGAGCAAAGCCGACTTTGATGACCCGTAAATAGTAGTAATCATCATCATTGGTCAACAATCCTAGGATTGGTTTGACGCAGCTTTCCACTCCATTCTTCTTAGCCAACCTCTTCATATTAACGTAGTTACTCTCTTTCACGTCCTTTACGACCTGTTCCATGTTTCTCATACGAGGCCTGCCTTTTCCAATCTTCCCGTTCACTTTTCCCTCGACGATAGTCTTCATCAGGCCATCATGTCTAGTAATAATAGCGGTAATATTAATAATAGAAACTTATGATGATGCTTTATCTAGTTTTCAAAGTATGACTTAATGATAAGGAACACAAATATGGTCAAATCACTTTTATGATTAGATAAGTTCATTTGTTTTTATTATTAATTTTTTTACGCTAAACAAGAGTCAGGAAGTTTAAATAGGAAAGAAATATTCAAAATGTAATTAAAATTAATTTAAATTTGACTGCTTGTCGATCTTTGAACTACAGATACTTAACAATAAAAAGGGGAATTTATAATGGGTGCTATAAAATAACAAAAAAATACTTCCGACTGAATACAGTGGTTTAATTTAAAAAGCAATAATGACATTCTTCGGCGAGTTGTTGTGGAAGCAGCGTTATGAATCATTTCCCCAGTTCTCTACACTCAACCGTCTATTCTTAGCCTTGCTACATATGCTGATTATTTCGTCTACTGGTATCTCCCTTTCTTTTGACACGTTTGTGAGTCCCAGTCCATTTAATCGTACATCTCCCATAGGACTTCTCAAATAAGTCTTCAACCTAAAACCAAACATAAAACCCATTTTACATGTTATAAATATGTAATTAGAAAAATTACAAAAATATTTTACATTCATTATTAAAAAGTTGTTCAACAAAAAAGATCTTTGAAACAACAAACATAAAAGTGTTTGATAACATGGCTGATTTAGAAAGGTTATAATACATAATTATAATTACCTTCTTTGCGTTGAAAATGAACGTTCCGCTTTTGCAGTTGTAACAGGGATCGTTCCCAAAACTTGAAGGAGAATACTGATAATTGGGAAAAAAGAAATGTCCAATTCTTTGATTGTGTCAAAGACTGTTTCAGGTGGATTGCATATGCTGCTCCATTTCTTTCTCCACATCTTGAACTCTCCCACCATCAAGGTGGTGCTTCCAATCTCTTCAGTATAGGTTTGATATTTTTCAGCAGCAGCTAGAATTTCCTTGTCCGTGAATCTTGATAGGTTGGAGGGAATGAGGCCTTCAAGAGGAAGGACTCCACGGAAACCTCTGCTGAATCTTGCATCTATCTCTGAAATAATATGATCCAAAAGAGGCAGGAAGACTGATCTCCTGAAATATTCTTCAGGATTTTCTGCGGGCGCGTTGCTTCTGTTTCTTTGACGTATGCATGTTCTCGGTGTTGATATTTCAAACCCCAGCTCATCTGCAACTTGAAGGGAGTTTTCGTACAGACTGTTAAACTCAAGTTCGGCTTCGTGCCGAATATTTTTGAAGTTCTCCAAAATGTCAGTTACGTTAACTAAAGCAGACGAGATATCCTGCTCGGGGCTTTGCAACCGTTGACTTGGTCTTAAAGTTAAACCAAGCCAGTAGGTTGCAACTTCAAGGCCAACGACAAATTCGCTTTTTTTGATGGCGCAGGATAACATGTACGCTTCAGAGGACACTTCTGGAGTTTTGTTGTCACTCAAATCTTCCGGTACTGTGACAGCAGGAAAAATAAACTCTTTTCAAGGTGATGAGGCTATCATGTCTTTCGACCCATCGTGTAGAGCAAAGTGCCTTAAGTCTGTTTCTTTCATTCGGAGAAATTCATCTTTTCGAGAACATCGACAACAGCATTTACTCGATGACCGGAGGCCAATGTGAAGACAGAAACCGTTCCAACCGTTCCCATAACATTTCTTATTGCTGGGATTTCACAACATTTTGTGATGCACAAGTTGAAGGAGTGACTGAAGCAATGAGTGTAAATTGTGAATGGTTGTTGCTGCGATATTAGGGCTTGCACACCGTGTAAATGACCCGTCATATTTGATCCTCCATCGTACCCTTGATCACATAGGTAATCATATGACAAGCCAAGTTTTGACATCTCTTCGTCTATCGTTGATTTTATAGCCAAGCTCGTTGTTGATTTGAGCTCAATGAAGCCAATAAATTCCTCCTTCACCATGGATTTGTTCATATCAATGTATCGCTAACAGAATGGAAGTTGCTCCTCCCTACTAATGTTGGTAGTCTCGTAGCCAAATAAATACAGAGGCTGCCGCTGCGCTATTGCGCGAATTCGTGATTATTTGTCCGGTTTCACAAGTATCGCTTCCGATTGTAACATACCAAAACGCGTGTAAAATAGGCCCTAAGTTTAAAACTAATTTGGATTTTAATTCGTTATAGTAGGTAAATTTACCGGAAAATATTACTAAATACTTTTGTACTAAGTGGTAACCTCCAAAAATTTCGATTTTATCTAGTGTATGTTTCGACCCAATGGGGGGGGCTATAGCCCCCTTAGCCCCCCCCCATAGATCCGCCACTGCAACGAACTACATTCAATATAAAACGTATCTTCTACTACTACAATAGCATACTCATACAATTATTGTGTATGCATTGTCACACTACAGAGGAATTCCCATTTAGGAGTTTTTCTGGATCGGCATTTATTCATTAAATAACATAGCTTTTTTACGGGATTTTGATGCGTGAAGTCATTCCGGAACCTCCTTAATCTGAAGAAACCTATGATAAGGAACCACTGAGACCACCTCCGATACTGAGTGTCATTCCTCTCCTCCTTTCCCATACCTCTTTACCCAACGCACGATACATATCGATAACTATCGTCGCCGTTGATTCATCGATCGATATTCGGAAGACCGTAGTCATCTGAATTCCATGCACGCGCATTTAATGCTTCCGTCACACACTCGTGAGGAACCCGGATGGGGGGGGGGGGAGCAAAAGTGGGGAGGAGGCGGAAGTTGTGAAGTGCACGGCGCATGCGCCACTTGTATGCGTACCTTTCAAAAGAGACAGCATGTCCTTGAGTGGTGGAGATGAGACGTCGATACCAACCCATCGGAATCAACAGATAAATATCGGAAATCGCGCATTGGCAAAAAGTTGTCGCTTTCGAATTCGACGTTCTGAGGCACAAGCCGTGCATCAAATATCTCAGAGTGCGTGGCGCAGGTGAAATTTATTTCATTCCGAAATCTAAGGGGGAGTATCCATGACATTTGTTTCTCATGTATTGTTGATATATTTGATGCGAAATTTTCTCACCAGTTCAAATACATAAGTCAAAAACTTTCTGTGCCAACCACAAAGAATGTTAAATGCTATGAAAATGGTCCCGGAAATTGACGAAAGTCACGTGACCTGAAACGCTTTCGGATGTAACTGCACGGTATAGGTTCCATATTGATACGGAAACAATCGTTTATTTTAGAAGGAAACGAAGCGAATATATTGTTTTGAGACTTTTAGCCGTCTCTTGACCGAAACAGTGACTGAAAAGGGATTGAGAAAAGCAATTGCTTTACTCTCTTATTCTTCTTAAAATATCAACGATTGCTCTGTCGTAGCAGAGGATCGCTGAGTGAAAACAAACAGGGCTCTACACAGGTATTATATATTTTATGGATTATCTTCTCGTTACGATCCATACAACATAAATAAGAAATCGAATAAAAAAATACATGCGTTTTTGCCAAGTATGCAGCAAACTACTTCTCTACGTACAACAGATAAAAAAGGTCCATAGTGATACCGTGCCGTGACGTCATGCAATGACGTCGTGTTTTACGCTTCATAAAACTAACAAATTTTAAAATCAATATCTTTGCAACGCAACTTAATCCTTCATCAAAATATTCGCAAAGTACATTTTAGCTAATGAATTTCTCATTGAAAGAGCTAAAAGAAATGGTGCATGCTCCCCATTTGCCCATTTTAGCTCCTAACAATGGTGGTTCAACTACTGGTGACCCCCATTTTGATCATCGTAGAATAATATATCTGAAAAACAGCGCAAGATTAAAATTAGTTCTTGCCCATGAGAGTTAAGGCCAACAGCGACAGTGCCGGCCTAGTAGCACAAAGGTCACGGGTTCGAATTCAATCTGAATATTATGTTTGTTTTACATCAAAGGTCATGCCGGACGGTGAAAAATAATCGGAGAATGTTTGAGAGCCTGAAAATCTAGTACAAGCTCCACTACCAGCAAAGAGAGTTTTGTACCACGCATCAGGGAAGGGAAGTCGCTTCCTCTATCGATACTGACTGTGATTTTCTATGAAGATCTGCTGATGAGACACACATATTACATTTAAAATTGAAGTTTTCTGAGTGCGTTATCCACGGTTTGATCGAATTACCCAGTTCAGTACACCCCTCTTACGGTCAGTACCCCTTGTTTTTGCAACCATATCACTGAAGTTTGAGTTAACTCTTGAGGACACAGCCATTATTCTTTGATCAAAATCTGGGTAAAGTTTCAACATCAACATTTGCGTTGCACGATTTTTTCATTAAGAGATTGTGATATATTTGCTTTTAGGTTTAATTAATCATTTTCCTATTATTTAATGTGTAAATGTGTATACAATAATATATACATAATATGTAATAATAATGCATGTAATGTGGAAAATCGATGATCTAATAGCCCTTTATTTAAAATATATGATTACATAATATAATTATGATTATGATAAATCTTCCTACCGTTCGTATTTAAATACTACTGATCTCTTATCACCTGTTATCATATATGCTGCTGTTCAAAGCTCAAGAAAATTAAATTATAGCGAAATTCATATAGCGATAAATTCATGAACGGTCCATCGATGTATCATCACCTGAGCTATTTCCATGTCGGTCGATTTCTTTTCGAGAGGTCGTTGACCCTGTCTCGCTCCCTAGCAGTTCAGCGGAAAATATATATCTCACTTCGGTTGCAAAGAAGCAAATATGCTTTGATATTTATATTAACATTTTGATTGTCAATCAACTAAGGATGCGGAAAGCTCCTATAAACATTTATTTTAACGAATATCACATATTGGTGAATTGAAAATGCATATTTAATATTCTCCACTCATTAAAGGCAAAATCAGTAGTCTAGAAATAAAATATCAAGTTACGCTTCCATCGACCGTAATATCAAAGTCTCCTTACAATGATAACTCCGGGAAACACTAAATTAGTTGACTTAGGACAAAGCAGCAGGACATGCAATAGATTTTTTAGTTTCAAATAGTTACGCCACTCATATGGAATAGGACGAACTAACTATTTGCAAGCAACAATGTGTTTGGGGTTACACGCCAAACATGCAACCGATGCATGAAATGGATAACAGAAGGGAGTTTATATGCAAGTTGATCTCTTGGCACCTACCGTTAAGGTTAATCTAATACGGCGCCAGGTTTCTCTAAACGCTTACCTTCCCCTTCCTTCCTACCCCTTCCCAGGTACTGACTTACCCTCTGCGACGCAAATGACCACAGCTGTCCGTCGCCGCTACGAAGATTACGACACATTGAGAATTGATTGATCGAGGTGAACCACGTGCAAAATACAAGCAACATAATAGCCGGATACGTCTTCTTTTCCTACGTTCACACTCGCTCCGATGTAGGGCAAAGAAATTTTAGTCCTTTTATTTCACGTTTTTTTTCTTTTTTAAGTGGTTTCATTTGACGCATGCATAGCCATCGTTAATATTAAGTTAAAATGTTGGTAAATAAATTGAAGAATCACGAACTGGCCGCGAGAACCTTAATGGCGTTACCCGCTGAAATGCACAATAGCAGAAATTCCACAGAGAAAAAAAATCAGAAACCGGGGTCTCGGTCAAGGCGAATTTTCTCTTTGGAGATTTTTTTCTCTGTGGAATTTCTGCTATGTTGGTAAATTTTTGGAGGTGCACTTTATTGTCAGAGTTAGTGGAATGGCTCTCACTTCAACATTATATACCCTCAGCTCTATCCCATTCCTGGGTTTCATGTCGGTCTCCCAGATCAAGGTGCTTAAATCACAAGTATCAAAAAGTACATATTCCCCATTTCTCAATAAGCCTTTTCTTCATCCCCATGTTGCTCATATAATTTTTCTCCCGTCATTGCCCAAGCTCTATTTTAATAAACCATAAGGATACACATTAAGAAAAACTTAAACCAAGGTGTTCTGCTCTTTTACTTCAAAATGAAAAATTAAGAAACCAAAAATTTAAGGAAACCCAACGAAATGGTATGCAAAAAAACCTAATCGGTAAATATATTGCATTGCAATAGAAAATGAGCTTATCTAAACCATAATTAAAGGTGTAATGCGAGGAGAGAGTAATAAAGCTCCCAATGATGGGGAACTCACCCACTTCTTATCGACTCACTCTAACCTCCACTCCCGAGTCTCCTCAACTGTAGCACAACTCGTGCTGGACTTTTGAATCCAAATATTGCGATGTCAAACCATTGGAAGGTCACTTGAAGAGGTTGCTCGTCCCCTCGAATCAAGGCCTTGAGGGATGTGGGGTGTGACCGTTTCCATAGGATTCTTTCCTTCCCTTCGCAATGTCACGTTGCACATCGGAAAGAGATATTACTTTGCAGGTAACTCTATCTTTGAGAGCCTGAAGTCGTATCAGCATTCATTCAGTCCGAATCACATTATACCATTTTGGGGTTTATTTTTGGAATGTTATGGCCAAATTCTCTGATTCCTCTTTTCAACAAATTAAGAGGATCAAAATAACAATGATGTTTATAAATTGAATCGAGTCAGGCGATACTTGGTGAAAAAGGGACGTACTGACAGAAACATGTAAACGATGTATTCTTCACCCCCATTATTGAATTACCAAACCCTATCGGTTTCGTCACTTTCGTGTCATCATCAAAGGCATTCTGTTATTTATTGTAGAAATGATAAATTATGAGGATAGATTGAAGGATACAATGTCATTAAAAAATTTCGGTCCCAAAGCCTTAGATGCTGATATAATCTTAAAGTTTTCTAAAAAATCCAGCTTTGCACATTTGTCATGAACATTTAAAGTATCTACTCTAAAATCAGATGTGTGATTAAAACCAGATAGATAAAATGCAAAGACTGATCATGAATAAAAGAATTAAAATGTTCTTTGTCCTAATATTAAAACTTCTACCCTCTTTGTGAATATATAATATGGGCTCGCCACTGTGTGAATATCATAGTAGCCTTGATAATGATAACGAGAGTCTTGAAACCGGTAGGATTTAGTGAATCAATGAAGTGTGTGAAAAATACATCGTTTAAGTTTTTCTGTCAACAATTTTTATGCCTATTCCAGCATAGAATCTTGACCGAAGAAATAACATCTACGCAATACCTTGCAAGCCACATGTGTGGCAGGGAGGAAAAAATTCGTAGCTTCCTTAGTGTCGTCAAAATAAGTGACTGACTCCACGGCTGACACTATTTGGCGTGGTCGGAGGTATCCTCCAAGGTGACTCCCTCTCTCAAAAGCAGGATTAAGGCATTCGCCTAGTTGGCGAATCCAGGCACGGATTGAATCCTGTTACTCAGGGGGCCCAAGACGCAACGTGTCCGACGACGACGACGCTATTGGCTCTCGTGTGGAGCCTTCGCGTCATGGTCGAGGTCGTGACTCACCCTCCCCTTGGGCGGGTGGATTTGGGCACGGCCCAGCGCGGACCCACAAGCCCCGTCCATCGATTGCCTCCGAACGAGACACGCCTTCCGACGACGCGCTCCCGGGTGCGGCCCCACTTCATGGACAGCCATGGGCGCGGGGAGGAGAGGGGGGCCGTTTCGTCGGGGGGGGCATTGAGTTCAGAGGTGAGACGGACGAGACGACTGCAGTCGTGCTCTGAATCTCCTGATGGTTGCTTCGAGGGTGTGCGGCAGGGAGTGAAGCATCACCAAGTATGGTGAACTGCGAGCACACAGCAAAAGGTTACCATTGAAGAGGTTCCATCTACAGAGCAAAACGAAAAACAGTGAAGATTCTAACCTTAAATTAACTAAAAAGAGACGTTTCAGGCGTTATATGGTGGAATAACATAATTAAATAAGTTTGGCAATTTTCCACAAACAAATCTTTACTTCGACCGGTTTCGATGTGATACATCATCATCAGGTGAACAAATCTCAACAAAGTCCAGTATGTATACGAATGAGGGGAGGGAGCGGGGGGGGGGGGAAGGAGTGAGGAAACAGAAGGGGAAGGGGTGGGGGGCTAAACCAAGGGTGACAACGGAAAAAGGGGGTAGAGGAGGGAGAACTGGTGCTAGGGGTGGGAGTTGGAAAAACCACACAAGAACTGAAAATCGGCCAGGGTTTTCCAGTTCTTGTGTGGTTTTTCCAACTCCCACCCCTAGCACCAGTTCTCCCTCCTCTACCCCCTTTTTCTGTTGTCACCCTTGGTTTAGGCCCCCCTTCCCCTCCTCTTTCCTCACTCCTCCCCCCCCCCCCGGTCCCTCCCCTCATTCGTATATATACTGGACTTTGTTGAGATTTGTTCACCTGATGATGATGTATCACATCGAAACCGGTCGAAGTAAAGATTTGTTTGTGGAAAATTGCCAAACTTATTTAATTAAATTAACTACATGGAGTACAGACTCTTCACCAGCCGTACCCATAAAAATGTTTACTGGAAGAAAAGGTAATGAGAACACAGGAATTGAACAGTTAACTTTTATTTTTCACGACCGGCTTTCGCCGCAATGCAGCCTCTTCAGGTGAGAGATTTACATCCCTTCGACTTACGATCTTAGTCTGTTTATCAACAAGATTCTCCTAAACATTAAGGGCATTATTAAAACTTGTTCAAAAGTGCATATTTATTGGTATTCCTTCACTGCACACAATGCTATTATTAATTGAAACATACTTAAGCGGATCCCGTACACTCTTTTAATGGTGACTGGGCCAAACTAGTCAAAATCAACAGTAATCAGCTTCAGGTAATCTTGCAATGCTGCCATGTACGCATAATAAACATGTATGGCAGCTGTAAGACGTACTTAATTATTAAAAAACGATTTCCTTAGAACCTGACGGCCTAAAGTCTATTGTGGATGAGGAATTAGCGAGAACAAAGAAAGTTTGAAACATTCTAAATCATCATAAACAACTTTGGGCAATTATACTTCTAAAAATGTAATTGCTTTATAAGAATAATCGTCTCCATTAATACTAGATTTCATAACAGTTTGCACCTCTTCTGCTTCTCCATATCTAATTGTAGGTAATTCCTCTCTCCTAAAACTACCAATGCATTTATTGTTTTTCAATTGTAATATCTGTTTACTGTAGCTCCACATTCTTTCATGTTTGTTACTATCTAGTTCTTAAAAAAACCATCTTTATTTGGCTCAAGTATTTACCCCTTTGTCTTCCTTGTGTGGTCTTTTTTTTCATTTTCCCTTGGTCGCGTTCCTCACAAATCCATTGTCTCGCTACATCACTCGTTTCTTTTCTGTTATAAGATATACCACACACAACATTCTTTCTGAGCTTATCTGAATGCTTATTCATTCTTCACTTTATCATTCCATTTAACCATTAGCATCTTATATTAACACCAGGTTTCCAAGGCTCCTTTTCTTTCCTGATTAACTTCTATGCTGGTATATACATTCCTCTAACCAATTAAGTTTCTCATTTCACAGAAAGATTTTTACGTACGCTTCCTTGCTACTAATTGCATTTTCTTAAGAGCCCAACTTTGTTTTTTTTATCATAAACTCTTTCTTATCTTGAACTATCCTGTGTTTTCTGTAACTCTTTTTTCTGAACTATCCTATCATGTCTTTTCTGTATCATAGTGTATTGCTTCCAAAAATACTAGTAAAGCCTAGCAATATACTTCTTCAAGCCAGCTCTTCATACCATCCACCATTCTTCGGGCTGTTCAAAATACTAACTCGTTTCCTCTGTCTTAATGACTCTTCCCTTCACGGTAGCTGCCATTTACAGCAAAATTTATCCACTTTATCTGCCCCCTCCATAGTTTTCCCAATAACTTTATTCCCTCACGCATCATACCTAGCTCTTCTTCGTTCGTCGTTTTCTCTGCCCAGTTTACCATCTTCATTCTTCTCCAAATGAACCTGTCTCAAAATCCGATTACGAAAAATTATCCAATCGCACTGAAAACAAACTAACCTATGGCCACTCTCCATCCAAAGGTCAAGATTCGTATCCAAACAATACCCTCCACCCCATATGTAATTTTATGTCGATTTTTAATCACATCTTTATATAGGAGAGCGTAGTTTTCCTATCCTTATAGAAGAACCTTTTGCTTACGAAATTCTATTTTATATGCCCCTGTTACAATGTTTCTTGCCCTAAACGTTGCCCAGATGCAGTTATGTCTCTTTCTGTGTTAACTCGCTTCCCTCAACTTTAATTTAACAAAACAAACTTTAACTCAACTTATTCTTGCTTCACTATCTCTAAAGAGCTTCATTACTTTTAATAGAGGAAACAAATTCCGACTTTTATTTTCCTGCAATTGACCTGCATTTCAACTTTTCGACGCATTGTTCCCTGGACGCGGCTAGCAATGGCTGGAGACCCTTCGCTGACGTACTCATTAACACTTGGTCATCGGTGAATCTATCTGATTACCTGAGCTCCCTTCTACCTTTATTCCCACCTCAAGCCCATCCCATGCCTCTCTCTTCATTTCCTCCGTAGAATGGCTAGATGTCGCCGGTGATAAGGGTCAGCCCTGTCCCACTCCCCTGCCTATTATTGCCCACCCTTATTTTTCATCTGCTTCTCTAACCCTTATGCCCTTTTTTTAATTAAACCACAAAATGGAATGAATTCAGTCGAATAGGCAATTAGAATTGTTTAAAAATTCAACTGTCTACATATATTAGGGGGGTATATTTTTGAGGAAACATTTTTTAAAATTAACTTGCCGTTAATCAAACTAATACTCTATGGTACATTTAATTCTGTTATAGTCATTTAAAATTTCTCACTTTTAGTAAATTTTCTAATTTCCCTATGTATATATGTGGCATGCAGCATTATATAATGTGAGTTTCTTTCATTTCTATTCCATAACTGCAAGAAACCATTATTTAATATGTTTGAATATATCACAAATATCTGATAATAATTATACTGTATATGATAAAAAAACACTCTGCTTAGCTACTCAAATTCAACATTCACTCAGCGCTAAGACTCTTCGCTCTCAGAAAAGGATAAGGAGTATGTCACAAATTTTTGTAATCATGACTAAAACTGTACTTCATTAAATTTCCAATGAAATATGGTAAATCGGCATAAAGATACGCCTACACCTATTAAACGTGATGAATGGTTGTTCTTCCAGAATTCTGAACGGTGGTAGCTTGCGGAAATAAAAATAAAATTGATTTCCGTTTCCCACGGTGGAAAGCCTGAGAAGAGATCTTCAAATTTGTTTGAATCAATGCTGAAATATAATTTGTGTTATGTTTGAACATTTTTTCCATGGCTGAAACTCTGTTTATTTTTAGAATATCTTTATTGTTTTAGAACTATAACTTAGCACGGCTAAGTTTAGGCAATAGTTTAGACGTTTAGAGATTACTTTAGTGATTTATGCAGGTCATCCTGAAACGTAGTATTAGCTACCCTGGTATTGTCATTGTTGTAACACCATAAAATCAGTTCAACTAATTAAATGGAATGTGATAATTGAACTATAAAGATTTATATCATGAAAAATATAAAGAAATAATTTATCAAATACTGGTGCACAAATATAAATTTCAGTTCAGTTTGAATGCAGTGACTCCATTATAGAGATCGGATTATAAACTGTTGGGGCCTTGGATGGATTTCACCACTTAACCGTAAACGTTGGACTCTTCGAAGTGGTCTTCAAAAAATATTATACCACTGTAATTCAAGCTTTCAATAAAAATGACTCAAAGTTGGTTTTATAGATTGACAAACAAGTTTCCAGTAACTCTAATTTTTTGATGAGTTTAACAAGCAACGACAATGATATGTTGACATAATTTATAGCATCATTGAGAATTTAATTCATCTAAACTTGGCTTGTCCCCAAAACTTTGTCTGCAACGGCCATTAAAATCTCCTTAGTAAATATTCTTCTCTTCGTGACGAATGCTTTTCTTTTGTTCAAAATGTCCTTCAAAAAACCATTGGGGATTCTATAGTAGTAGTTGATGACATTTTAATTGCTTCAATAGCAGTTGTGTTAAATTGCAGCTCTTATTTGCATGTTGATAGTGCATTTTTGTGTGATCTTCACCCTCTGCTACACACCCTCGCTGTGACTCACGTAGTATTGCATATATGTAGATGAAGTAATTTTAGTAAAAAAAGTCGTTTTGTTTGCAGCAAACATTATGTTCAAGCTCATTATACCAATAAAAATAGATATTTTTTGTAATTTTCGTCCCAGTTTACATCTGACACAATAATGCTGGCTAAATCTTTTCCTATTGTTAAGGTAAGCTTTGCACATTATCTCTATCTCACGTAAATAACTTGAGCGTTGACTAGCAAAGTAACCGCTGCAGGATATGAAACTGTGGAAAAAAATCTACTATTCAGAAACGGATGAAATGAAATTACTCGGAATTGTAACATTTTTATCTTTTCTTGTGTTTTAACTGTTATCAAGAATCATTTGACTTCACATTTTTCTTGGTCTGCTTTTTCAATTTAAAAAATGTTGAACTTCCTCTCACATATTCTTTGAAACACATTCACAAATTATACACGCTCTGGATTTTACATATTTTAAATTTCTGTGTCCCTTATCTTCAATGTGAAATGATAATGTTGGAGAGTGAATGACAGGTTTAGATTTTTTTTAGAAGCGTTGATGGGATTTACATTGACTTGTCGGCAAATGTTCTCTCAACCAGACTTATTAGCGGAAATTTGATTTTGAAAAATTGAAATTTATCCCAAACGTCAGTGATCAGAATGAATTTTTTCGTCTACAGCGTGTATGGTTATATGTTCCATGATGTTGGGAAAATATCAATAAGTTATCTCTGGCGGCTATATTTAGGCGACGCTGGCGGAAGTTATTCTTTTCTGCCGGTTTATATCGATCGATGGCGTGGAATAAGCGGTCACGATAGTCCAGGCTAGAGTTGTTTTTCTTAATTCCACTTTTGGCTTCCACACACACTCACACACTCGCGCAAATCAACACACAAACACAGTCGTAACCATGGGAGCGCATCACACGCACTATGAGAGCGGAGGATGGCTCGAATCACGCGATCTGGAAACCTCTTTGAATTATTCGTTGGATTGGGCAATAGTTTCATCGTCTCCCTGTTTCAGCCATCTTCAGCACGGTGTAATTTTGTTCCTCCAAATTAAAAGAGTGTCGGAGATAATTTGCCCTTCCAGTGTTCTTATAACATATATTTCTAAATACTAAATTCTTTCCTCCGGAATGTAGAAGAAGAGGATATTTGTCAGACCAAACTGTAGAAACTGTGACGGCAATGAAATCCTCAGATCCACCAGCATAATTACTAAAGATACCACCATAAAAAAATCTATTCGGCCAAACTGAGCCTCTGAATTTTTAGTATTTCAGTATTTCTGAGGTAAATTTAAGCCTTTATACATTATGCCCCTACAAAGGAGCGATTTTGAGCAATAAAAATTTGTAGAAAGAACTCAACGGTCCAAAAATTTAGTTTCATTTTTTACCATCACAATTGAAAAATTCAACTTTAGCATAGTATGAATATTAGTTAACATTTTCTAAATATTCGACGTAAAATGTTACATATTATTAAAATAATGAAAAATAATTCAATGTTGTATCATCGGATTTTCGGTGATCCAACTGCACCATCTAAACTAAGACAAGAACATCATCCAAACCCGAAGCTGGGTTCGAACTCGCGACTCTTGGGTTGCCAGGCTGGCACGCTAATAACCTGGTTACTACCTCCTGTAATAAATCATTTAATTGCTATATTATTGCATGTGGAAGTATCTCTCACCTTATTTGAAATTAATTGCCAATTGCCTGCGGCTGTTGCGTGAGCTGCTCCCGCTCTCCCCTCGGGTAAAATGAAGGCTTATAGTGATCTTAGTCACGGAAAACCGTGTGGATGTGGGGTGGTGTGCATCTGAAAACTGCAACATGGTGCGCTAAATTCCTACTGGCAGCGTACACTCCCATTTATCGGTGACTGGGGAACTTACGCAGTGAGCATCTCATTCATGCCTGACAAAGCGTCTCCGTCGCGTCGCCAAGGTGAGATATGCCATTATGTTTTCTGTTTTCATAGTTTTCTTTGGACCTCCGATTGATGGCTTTTATTGCCTTAAGATTCTCCGCCTACTACATTTATTGGTTGAATGCATATGTGTTTGATCTCGTCAAATGTTGAACTCCACTGTAGCTGTTAAACGCTAAATAACATTCGAAGAGTTTCAAACACTCCTCGACCATTTCCCAAATGATGCCTGACCGACGTTCTTGTGTTTGAGCAAGAGATAAAGGAAAATGAGAATTAATTTATGGCACCTTTGATAAGTCAATAATAAACATTCTGAGTCGTGCCACATTCTAATCCTGATGAATTCATGGCCAAGCACCGCTCGGATTTGCGTACAATTTATCTGTTGCTGAGATTTGGTTCGAATTATACCACTGTAGCCCATTATACCCCTTTTTATATTTACTCAGAGAAAAATTGTATTTTAATCATTATTTTACCAAGGGCCGTTCATGGGTCTTTCAAAATATTGATTCAAAGCCTGTGTTACGTTCAAGGTATGTAAGGGTAACAATGCACATTGGTAGTAAGGAAAGGGAATCCGTCGCGTAGGGTTACAGACATAATAAAAATCATTTCTTGTTTAAAAAAATCAACATCAAAATCTGCATATACCCTATAAACCACCAAAAATTCATTAGATATAATACTTAAAAAGGATCACTAACTATATTATAGGGGGGACATAATTTAAAATAAGATTAAAATAGCATAAAAACATAAAATTGGTGGTCATGCTAAAAATTTTAGATAATAAATAGAAAAAAATGGTAGATACCTCACATGCCCTTGAAATCATACTGTGCGTTTAGGTGTTTTATTTAGTAAATACTATGAACTGCATGCTTTAAAATTAATATTCAACCCACCACGAATATTTCTGATGGTTTATACTGTTGATTCAATTATACTACATTCAATTAATAGGGCAAGATGTTTTTTAATCAATGATTTGAAATGCACAAAAATTAGATTGCTATTAACAATAGCAATTGCGTAAACATTACCTACATTGATGCATCCACATTTTAAAAATTATGATACAAACAATAATTGTTGAATAAATAAGAGTGTTGATAAATCAATAAGGCACTAATGAGGAATGTATATCATCCCATTCGCAAAAATGAGAGGGTTTATTTCCGTGAGTTGCGTATGTTGGGTCATTACTTATGGAATGTTGGGGTGCGTTACAGAAGGTTAGGAGGGGCCAAAAAAGTGTGAATCCACCATTATCGTCATGTATAGATAACCCCTTAACAGTCATTGTAGAAAGAAATTTCTAAAAACTACGACCACCAGTTTTCCTATTTTATTCGTTTATGTGATTCGCATAAATATTTACGAAACCCAACGAGCCGTCCCAATGTATGGTGGTCGTATGGGTTGATTTCAAATTATCTAGCTCGTGCTCGACTCAAGACAGTCCCTGTTGACTCACGGCCGGAGTTGGGGCCTGAGCTGAATGAACCAAGCAAGGTCTTAGATACGCCAATGCCCTCGCGTGACCTCAGTCGAATTTCGCCCAGATAAGTCAGGCTCCATAGGTCGTGGAGGGCTTCTATATGTCAAGCGGCCGGCCCTAGAATAAAAAGACATCAGATTCAGGCATGGTTGCCACATTTAAAGCCGTCATCCAATCACAGTCAAAAATGAATGTCATTGCTACATCAAAGGATTAAGTGCAGAATACAAGTGTAGACGAAGTAAGACAGGATATCACATTTAGTTAAGGTCGTATTTATTTTGAAAAAATAATTTCCTTTTAAGTTCCTAACAGTTTATTCGGTGACTATCACTTATTTGGAATCTGGATTTTACTCTGGGAGCGGTACATTCTACCAAGTGATTATTCTACTTTGAAAAGCGAACTAGAAGGCCAGGCCATCTTCATGGCACATGAGGAAACAAACGCAGATTACATATATGGATTTCATAAAATAGCTAGTTTTTAAGTCTAAAGTTAATTTTATGTTTATTAGGCAAAATAGCCGATGGTGTCGGTTAGTCCCGATCAAAAAGGAATCGGGTTCAAGACTCAGTAGAAAGTTTACTGGTTTCCCCTCGTGACGATATTTAAATTCTATTACTCCTCTTCCGCGTGAAGAGCACGTCAAGTTCAGTAATCAATCCGTCGGACGGGGCGTGTGGCTTTGATCCCCTCGTTGCCTTTCCCATCCCATCATTCATCCCGGTCTGAGGAGCCACTTAGAGTGGATTAGAATGAAACCAATGATGACTTGTGCGTAATGTGAAAGTACTGATTGATCTGAAGTTGAGGGCACGAGTTCTACCTTCCTATACTTTGGCATTGGTTCTTGGCCACTTTGGCCACGGTAGGTTGTTTGGTCATTGTAGGTAGGTATATTATTGAATTTCCTACTTGAGTGCCATATGGAGAACATTCCAAGATGAACTCTCGATCCTTAGAGTGGGACGTTGGCCCATGGCGTTTGTACATACCAGGATAATGGCGACGCAAGGTTTCTCTCTATGATGTTTTCCTTACAATCCCATCTCTTTATCCAATCTGAAGCGCCTTACAATTTGCGAGCAGCTCGTAATTTCATGCATTGGGGATCTAGTTCATCAGATAGTAATACGCTAATACTGCGAGAAAATTATAGAAACTTTTTAATAATTAGATATTCACACAATATTTAATGAGAGGGAAAATGCTTATTGGTAATCTAAAAAAACTTATTAGTATTTTGAATCTTTATGAAGATTACGATATGAATTACTCACGCATGTTCTTAACATCTAACAAGCATAAACGTTCATGACTGTACCTAAAGAGTTGATTCAAACTCAGTTTCGTTAGGGTGAATTATTTCCTTTCCCAATTTTATGGTTAATTTAATTTCTATTGCCTGACGAAGATTCTACTCGAAGGGTGATTTTTTGCGTGCAATGAGACTTGAGTAGTAGTAGTAGTACTTAAAATTGTAGCGTGCGTCGACGGATAGGTCATTTTGCACCACTACAGTTTTCGTAATAAAAGTAAGAAAGATTTGACAATTGCACTTATGTCACTTATTAAAAAAATTTATGAAGTGATTAAAAAAACAGTGAGGCTTATATTTTACTGAACAGTACTGTCTCCTTCGGAAATAAAATAACTCGGCTTATTACATTAGTGTCGTCTCCTAGCAATGAGACTCGAGTTGCCTGGTAGGTACCGAAGGAGCCGATGAGGGAATAAATCTCAGAGAACCTTCAGCCGAAGCCAATTACCCTTGTTGTAAAACGGGAGTTTACTATTGTATCGGAATTACTTCCGGGATATCTCCCGCGTAGGTCCATATTGCTCGGACGAAAGTTCCACCGGTGTTGTCGGCATCTTAACGTCAAATGTTTTGATCGTTGTTTATTTTGTCTGTCTTTCTCAACACAGACTACGCATTTTTGAGCGCATGAAAACGTGGGTTCAACAGTAAAATTGTCCAAGGGAATTACTTGCCAAACTAGCTAAACGGGAGGCCTTAATTTAACAATAACAATCACAATCATAGAAGCAATTGACCTGAAGATGCCAACTGCAACGCTGGAAAACTGTCTTCCAAGAAATGTGGATGTGCAGTAGATATCCCGGAAGAAATTCCAATCCATAACTTTACCGAAAAAGCCTTCATGAAGGTTCATCGATCATTAGTTTGACCAATGAGCGAGCCAATACGACTTTAGTTTTAATATGATGCTTAGCTTTGGGAGTAAATTACATTTCTCTTTGATATGATGGATACCAACTTTAAATCACTTCGATTAATTTCAAACATATTATACGGCCGTGTTTTATGCTTCAGGGTCAACCATTATTCTTGCATCTTGAATTCTGAAACGTAATATGACAGGAAAACCAACATCCGTAACGTAAACTGATAAATGGTCCTTGACTGGCTGTCGTCGCGATATATTCAAATATTCCCGCTGCTAATCCGCGATAAATGCTTCCCGTGGAGAGATAAATTACTCTTCGTATTTCGAATTTTGCGTTCGTCAGTGGGGAAGGGTATTTTTTCTTCGCACCGATGAAATGCGTGAAAGGCCATTACTCCTGTGGCGTCTCGTGACCATGAGGGCAAGCCCTTTAGTGATGAATGCTTGCGAGCGGGATCATCCTGAGACATCCGCTGAAAAATCGTCTCGTTATTGCGACGCCTGCGAATTTCAATAAATACAGCGATATTCCGTCTCCTCGTGGTAAGGCTCTGGAAACAATCGCTGTTGCTTAATGGGTGGAAGGGTTGCCGGCGTATTTTGCCAAAAATTTCCACTTCCAGAGCATTCAATGTTAACTGATACAATGATATTCGTAGGTTGAAACTTATAGGTAATCTTTTAACAATATCCAAGACAGTACCTATTTTCATTGATGGTGTTTAAAACGTTTTGCGAATTGCACATTACTACGGTAAACTGGGCTATGGTCATGAAATTAAAGAAATTGATTGCCAAACCGACAGATTCAAATGTCCTTCTCTCCTCGTACAATTTTTAATATGAATAGTCGTAAATAAATAGGTAGTTGCACGTCTGTATAAGGGCTTTAAGCTAACCCAGCTAGCATCATATTTGCGTATGCTTTCTTTGTTCTTTGACACTTTTATAAATTATTATGTTTTGACTAGAATATAGTCACTAGTCCTTTTTTTATCACGATTTGCAATGCTTGTTTGGCGTAAATTCACCCCCTGCCACTCGTCATATGGTGGTTTGCAGAATGTTATGTAGATGCAGATGGTATGTCAAGTGAATGCCATATTAAACGAGGTGGTATGATATATGAGATATAATGTAATATTATTGACTCAGCTTCTCTGTTAAAGATTTACTTACACGCTCCCTCCTAAATTACTTCTTCGTAGCGCTCTGACATTGCAAGGGTGTTTTCTAGGGAGCGACACACACCACCGTTGCGTATTCACTCCTATTATTAGTGAGTAATTACCGATTTTTCTCTTTAGTAAATTTTCATTTTGGGAAGAAAGCAGTATAAATAGCGAACTGATTCTAATTTCAAACTTACATCATGTAGCTCTGCATAGATGGTATTCATACAGTTTCGTAACGAACCTGTGAACATCAGCTTGAAATTATTACTCACATGTTTTGCATTTTATCCCTCATGTATACGTGCCAAGTAATCTTTTAAAAAATCATTGCCTCATGAATTAATTGATGAGTTAATCCCAATATCTATTAAATGTCCCTAGTTGTACGCAGAAAAATGTAATTATAACGTATCTGTTCTAAGTTTTCTGTATTTAGTTTTATATTTATGTATGAACTCACCATACGATCAAGTTTTCATGCTTTTAGCATCTTCAGAATAGCAATATAACTTAATTTTCTGGAAAGATTTTACTCAGCTTAAATTCGCAACTGCCTCAGATTTTACTGATGCCATACATTTGTTCCTTCTCAAAACTGCAGCAGTATTTTATCGGAGTATTAAAAGCGGTTACGTAAATGCAATTTAGGAACGCCAAATTGGAGCTACATAAGTACGTGTACCATGCGTGTGGGAAAAAAGAGTTGTACTTAAACACTTTTAGCAAATCCCAAAGACTGCATGAATGCAGTGACGATAGACGCTTGAAAATGACTCTTTACCGCGGTGTCACGTGCTAATTTCCTTTCCAAGTATAAATCATTGCTATAAGCGTGGAAGCCTATATTACTGCTTCTAGGCTTACATTTACATTATTTGCCTCGATCATGGGTCTTCATAACGCGTGCGCCAGCGTTATCGTTATTTTTTGATTTAACTTATGTCAGAAAGAACGTGATCTCCATTCTTCATTTTTCGCACATCAATTCGAATAGCTTTATACAATCGGTGGAGCGAATTTTATAGATGGTTATCTTTAACCCTGCGCTACACTAGGGATAAGCGTTATCGTAATCTCCACATTGTAAATACACCAACGTTGGGCAGGGACAGAGATTGGATGGGTAACCCTCCTCCATAACTCTACCGCGGTGCTCTTGTCCCCTGTCTACGAGTCGCGGGCAGGTTAAATGTGGGTTGGAACAATGGATCAAAAGAGGTCTTAGTGTCAGAGGGTCTCCAGAAGGCCCCCGCCCACCCCACAAATTAATTTTTTATTTTTAGTAATGCAACATCAATATTTTTCATTTCCTAGAAGATGAATGTAGAGCGATGCAAAAGAATCAAAAAGACAAGCTCAGCCAATCGGTGACTAGCATTTGGCTGCACTTCGTACAATGACCTGTGTAAAACTCTACTCAACACGCTGAACTGCAATAGCGATGTTGCGGGGAAAATTCATCATTAGCGATACTTCTTAATTAATCTTTTAAGGCGTTGTTTGCAGCTCTGGTAGAGCACATCCTGTTATGTTGCATGGCATATTTCGAAAAATTCAAAAACAGACTCTTTCGTAAAATAATGTTTTTTTTTTATTCACTCAATCACTATTTTTTTAGGTATGCATTAATACCCTTCATATTACGTCTTACAAAACCTAAATATTTACCGGAAGAAGTCACCCACTTTCGCATTTAACTTCTTTATAGATGATAATAAATGTCGATCCCTCCTTGGAGGATGGAGTAGTAGTGAGAGATCACATGCGAGTTTTATGTAGAATGTGGCACATTCATGTATGTATGTACTTGCGTTTCTCTGAATTGTCTTTGCCGCCGCCGAGCGGGCACTGCAATCGATATTGTGCGAGGTATCGAGAGGGAGAAGAGCAGTGCGACCTTGGCTGAAATGAGGGCCGCGTCCAGAATTCCTGGGTCGTGGCGGTCACGCCTGCCTGCTGCGGGTGCAATACCCTCCGCCACATCCTTCCCCCCGCCCCCTTGCCGAGCACACCCTATTCCTTACCCCTCCTGGGGGACGGGAGGAGGAGATTCCTCTGCCACTCACGGGACCCTTTCGGCGCTGCGGTAGCACCGCCGTTAAGTAGGCGCATTTCTCTCGCTTTGTCGATAGAAGGAATAATTCATGTTCAGAGAGTGTGTGCGCCGTGCTCCAACGTGCGTGCCTCTGGCGGCAAACGCGTTTCTCTGCGAGGGTCGAGGAGAAGGATAGCTGACCCTTACTTATCCTCCCGCCGACCAAATGATGCCTTCTTATCTTCCCGACACGGTTTTTCGTAATCATTGCTACTCTTCACTAATTGCAGTAAAGACACAAATTATTCCCACAACATAAATAGAACAATAGGGTTTAGATGAAACGTTCTTCTCTTCATAGCTATACTTATTGTATCTGTCCGCACAATAAGGATTTAGCATAGAATAAATATGCCAATGCACTAAATGTGTGTTTTCTTTTATTTTCAGGTAAGAGTACCTTGGACCTAATGGGGACTATATATTGTCACCTTTACTATCTACTTTCCGTGTCCAATACAGTGAGTTCAAAATGTTGCTATTATTTCCTGATATTTCTAGCGTTTGCCATCACTCTGTGATTTGGTCCTAAAACTCAAGACAAACAATGTATTTATATGTGTATTGATGCGCATTGACGCGTCATCGTACTTGCGTGAATTGGTTTAAATTTAAAAACTAAATTTCCTTCAAACGGGCAGAGCATTTATTGAACGAATCTCATCATACTAACAAGGAAAGCTATTTATCACTATCAGTTTCTTTGTCAATTGATTTATTAAACAAAAAAAGCATGCAGTAAGTTATTTGTACAGTCATATATAAACATAAATGTATTAATTAGGTGGAATCCATCAATATTTGATGAAGTGAACGGAAAGTTTTATGCCAGCTTATTTCCAAATTTTGTTCTGTAGCTATTATTACTATTAATGAGCATCCGCTTATACATATATATTTTAAGAAGTTATAATTTTGAATTATTTTAAAAATAGTACTATCGCAAATATTGAGCAATGTTGTATTTTCGAAATATCTGAGTGTTCTATATGGCGTACTGTACATGAACTTTTATTTAACAATTTATAAGTCTTATAGAAAATGATTCCATTTTTTGCGAAATATTTTATCTTCTGAAATTTCAACCTAATTCTACAACCGAGTTTTTGCTTGCTATGTACGGTACATATTTGAGACTTTGCGACCGTGTGTTGACTACAACGCTCCTCTATTCGCCTTCCATTTACTTCAAACCGTACATTTTTTTGAAACATTTCCTTCTCTACCAAGGGATCCGTCAACTGTTTTCATGTACGGTGTCTTTCCTGATTCGCATTGGAACTTAATGTCTCAAATATATTAAAGTGCATTTCCTTTTAATCATTTTGATATTTTTCTAAACTGATAGAACTTTCAGACTGGTGTATAAATGTTCTCGTTATAGCAGTAGGCTTCAACGACCTATTTATCATCAGATCGTGATTTTACGTATTGTAGCGATATTACTGCAGCAAATAATTTCTTTAGATACTGATTCATACTTATTTTTTTCTCTTTATCCCGGTGTCGTTGTTTGAAACTCGAGAGACTTAAGCTCTGAGGGGCCCTTGGAGTACCAAGTTAGCTTATAAGGAAGACATCACATTACATCATCCTCATCAAGCGCTAAAAAACAGTTCAACTTCAATAAATCACATATCAACGGAATGTGTATCTGAGAGATTGTTCGCCCAACTGCTTTCTTTAAAAAATCTTATTCGTGGCAAGGTGTTTAATGCGTGGTAACAGAAGAGTTGAGTTTTAAATGCTTTAATCGCTACGGTTACGTCACAGCATCTATCGTAGCACCTTTATCCTAATACCCACATGATATCCATGACTGATATGGGATTCGAATCCACGACCTTCGGGCTACCAGGTTGGCGCGTTATCGACCTAACAAAGCAAGCTGTCGTTTTGATTGCGGAGTACAAAAATGAACAAATTTCAATCAACATTATTGCATTTCTATTTCCCTCTTCGTTCGAACAGTTATTGCCTAGTTACACGAAATCAGGAGCATGCTGTGAGAGAAGAAGACATGAAGAGAATGATCAATGCTCTCGCAGAAGTGCTAGTTGGCTGGCTTCCTTGGGGATTTAGAACGTACCACCACTCACTGCAGTTGAAAACCTTCTATCCCTACCCCCCCCCCCTGACAAGAAGTCGATTTGGCGCTGAAATTGCCCCCGCGGAATAAGAGACATAACGGTCGATATAAATCCAGGTTGGGATCCAGGTGACGTAACTTTGATCTCAGAATAAGATAGCGTGCCGAGGAGAGCAGGTAAGGTCGCATATACCACCTATAACACGTTTAGCAGCATAAAAAAATGCTAGAAGAAATAGATTGGGAATCACTCTCAAGGTCATGCTTTTACGTTAGGGCACTACCTCCTTAAGAAAATAAAGTTGCCATGCTTTTATAAAGACGTCAAAAGAATTAAAATTACCTTCGTTCAATGGTAAGAAAACAATTAGGCACAAATTTTAAGACAAAAACGTTCCAAGGATATTTTTCCGTATACAAAAAAGGGTTTGTAAAGGATTCGGGTGATTTTACTGATCAGTATTTGGATTATTTTGCATGCCTGCATTAAAGAAACGGTGCAAAGGGTAAATATTTTAAATCTTTTTAATATGTTTCTCATCTTATTACAGAAAATATTCGGATAACATTAATGGAGTATCTGGCGTAAATTTTAAATTAAAAGTTACATTTTCTACCAAGTTAATTTGGAGAAACATTGTTTCCGATGTGAATTTAATCCACTCAGTAGTCACTTACATACTTTATGTCAGACCATAGCGCCATTTTTTTAAGCATGCCGGCCGGTATAATCAGGTCAGAGACGTCAACCTGAAAGACACGGGTTCGAATCCCGTCTCGGGAATTGTTATTGTGATTGCCATAGGAATAGACATAATACTTATTCAAGGTATACTGCACGATGCAATCTTAGCAGTTGGAGCGCCTTAAAACGCCTTGCTACTACTTCTTGAATTATTTTGGTGGGTACGGTACTTCAGCTTGATTTTATTCGTTACGCTCAATGCGAATGTCAATGCTGCAAATTAATCAGTATCGCACATCCAGAGTGCTCGCAAGTCTGGCGCTCACCCAAATTTCCGCCGGGCACTTGAGGTGGGGGCGGAGACGCAGTTGGGGGCGGGGGCGTAAGATATGGGGGAGGACCCTGGGAGGGTCGCCGACTGCGGCGCCACAAACGCCAGAAGAGTTTTGAGTTTCCCGTGTCGAGGCGGGCGGCAATGGCTTCCTCTCTCTCTCTCTCTCTCTCGCATCCAAATCCGCTTTCCCCAAACGAGATTTCGAAGGGAAGGGCTTTTCCCTCAATCCCTCCTCCCATCACGCTCCGTCGTCGTCACTTCCGGCTGTGATTGCCGCCTCTGGAAGCGGCGGGTGGAGCTGCCCCCTGGGGAATCTTCCTTGGACTACCGATGACGTGAAACGTTTTGCGCGCAGATATGATGCTCTCCGTGTAAGCGATTATATGTTATGATGTCATGTTGCATTGTATCTTGGCATGTCATATTTAAGTAGGTTGCGCAAGGGTTAGCATACAGTTTAGTACGCATAGTACCGACCTATATCTGGCAAATGATTCCCCCCGGTTATATTATCCAGGATTTGAAGTCGTTGCTGTGGAAGATGTCAATCCCAGAACTCCCAGAAATTAATAAATATATATCATGTTAATCTCTCTCGTTTGTTTAAATGCAAATAGACTTAATACAAAATCAAAACTATTGGAATTATTGTTAAAAATTGCTAATTACCCTAAGTATAAAAATATGAAAATGTATAGTTATGTATAGCACATTTCAAGGGTCATATACGTGAATACTACGATTCACGATATATCCATTGAAACGTGCGATCATTGCCAACTGAATATTTTTTATATTAAAGTTGAATATATTTTAGGAATCCGGTAAACCTACATTCTTATCCAATTAGATTTTAGGATGTTCTCACGGATATGATGCATGCGTTCACGTTGAGAAAACAAAAGTATCGATGCGGAACCAACGCGATTCAGACATTCATACCGTACGACCCTCTGGTGGCACACCATGGTGCGGTTCACCTTCTCCGTCCTTCCGAATCGACCACTCAGGGTGGGGGAATTGGATCCACTGGCTGGTCTGGAGCGGAGGGCCGCAAGAAAATCCCATCGTGGTCGCGACGAAGAGCCCGGAAAGGGACCTTTCGAGAGAACGTCGGAAATCCATGCCTTCCTTTTGGGGAGGGGTGGCGGGGTGTCGACAGGTGGCACTGCCGGTGCCGATGAAAGGGAGTCTCAGAGAAACAACGGCATTCGCTGCGACCATCAGTCATATACGTAATGCATACATGCGGTAAATGGGCCCGCAGTCCATTCATCTGAACATTCATCTAGTCTTTCGGGAACTGTGCAACACATTGAGATCATAGATTGTTTGAATGGAAAATGAATCTGAATGAAATTAAAATTTTTATTTGAGGGAATTTTAACTGCACGTGAGGACCAATTTAGTTCGTTATCTTTCCAAACGCTAGATAACTGACTTTTGTTTTAAGTTTCGCTCAATGATCATGATGATTATCTCGAAACCTAAACTACCTGATACGTATGGATAGCATGTTTCCCTAGCGTTTATCCGTAAGAAAACTAAAATTGAAATTAATTTACCGTAGATTACTGGAGGAATGAATCATTTTCCAAAGTTAGAGTGGACAATTAACTCTCAGGTATCCCTTTTTAACTTCCTCATTACTGAAAAAACGTTAAAAACGTGGCAACTTGCTGGTTCAGAATAGCAGCTGAACAAGTTAGCCTAAATTCTAACTGTGATATTTGTGAAAAAAGGTTGTCCATCCCTGCTGTGAAAATTTGATGAATTTATGGCTATTCTAGAGTTCATGCGACATACAAAAATATTCAAATTTTAAGGCCAGGAGTCAGCCCAGGAGAAAAAGCTTTGGGCTATTCACTGGAGGTTCTTGCTAGAATTTGAGAGAAGCCACTCCGGTCAACTATATCCTGGTACATCCAAGCTGCGTGAATTCCTGGATTCGAAATCCTGTTAGAGAATCACAAGAAAAGGAACTACCTCCTCTATTTTCATTCTTAAATATAACACACCATTTTGCTTAGTACTGGCTGAGCTCCACCACCAACAACCAGTCAGGTTCTTCGAGTTGCGCACTTGAATTCGTTTTGGTTGATTTAAAGAGTGGAATATTACGATTCAACGGTCACATTGGGAATACTGCTTTGAAGGAATATCAGCACCACATCATTTTAAAAAAAATTCTTGCGTAGTAACCCATTGAGAGAGATTCATGCCTAATTGAAGAGAGGAAAACATTCGAAACACCTTTGACGTGTATTTCCCGCCGTTAACAAACGGAGGGTGGTATTTCATCATGCTTCCCGCCAGGCATACCCCCCTCCTATTCTGTGATCGCGCGCCTGTTAATTATTCAGTAGGTGCTCCCCACGAGCCGAATCAAGAGCGAAGCCGGCGAGGAGATGAATGATGGAGGAGCGATGGGTTGCACGGCCCGCTGCCGCCCCTCGCGGTCGGATTCGATTTCACGGGGGCGTGGCACCCTGGGGGGTTGGGGGGGGGCAGGGGAAGGGTTTATCTAGGGAAGTTGGAAGCGGGATGCGGGGGGAAGAGAGGCAGGCGCTCCATTGTGGAGTATCGCACCTTCTAGCAATGTTCCGCGTGCACTCCGACATGTAATCCGGTTGCAATCTCCGATTGGTTGGTTAGTTGGCCACCTGCATGTTGCTCTACGGCCTGGATGATTCTGTGTATTTGGAATAGCGTAATCATGTCTGACAAGATATCTCAAGTTAATTATGAAAATATTTTATAAAAATGAGGATTTACAGGAGTTTCCCAGGGGAGAAGGACGCCTCGGTAGCTCAACTGGTGGAGTAGGTACCCGACCAGAAATCAGGAGTTCTTGGTTCGAGTCCCTGTCAAGGCCGACTTTTCCCTTATGAAAATTCTGCTATTGTGCACTTCAGCGGGAGACTCCACTATGGTGTTCGCGGCTAGTTTGCAATCCTCAAATTTAGGACTGGATTCGATGAATTATTTTGGAGAAAATTATTAAATTGTGCACTGGTGGGCTTGTGATTTTAAATGCTCCAATCGTAAAGAGTTTTCTCACTAACAAATCGAAGCTCTGACTCCAAATATAAATAGAACATCCATGCCCAGGGTAGGATGATTCTAACCTAAAACCTTTGGGTTACCAAACTGGATTCCCGACCAGCTTTAATTTTCTGTTCAAAAAACAGATGGCGGTCGATGGGGAGTTTGCAGGAGGAGAAGATTATGCAAAACGTGTGCTCTGTGACTTCCTGCTACTGTTTTGCCACTTGAAATGTTGATCGTGTAGCAGGGAAATTCTGTTAATTCATCGTCAACAAAGTTTTGCTCGATTTTCACTTCCTTCATTGTCAGCCGAAATCATGATCGCACACTTCTCTAGAGTCCGTTCGCGTCAAACAAGTAGAACATTTCAAAAGCATCGAGGTCCGCCATAGATTGTGATGGTATTACCATAAATTTTGAATGTTCTAATTGGAACGCTAGGAATTTGTATTAGTTACCAATACCAAGGTGATTTGCGTCATTAAAAATAGTCAAATCAATAGATTTAGGAAAGGAGGAAGGAAACCCGACATCGGCATCATTCTATTACGTATTAAAGTATGACTCCAAGGGGTCCACGGTTAAACGTCCGGTCCGAAGTATTGAACGTGAAGTCCCTATCCTACAGACAACATGTAAATAGGAATCGATATTCATCCGTTAATTCTTTGCATCTGACGGGATTGGAGCTAGGATTCTTTGAAAGAAAAATCAGTTATGCCATCACACTAAATCGATCCCCTTTGTCAATCATATATTGACGAAAATCTGTTCAAAAAGGTAAATTCCTTCCGTTTTTTCTGTAAAAAAACTACTATGAATCGAAAAAAACAGACTTTCAGCTATTTCTGCTCTACAGACTCCATCATTTTATTCAATCGTTCGACGAATTTGGAAATTAATTTTTTGGATAAAGAATCGTTCCCCTTCTAGTGAATGTTTGGTGAGAATTCACCCCCTGCCACACACCTTTATGGTGGCTTGCAGGGTATTATGTAGATGTAGTTATGCTTCTCGGATTTGGTTGTATGAGGATGTAGATGTCCTTCCCTCTCCTCCCCGGCTCCGATCCTACTGCACCATTGGAGCAATGATTGTCTTCAGACGGTGGAGGGAGCAACAGTGCAACATTGAGAACCACGTGTCAGTGTACTTCTATCTCCGCAGAAGGCGGTCTGGCACACCTCATTCAGAAGATCGCTCGACTATTGGTACTCACGGACACACAGGTGCATTTAACACTGCTACTAGATCAAGAGTGTATGGACTAAAGTGCAACTATTGCGAAAACATTGCATCGGTAAAACGGGTAGGAGCTTTGCTACCCGTTTGATAGAGGATAGGAAATGCTGGGATAAGGGTGACTCGACCTTGCTTGTGGCCAAACACCTTTCGGACGTGGAACACCAGTGCACATTTGACCCTGAGATTCTCCACGTGAAGAAGAACGGTCACAGATTAGACATCCTGAAACAATTGTAAATTGCTAATGAGGGAAATAGAACCAAATGAACGAGCAAATTTTTAAGAGACGCTTCCCTAACCCCCTTAACGACTTACTACCAATGCACCCCAACCTTCTTCCCCTTCCCACCCTACACCTGCCTTTCCCTCCCACTCCTTAAATGGGTATATGTACTGCGTCATGGACTGTAAGCGGTGTACCTGATGTTGGCGTTACGTCTGAAACGCGTTGTACGCATAATAAGCCTGTAAAATAGTGCTATGTTGTTTCTTTTAATCATGAACACATTCCACTAAAACACGCCGGAGTACGTCACTGCTACTAGAGTTATGAACCGATCAAGGAAGGTTCAGATATGACAAGCTTGCCACAAAGCATGACATATCTAACTTACACGCCATGTTCGTCTCTAACTCTGTGAATCTCCATCCTTTCATCATTCTAACTAAACAGCTTATTCTCCTCTTGCCCACTCTCCTAAAACTAAAATGGAATTGTGCTTTTTTCCCTTTTAACGTGCATTGAAAATAGGTTTAAGACTTTTGGCACTAGATGAAACATCTGTATACAATATTAATGTACGGACTCTGGGGAAAAAATTGGGCTGAATGCTAATATTCAATTTCTGTTACCTTAACAATACGAGGTCTGTTCAAAAAATACGCGGACTGTCTGAATTGCCCAGCTCCAGTGGGTTCCAGGGAAATCCACTTTGTGTCGCTAGATTTGTACAGATTAACTGATGATAGCACCGTTTCCCGGTTGGAGATACCTTCATTTGTTGATTAGCAACGCGGTTTTTAGTTAAGTGCGGTTGTTTCGTTTGTCGGATTTCAGAATGAATGACCTGAAGGAGCAACGACTTGAGGTGAAATTTTGTGTTAAAGTTGAAAAATCTGCGACTAAAACATTTGCTATGCTGAACACGGCTTACAGTGATGTTGCCATGAAGCGTACGGCATGTTTCAAGTGGCATGAACATTTTTAAGGGTAGTCGGCAGTCGATCGAAGACGATGAGTGTCCTGGACGTCCTTCCAAGTCAACTGTCGACCCACACGTCGACAAAATCAACACATTGGTGCGGGAAAGTTGACGTCTGACCGTCAAGGAGCTTGCTGAAAAGTGCGGATATCAGTTGGATCTTGTTACGAGATTTGACCGAAACATTGATGGTTGCTGCGAAATTTGTGCCAAGCCTGATAACGGACGACCAAAAAGCCAAACGCGTCCAGGTTTGTCAGGAAGTGCTTGATTTTTCAGGAGAAGTTGAAAACTTCTTGTCAAGGATCATAACAGGCTTCCCCAACCCGTCTACTCAACTGACCCTCCTCCTTGTGACTTTTTCTTGTACCCCAAGCTCAAAAGTCCCTTGAAAGGAAAAGGTTTGAGAGGATTCCCGAGATTAAGGCAACTGCGACGAAGGAGCTGAAGGGCATTGCAAAAGAAGCGTACCAGGACTGTTTCTATAAGTGGAAACACCGCTGGGAAAAGTGTGTGCGTTGGGGAGGAGAGTACTTTGATAGGAATCCAGACATGTAACTCCTAAATGAAGTACATTTTGTTTTATTACGACAGTCCGCGTATTTTTTTAACAGACCTCGTATACCAATCAAATATCTTTTCTGTATTTAAAGACTTTTAAACTCATTATACACATACAATAGCGATATTTTTCTCTCTTAGTTCTTATTGCCCACTCTGTCTCCACCTGCGTTTCCACAATACACTCATTCCCTTTTCTTCTCCACCATTTTCAGCATAACCTCGTCAGTCTTCCTTGCCAATATTTCCACCCGTCTTTACCCTCACATCTCAAAATCCGTTCATCTATTTACATGCTCTTTCATTTAAGTGCGTGTTTCGGCGCCATGCAATCCCACGCCCTCTACCAGACTTATTGCGAGTCTTTTTCTCAAAGCCCATCATTAAATCTCTCTTCATATTGAACATCTCTTTTGCTTAACGGATTCTTCTCGAACGTCGCAAGTGCTATGCTATTTTCCTCCCTCAAAGCACCCAAAATTTCAAATTGTTCCAGCTGATTTTATTAATATTCACCTACTTTCGTGTTAACTTTGGTAACCATCTTCAATTCCATGACTCGGTTCATGTGGTACACTTACTGAGCATTATATAACCCAGATTTCATAACCTATTCTGAAGGTAGATATGAAAAATTTACAAGCATATCCGATAGATATATTTAGTAAACACCCCGCCATTTTGATTATGCATAGAAATTCTCCTTCTACGAGAATCTCTCCGTTTTTACACTCAATGTTTTCATCTTAATAGCTTCAATCGCGTCATTAGCTCATTTTTCTTCATAGCTCAGTCCCATCCTAGACGGTGCCCACATTCCGACTGCCGTGTTGCAGTTCCTCTCTGCGGGGGTTAATCGCCTTCGCGTGGGAAATCAATGCGATGTCTCGGCCATTCCCTTCGGATCGGAGAAGACAAAGGAGTCGGGAGTCCTAACGAGGCGGAGGCGCGGTTTATTTGCGCACGGCCCCCGAGGCGCCCCTGCCCGACTGGCATCAAAGCGCCTCGGGCGTCCCGACGACGGGGTCAATCCTTCGCCGCCCAATCGCCCGGCAGGGGACACTTGTTGAGCGAACTCCCCTCCCGTCGCTCGCGGAGAGAGGGAAGGAGAAAAACGACCCCAGCATGAAATACTAATGCGGTGTTGTGCGAGGCCGATCTGTCGCGAGGGATTGAGAATGTAAAGTGTTTTTTCCACTGCTCAATAAGATGAAATTTTTTTTCGTGAGTTACACTGATAGTATTCATTTTCAAGTGCATTAGGCCACGCATTAGTTCAGGGGTTCCCAAACTTTTTTGTACTACGCCCCCTCCTGTTAAAATGGAAACCTTCCACGCCCCCCTTCACAGTAAATTTTGTGGGCATTTGAAAAAAAAAACAAGTATTACATTGAAAACAAAACATGTATTTTTACTATCACAAAATATAACATTATAAGTTTCAATTTAAAGAAATACTGAAGAGAAAAACCTCGACAAAAAGCTATATATGTTTGTTATAAAAGAGTTTTATTCAAGTGGATTGTTGAGTTTTCTAAACAGCAAGGTTGATTTTAAAAATCTACAACATAAAATTAGTTAAAGAAATGTATGGATTTTAGTTACTTAGACATTTTTATTTTTAACTGAACTCGCACTCACGCCCCCCCTGACATGTCTTCACGCCACCCAGTTTGGGAACCCCTGCATTAGGTGGATGTTTCTGTTTCCTCAAACCAACTTCTTGAGAAATCGTGATGAATTCATGGTGGATGAATCACGCTATGAAACTATAATTTGCCTCTTTTGCACATACTTTTACTGGAGGGGAAAAAAGAAGCCCACGGTCTGTCCTCTGTGGCGGTGAATAGGTTCTCTTGTTTCGGCCTCACGAGATCCACCCTTAGTTGTGGTGCATGCGAATTGGTTTATATAAGTCCCCCTAAATATTGTTTTTTGGAGCATGTATTCTTGTAAGCATTGTCATCTGGACAGTGACCCGCCAATCTTAATTCCCCTGCTTCTACCCGAGGATCAAAGGGAATTTTCACCAAGCACTTTTCAGTGCATTAAGACAAATTTTATATTGTAGTGGAGATATCTTACAGAACCTGTTCATTTTGAACACTTATGAACCGTAACTATTGGCGCTTATTTCAATCATTGCTTCATAAAAGCTGTAGTTATCACAATTTGTATTGTTGGCATGATCTTGGAATCCGAACTCAACAAACAGGCAATGAAAAGGAACATTTATTCCCGGTCCAAATGTAACAAAATTTGAGAACTATTTCGATGTTTGCTTCTGTTAGAATGTTTCCGAAGAAGCGTACCCTGGTTTTCAATATTCTATTCCTTGTTACACGCATTGTCTTGAATAAATTTCGCATAAATTATTTTTTCCTGCTCTCGATTTTCATTCACAGCCGTAATTAAATTTATCATTTGTGCTTTCAAGTCTGTGCCCCCACTAATAGGTGCTTCAGACCGGAAGGAAAGGCAAGAATGGAAAATATGAAGAATAGAGGACCCCAGCGTTGGCGTTAGTCTTCTCTTAAAAATGGGCGCCTAGGGGACTACGGCGTTACGTCCCATCCGACGAACGTAGTACTGTACTAGAATGCTTACCAAAAATACTGTACTCATGTACTGACGTTTTTACCAATTAAAAATATCTAATAATGCCGGGATTAGAACCCGGATCCTCCCGGTGAGAAGCCAGTACACCCTTTAACCACTGCACCAACGCGACCCCTAATCTACAATTAAAATTTTAATACTTTTCGTAGTCATTACATTTCAAGACCGAACTATTTTATTTCAAATAAAGAGATTACTGACTATAGTCGTCTGGGTTACGTGTTTCGCTCCGCTCCGCAACTCGCTTCCGCAAGTCCTCGTGTGCGAAGCGAAGTGGAATGCCACCGCTCTAGATTACCGCAATATTTCTGTGGCGGCAGCGCTGTGAGGTATCCGGCACCCGGAGTCATCTATAGGACATCCACTTAACTACCATTGCTCCTTGGTTCGATTGGCGATCGTTTAGAGGGCTCTACGAGATTCTCGAGTGCGGAAGCCGTAATTTGTCTCCCGGCAGTGTTCCTCCCACAATCCTCTCCTTCCTCGTCCTTTCACACCCCTAAGCGTCGCCCCCTTCCCACCGTCCCCCTAATCTCCTCTCGATTGCAATCTCCTCGACCTTCCCCTTCTCCATTTCCCTCTTTGATAGAGAGCCGACCCTGTCGAGTTGGAAGTAATGGCAGGTCTTCGCCTGTTAATCGCTCTTTCACTACCATTAAATTGCCTCGCTTGGGGCGAGGAATATTCCCTCTACTATGCGTCGGTACAACTTGTACATACGCTGCGGCTGTTAGCCTTCACATTTCTTTTACTACCTTTCCATCTCTTCATTTATCCATTTTCTTGTAGACGTGATGACGCTCATGTGCTATTTCAAATTTTGTAAGAGCCAATGACACGAGGATACATTTTGTAGTGCGGCTATTCATGTAATTGAATTAATTTCACTTATATAGAAGTTATTGGGTAGTATTCAATGTCACCTCGCCAGTGTTTCTTTTTTGTGTCCTGCCCACCGCGCTTTTGTGTCTTTGTACGTTTTGAGATTTTTTTCTGAACTCTGCATTTATCGACAGTGACATTTTATTTGCTTTTTGCGACTCTACTGATCGATGTCCTTAACTACAAACATCAATATTTAAATTTATTCGTTTATTTCCATCATCCTTATGAGTTAACGTATCCATGCTACTAAATTTGCACTCCGAGTAAATTATTGTTTCAAGAAATTTTTAATTCGCTGTTTCTGCGTCGACAATTGATTTTGTCGCTACTGGTCTCCAAACATCATGACTGCTTCATTCATTTTCGCTTCATACCAATTTCATATGCTATTTTCGCAAACTATCAAAATTTCTAAATTGGTATACCATTGAAGTATATCTCTTTCCATCTTCCATAAGTTTAAATATGTGCGTTTCAGTTAGAAATTCCGCCAAATATTTGCCTACAATGTTTGGTGCTGTTAGCGATGGCAATCTCCCCAAATTACATGAATTTATTGTGTGCACATCCAGCCCACTCAGCTATCTGCGGGGTACGTAGTATTTTATCTCGTTGAAAACAGAAGGAAAACATTTTATTGTTGCAAAATAGGTGTTAAAATCATTGTCCATTTTCTTGCTTCTGCCTTCAATTACAGAACTATCTAGACATGAGGTATCCGGCCGTGGACCGACTTTCAGATGGTGACGTTAGCGCCGCGGGTGGCTGATTGCTAGACTTCGCGCTTGTGTTAGGGGCTGGCGAAAATTTTCTTTTCCCCTCTATGTAGCGGAAGTAAGGGATGAGGTAATGAATCCCTCCACGTCGAATTACCAAGTTTCCTGCAAGGGACGCGGTGGGAATGGCAACGAATTCCGTGATTCGGAGCGCTTCCAATGCGCGCATCCATTTGCGCCGGCGGCGGCGGCGGCCGGAGCAGTCCATCTCTCCCGGGATTGCTGACTGCGTCTGGCATTAGTCGGATCTCCTCTCAGTGTAAGGGGTGGAAGTGGAGTTGGAAGGACTCCCGTGGGGAACGGGGGGAGAAAGGCGGGTGGGGAGGAGGCAGAGCGAAGAGATTTCCCGGAGAATGCGAGAACGAAAGATATGTGGATAAAGAATTACTCCCGAGAGTGGAATGAGCATCCATTACTTCATATCATTTGCGTATTTTGTAAAAGTTTAAGTCTAAAACTATTTTATTCCAAAGAAGGTGAACGAATTACTTTTAGCTTTTGTGTCCTTGCAATATATTATCACAGAGGATAGTAAAATGAGCTCTTTGAGTTTCCGGATGGAGCATTGAGTTAAGATCCAGGAGAGGCCTTTTTGTACTTCAGCCCAGTATGAGCCAATTTGTGTGATTTTCTGGATTATGTCATGTTGCTACAAAGATGCTTTGTTTATTTAAATACCACTGTTACACTGTTTCTAAAAACATTATTGTACGTTTGAATTAACACACTCCATATACACATTCCTTAAGTGAAACTTAACTGAAGGAGACGCATCAAATCGCCGAAAAGCAGGTGAAATGAGACATATCGGAAAAAAAATTGAATAGAATGCTTTATGAGACTAAAGTTTCTTGGAGTATATGAGTTCCGAGCATGGTACAATCGAAATAAAGCATCCCACCACTCAAGGTTAGAATGCTAAATATATTTTATTTGATGCTAACTGTAAGCACCTAATTACTATCATAGCATTACATTAGCTTTATTTTGTGCACGATTGCTCTGCGAAAAAGGCTATGCACTGCGTGTTAAATATTCTAAAAGGAATAGAATTTTAATTCCTTCTCTCTTTGCTCCCGTAGTTGTATTCAGCCAAAATAGGTTATGCCCGTTTCATCACTGGCCATATAAAATTTGTCAACTTAATTATAGTTATTAATGCTCCATAATAGAGGGTAAGTAGGCTTTAAAGGTGGATCACAGTAAAAATAGTTCAATACAAACCCTTAAGTGCATTTTATATGGAATTATTATATTATATGTTGCAATTAGTTGGAAAGTAACCTTCCGCCTTCCTCGGCCAGAAGATAAAAAGTAAAAAGATGATTTTTTTCGCGAGTTTGACGTGGAAAAAATAACACAGATTGTTTCAAGCTTTACTTTGTGGAACTTTTTCATCTGAAAAATAAAAAAAATATTATAACAAATCTATCAATTTTTGCCACGTCAAACTCAAGAAAACATTCAATTTTTTGCTTTAAGTAATACTTCATATTCTGTTTGGTAATTTCACTAAAAATACTTATCTGGAGCATTGGGATGAAACTTTAGCAATTTCACCTTCATCTACATCTTCGTAATACCCTACAATCCACCATAAAGGTGTGTGATAGGGGATGAATTCATGCCAAATAGGTATTAATATCATGATCAAAAAGGATCAGTAGCAATATTCTGGTGGAAACATAACAGTTTAAAAAAGATGAATTTAGCGATGCAAGCATGCACAAACGTACCTAATGTTAGGTGGGTTAGTTTTCCATATACTAACATGCTATCCATTGATGCACTTATATAAATATACTATTGAATATGTTCACAACTATTTAAATCCCTTATTGTGCGAGGAAAGAAGGGCATTTTAAATATGTCGGTTCGGAAATCAATTTCTCTAATTTTTTTATCATGACCCAGTCTACCATTGTAAGCTGGAGTTCGCAAAATGTGTTTCACGTCATCAGCTAGAATATTATCTTGGAATTTTGTTAAGAGATTAAGTCTAAATTTCAGCTCATGGTCTGATACCCTGGCAGCGTATTCCAAATGAGTTCTAACAATGGAAATGTAGCTAATTTCTCGTAGATGATCACCACCACATTACTCTTTTGATTAATTCCAGCCTTATTTTGAGGTAAGACGTACGAAATAAGGATGCTTTCATTTTTAGGTATGAAGTCGTTTTGGATTCGTTAACAGCTTCTTTAGTGGAAAATTTGAATTTCACTTAACTGAATCAAATTTCACACAGCATTCTACGCACTGTAGTTTTGATGGACTACTCCTCATTTCAGGTTTCGTTACCAGTCGCGCTAATTTCCCCACGTTGAATTTGTCACTCTTCCCTTTCATGCCTTTCCACTTCCCTTTAATCCACCGTTGGTGGTTAATTTTGTGTCAGAATTACCTTCCACTCATGAGTGCTGTCAAAAGCTCTTCCCTAACCCTTGGTGAGGTGTCTTCATCGCTCCTATCCTTTATTGCGCAACATCACTTCTATCTTCATTTGTTTCTCTCTCTCCTCCCCTTCGTCTCTCCCTCATGTTCACGCATCACTCTTGTGGGGAAGATTATTTGAGTTTTAATGAAGACATTCCCGTTTCCAGGGCTATTTTATTACGTATCGTAAGATTTTTCTTCCAATAGAGCATTCCTGCCTTGACTCTATATTCCCCAAACCTCCCAACTTTATAATGCCTTCTTGCTTGTTCCACATAGAATCCAAGTAGGAGCTTTGCGGGTCTTGTCTTCTCAAAGTTTCTCAGGTCGTTAGCAGAACATTCGTTAACGGCTGCGTGCGTGCTCCCTTCCTCTCTCTCTCTATTTTTCCACCCTCCCGCCATCCCTCTCGAAGAACTCAGTGAGTGTTGGGGAGGAGAGGGTGAGTGAATTTATATGCAAAGCGGGAGGGAACTGTCATTCCGAATGTTGCAAGCCTTGATTGGAACCGAAAGCAACAACACATTTTGCTTTTATTTTGCCAAATAAATTCTCATGCGTTTCATCGTGCGAGTGGTGAGGCATTTTGGAGAGTTTAAGGTACCCTGTATTTTTGATGGAGCCTTTAGGCTCAATACCCGGGACCCCTGTCAGATACGCTCGGCAGCCGAATCTGCGCAACTGCGAGGAAACCGTCAATGTATTTACTGTCGCTATAAATCAAGCTCCGAATGGAGAGGAACTGGGGTATTTCGTTATTTTTTTATATCCAGCTTAATATCGCCTATTTCATGGAATGGGTCTGATACTGTTTTCTATTACGTAAATTTCTTCCCTGAAAAATTATATCCTGTTCTTCTGTGTCAGTGACCTTCGAGCGGCGGCCAAATTTCGTATACTCCAATTGTACGCCACGCTCTAGATATGGTAGACATGAATAAAATTTTGCTTGTATGTAAAATGGACTAATCCTTTTGGATGTACAAGTGCTCGCGGCTGAGCTTAAAGCAACCGAGTGCGTCCACCGGGTTGCGGATGATGAGTTGACCTCTAGATATAGAGGCTAGCTGCGAGATTATCGAGTTTACTTGTCGAACAAGCAGTCGTTGGCAAAAAGTCGACGGCGCTCCTGGGAGGTATTGGTCTATCCCTGGGTAACGTCGACATTCAAATAATACAGAACCCGTGAAGATACCGTGACTTGGTGACGGGAGGCCGCCAACAGTTATGCATTCCATCACCTGAAGGAAGGGGCAAAAGCTCTTCTTCGTATGATTGAAGGTGGAGACCACAGTGGTCGGTACAGCGGCTCTCATTTCACTACAGGTAACATTTACTCAAGATCAAAATTCATGTATGAAAATAATAGGCATTTCTAATTTAAGTAAAATATACCACAAATTAATACATCAAATTAAAAAAATATAACATATCGTTCTGGTAACCAAATTATAGACAAATTCACCTAAAAATAACTTAAAGGTATTTAAATTCTTGTGTATTTTTGACGTTAAACTTTGTAACAAAATTATACTCTAAAACATTTTGTATTGAAGCTCTACTGTAAATCATGTCACCTATATTCATTGGTGGTTCATCACATTATAACCCTGAAGAAAGAAAATACATTTTCCGAAACGTCGGCCCAATAGTTCAAATTTTTCATTTTCTCAAGGACCTAAACTCCTGAATAAAACCATCTATACATTAAAAAAGAAGAGGTTGGCCGATAGAAGAATCGAGTGGAGGGCTGCGTCAAACCAATCCTAAGATTGTTGACCCTTGATGATGACATTAAAAAAGAAGTATGTAAATCAGCTTACCTAGTAACATTTATTTTGACAGCTGTAGCACTACGATGTGGAAGGAAAAGTGGAAACTACCAAATTATTTTCCCGAGGAGTCTCAGCAACTACACTGCTTTTTTTTTAGAAATACGTAAATATGAAGAGATTAGCTGATGGCTGAATTCAATGGAGAGCTGCGTCAAACCAATCTCACGATTGCTGGCGAATGATGATGATGATGCACGTGTGGAAGATTTAATACTAGGAACCGATGCATCATTGAGGGAGGAAGCATTCACCACTCTCGGCGAAAAATGACAATTGTCAGAGCCTCTAGCAATTACATTTATTTTCAGTCATTTAGTTTCCGTAATTCTAGGATTCATAAATTATTCATGAGTGCTTATGAAATAAAGGCATTCCTATATTGTTTATTTTTACCATTTGATATCATAGTACCTGGTTGAATGTAATAGATATACTTCCCAACTTTCTTCAATTTGGAATGTTTATCGATTGCCATGAGTGCAATAAAATCAGGTTATCTGAGCAATTTCGTACGCGAAAGAAAAATAATTATGTAACTGACAAGAAAAACTTCGGTAATCATTAAACCGTTACAAAGAAGAAATGGGGTAGTATTAATAAATTATAAAATCGCTCAAAGGAAGTTTACGTAGCCTATAATGATTAATTAATTTACCGTGCACTTTTGATATTTGATTGTTTTCAAGTATTGTCATTCATATGTGGTATAAATTGATGATAGGAAAATACCATATTTACCTAAATTTCATGCTATCATCTTAACTACGACATAGCGTATAGATAAATTTAATATAGGCAATAAAAGCTGTGAGAAGTATGTGATAATTATGATAACCTCACCCCAGTTGATAATTATTCCAAACTCTTACTGTAACTGTGATGCATATGTAAAATTAATGACGAAACCACTTCCACAACTTGTGATTCGAAAGTGACTTATTCTTATATATTATACATGCCCCTTTTTATCTTCCGTGCGTTCCGGGAAGATTTAATTTCGTAATTGGTCTTATTATTCATGCATTGATTCCCAATCATTGCGTAGTCTGATTTGCGTCAGAAGGGTGTATTCGGAGAACCCGACAAGAAATACTGCTCCGAATGCGAAGCAAGCTTCATTTTCATGCCAGAGAGACACTAAAAAGGTAATTTTCCTCGAAAATTATACGCCTGATAAGGACTCCTTTGTTTTTTTAACTCTGAAATTTCTTATTGTGGAAATCCTGTATCCCCAGAAGCTAAGAACGAAGCTTTCGGTACTCCTGTTGCGTTGACCTCGCAGCAATCGTGTGCTCGCCGAGAAGCTTTTTGCCCACCATTGATGATTTAAATGGTTTCCCGCGATGTGAGACTCTGCATTTGAATGGAGTAATTGTGAACTCATTCCCCCGCGCCCACCCGCCCCACATTACCGGAGTGGATTTGGGTGGGACCGGATAGCAGCCCTGTGTCTTGCGCCAGTGACCGTCCATGGCCTTCGTTAGCGCCTGCACTCGTCGCTCGCCTCGCATCGGCGCCTCCGATGCGAGAGTGCCCCCTCCCGCACGTAAATGAGGTCGCACTGACGTCACGTGAGAATTCGAGAGCGTAACTCGCACGCGACTTGAGGATTTTCGCCGAGTTCCCTCCCTGTGGTTATCCCTCCTCTTCAGACGTTTTGGAGGGCCTTCTAAAATTTTCGACGGAACTTCATGAGGGACCGAAATCTAGGCCATTGCATGCACGTGTGGAAGTTTCCTTCGCGTACAGCAGGGGCAAGATTCTCTCCTGTACCGGCATTTCGTCAAATTATAATCAAGCAAGGGTGCGGAAACTTTCATAGAGTTGAAGGTGAAGCTGTGACAAACGAGCCGAACGGAAGTAGTCGGATTGAGAACCGGCTCGAGTCCCAAGTGAGGCGAGGTTGGAAGCATTGACTCAACGGCCTTCACGTAACATCATTCTCATCTCATCTTTGCCTTTGACTCATTGCTTCACGTGGTCCAGAAGTTCTATCCTCTGTCCCCTTCAACACTTTCAACCATAAACCTACCTCCCACAGTTTTTTTTTTCTCTTCCATCCTGTTCCATTTATCATCGCCGTCGATATTTTCCTCTTCTAAGCGTAAAAATTCTTGAAATCTTTCATAAAAATGTAAACTGTCGGGTGATTGGGTTGCAGTTTTGACTGGTTTTCTGTGTCCTATCCAGAGGGTTTGAATTCTATCACTGGCTCAAATTTTTCCGTGAAACAACAGTCCCTATTTAAATAGTGTGTGAAGTGCGCCTCGTGTTCATCGCTTTTTCCATCAGTTGGGATACTAAACCTCGAATCCCTTGACACACATTGTTGTGAGAAGATTGATACTGACTCCGGGTTTCTCTTAATTTTCACTCCGTTCCCTAAAAATCCTAATAACCATGCACCACCAGCCCTTATAAAATGGTGTTAATCACTTCATCTGTCGCTTTTCAGACGGCTGTTATTTCCACTAAATGAATTATTTGTCACTCTTACTTCCTCTTCATACAAGAAACGAGATGTAATCAGGAAAAGCTACAATTTTCAGCTTCAATTCTTGATTTAAAGGTGTATTACCTTAATATGTGTTAAAATATACATTAACAACTAGTAATTAGTTACTGTAAATAATGTTTTTAAATCATCTGTTGATCATATTTTGATATTTACATCAGGTTACCTGATTTCTGTTTTAAACAATATATCTCACCATTCAATGATACTTTTTAGTATATTTTTGTCAGTAGTGATCGAAATCGCATTAATTAAATCAGGGAGTAAATACCTAGAGATAAAAAACATATACGGAAAAGTCTCCTACCAAATCAACTTTCCGATGGAATGTTTTCCACCACAATTAACTAACATTTGCCTTCAAACTCTTCGGTGTGCTGAGTAGATAGTAGATGAAATAATGCGAGTTTTTAATTTGGCTAGAATGAAATTGTCCGAAGACTGGGAAATCCAAATGCCAAATCAATGATGGAAAAGGATGACTCCGAAACCAGTTTTTCGATTGTCTAGGCAATCATCAACGGGGAGAGCAAGGTAAAACAGGTCAGCACCTGTCGAAAGCCAAGCACTCCTCGCTTGGCTTTCGACAGGTGCTGACCTGTTTTACCTTGCTCTCCCCGTTGATGATTGCCTAGACAATCGAAAAACTGGTTTCGGAGTCATCCTTTTCCATCATTGATTTGGCATTTGGATTTCCCAGTCTTCGGACAATTTGAGTAGATAGTATATTGAAATTTCAAGTTGATAACCTTGAAAGGTATTCAGTGATACTAACAGGAAGATGTCATTTGATATTAAAATACATTTAATACAACAATTTAAATTCATCATTCTAGGGACGGAGTATGGTTAAGATACTTGGGACTATCAATGTGGTGGAAGCAACGATGGCTACAAAGTTTTTATGCATATTGAATTTTAATATTATTCTGTTATTATTTTTCTCAAGACGTGGAATAATGGGAAAAAACTGAAATAGCATTGATATCGGATTATTGATAACTATATGTAGTTATTTTTCATTGCATAATTCCACTATCTGGAAGATTTCCTTTAATCTTTCGTTCCACATCATGGCCATTATTTCAATTATGGGTCCTTATTCTTGATTAAAAATTGCCGCTTTTCCTTTTCATGTCGTTCTCGTGGTTTTATTCCAAGTCCTCGTCTAATATTTTAAAGTTAGCCGGTTTAATGTCGAGTGTATACAGATAGATACTCGTTTTGCATTCTAATGCAAGTTTAATGCTATCGCTTGGGGCCGTAATCTCACATTGAAGATTTGTCGGAAAAGATGTACGTCGAGACGTTAAGGCGTACCCATTGAATCTACGTGAGCGCTAATTTCAGCAGGATGTGCTGGATCGATGTCCTTGCAACGGGAAACGTTTGCTCTCAGGGAAGCACGACACACGCTATCCTCGAGTGTAAAGCTACTGACGATGGAGATGATTCTTGCGGAGCGCATTACGACTGGAGACAGCTTGAGCTCGCATGATTCGCTGCTAGCGTGCTCGGTTACACGAGCACACTTCTCCTTGCTCAGCACCAAGGCAAGGCAAAAACTCTCTGAAAGGTAAAACCCTCGCGGGAGAATCGCATTCTAAGATCGGATTCAAATAGAAAATGAGAAAGCCTGCATTTTTGCCCTATTTTGCTGCCATAAGCCTATTTCTGCTATGGGTCTATTATATTTCACCATCTCTTCAATGTTAATGAAATCTCAGTTCATTATGAGGTCAAGGATTGGGTTTTAGCCAAAATCTCTACACTAATCATATCCGAAGAAAATGACATTCTAGTACCTGATGTCTGAGATTGCAGTAAGTTATAGTAAGTTATATGGTTTAATGTACATAGGTAATTTTAATGTTCTAACGTACAAATAAGTAAGCAACTCAGTGAAACTCATCGGCAGATAATAGAACTAAAAGCTACTTGGCAGTAAAGTTTACCTTCACTTATTGTTCAAATATCAGTTATTTGGGCACATTTCATTATTTTATGTCACAGAGTAAGGTCTGTTCCCAACCCGCTGCAGTTTGGTGGTAATTTAATACTAATTCGACCTCCAATCGCCGAAAGACCCCATTTCCCTTTCATAAACGGCCTAAATGACCCTAGCTGTTGATCGCCCCCACCCCCATCCGAACACCTACCTCTATATGATAGATAGATAGATAGATAGATATTTAATGCTCAAAACTCATACATAATTTGTACAATGAATAAATAATTGAGCTTTAGGTAGCTTACAAGGATCAACCTGAAAAAAGCTACCATCGGAATCTAAAGTGTTAGAATTTGAATGCTTAACATTCCAAAACAAGGCGTAATAATAATATAAAAAATAAGAAAATTTAACAAAATGTAACCAAAAAATATGGATAAATTGAGAACAAAAAATTTGCACAATATATACATATACACATACATATATATAGAACATTTAGGAAGATCAAAACGGTTATAATACAAGAATACAGAATATTCCAAAATAGAGTAAAAAAGGTTATAATACAAGAATACAGAATAATTCAAATCAGTAGATCAAAGTTGAGCAAAGCAAAATAGCTACATTAATAAGTATTCCACATTTTCGAAACTAAGGAGCCAATGTTTTAAATTATTAAGGAAGGTAGGTAAACTTGACTTTGTTTTAAGTGGGCGCGGAAGTTCGTTGAATGATTTAGGGCCAATATAAAGAAAACATCTTTTAAAAATCGAAATATAGGCTTGGGTAAAGGAACTAAAAGCCTCCTATTTCCTCCTCCAATATGTGGTTTAAAAGTAAGTGCAGATATATCGCCACTTCTGACAAAGAAGATACGTAAAACTTTATATATATACAAATGTCTAACAGGGAGCAACCTTAGACCAAAAAATAGAGGAAAACTTGGATGGTGGCGTTTTTTCTTCGTGATGATTCTTATAATACTTTTTTGTAAGTTTAGCACCGGTCTAATTGCATTTTGATAGGCACCACCCCACACTGATATGCCATAATTAAGCTTTGAATTTACTAGAGCATTATAAAAAATCTTTAAATTATTCGTTTCACACTTGTTGCGGATAAAATAAAATTTTGCAGTTTGACATCGCAGATACTTTTTTATATTAAACAAATGGTGGTGCCATTTCAGTGTATGGTCCAAAATTACTCCAAGATAACCAAATGTATTAACTTTAAGCACTGGTACACATTTTTACAGTTGGTTAAATCACAGTTAAAATCATGGAAAAGTAAATTCCATTCAATTGAATAGCGATTACAAATATCAAAACACAAGAATTTAGTTTACAATATGCATCAGGTAAGATAATAATAATTGATGCGTTATAACGAAGGAATACATTTTAAAAAAATGGGGTTTGCATTATAAACACAAGTATCTTTCGCGCTAAGCGTGCAAGAGTGCAGCTAACGTGAGTCACAAAGATAAGAGCTTTCCGGGATGCACTGAAAATGAGGCCAGCTACACGACACCCATCCATCCCGTCGCAATGCTGGCTTTTGTGTTCCCTTATTCCTGGCGGGGAGAAGAAATTTCAACCCTACACGTGCGCTGGGGTGGAGTGGCCAAGGACCGGCCGTGCTGCCCGACCTTCTCCCCCAGCCATGCGACAGCAGGCATTTCCGGGACACGCACGCACTCTGGCACGCACAGCGCCGATTCCGACGCCGAGACGTCCCGACGCCCCCGCATCCTCATCCCCCAACCCTTTCAGGGCATCGGAATACAAACACTCCGACGAGAGAGGGCGTCCTGACAGCCCCTGCCACTAGCCCCACCCCGCGCCCTTCGCATTCCCACACGAAGAACCCTGGCGTCCCCCACCCACACCTACCCTCTGCACCCACCTCCGATTCCCTCATCAGCCCCGCCCACTTCATTTATGCCCACGCTCTATTTTAGGGGGTTGGGAGGGGATTGTAATGGCGGACGGTGAAAGGGGTATTATCTCCTGGGTTGCTATGCGATATCTGTGATGCACTGGGAAGACACCGTAGCAATGTGTCATTTAATTGTTTCTCCGTGAAAGCGATGCCACTGACAAATGACTGATGGAGGTATCACTATAGTTCCCTAAAAATGCCTTACATGGGTTCGAAAATTATAGGAAATATGGAGGTCATTGTAGATCCGTTATCTTTAGCGTCAATAAGGCATTGTGATTTTTATTTCAAGTTATTACCAAGGGTATTGTCAAAGTGATGAATTTAATGTATCTTATATGCTATCACCATATTGTGCTATGTCACCTCTTTATAGCATCGTTATCGGACATACAAAACAAATATATTTGTGAACAACGAATATAGTCCGTTTCTAGTATTGAAAAAACATTATATATATATCTGCTGGTAAATTAATATATGCAAACATGCTAAGCATTTTGAATAGGAGTGAACCGTTTTAGGTTAAATTAATTCTTAAAGAGTCTTAAAAATGAAATTTAGAATGATTTATTCAGGTAAATGCCGGCAATACCGAAATGTAAACTGAGAGATGTAGCCATTATTTCTTTGTAAATGCACCATAAAGTAAGTCACTTTGAGATAGGTATTGCCTAAGGGCACCACTAAGGCCACCTCCCTCTGTTAAGCTGTTTCACAGGACATAAATTCTCCACGTGGTAAATACACTCCCCTCACAATTCTATTACATTCCAGAAGTGTTATGTGTTCTAACGATTCAGGGAGGATTTGAGATACGTGAAAAATCTGATGCAGTACGCTAAACATTTCTGTAACATGCTATTCCATGGTCTTTTTTCCAAGTTTTACCTACCCCTCACCATTACTCCCTACCCTTACATCCGAACACAATATTATCCCCTTCTGATGAAAACAATGAGATTATGATTTCGTCTCCGTATGAGTTACCCTGAGGTTACATAAGAGAGAGAAACCCTCAGTCCTCAAGTTAGAATTGGAATTCGCTCACTAACGTTCAATGCTCGTGCATCGCTCTTCCTTGGGATTCGAACTGGAAACTTCGGGTCTAGGCTTTAAATAAGCTCCCCTGCCACCCCCCCCCCACTCTCCGTGGTGCCACATACCCTCCCCCGCCGCCCCAGACACCAGCGAGCGTTCCCCCGCCGAGGGGGCGGCGGCGACCGGAGGGGAGAGACAGCCGCACTGCAGTATATCCGCGAGAGAGAGTGTGTGTGTGTGAGGCCGTGCGCTGGTAGTGGTTGCACCTGCCCCCTCCTCCTCCCCCTCTCCTTCATCTATTACGTGTACGAAGGAGTGGGGGACACTCCACACTCACAAAGGGCTCATCCCTTCCCCTCTCTCCTTACGCCAGCCTTCTCATCTCCTCGCCATGGGGGCGGGAGGGTGGAGGGGGGGAGGGGGTTTAGGTGGGGAAAAAAAAGAAAGGAGCGGGCAACGGAAGGAGAGGAGATGATGTGGGGGAGGGAAGGGGGAGGGGACGCTCTGATTGCGAACTTTACGACGCCTGCGACACGTTGCCCCACCTCGTCCCGGACGGACGGACGGTCACCGCGGCGGCAGTTGTGTGGGGCTCCGACGGTGGGATCCTGAATGGATGGATGTGGAGGAGATGTATCGAGAGCAGGGTGGGGGACAGAGCGGAGGGAGGGGGGGCTCGTCCCGTAGACGGAGGCCGTGCTCTTTCCAATTTCACTTGCCTCCAACCTACAATTTCAAAGTCTAGATTCTTCAACCTCATTCGAAATACATATTTGCGATTGTCCGATCTGTGGCGATTCTGAGTGCCTACTAAGACCCTGTCACTTTTAATGTATAAATAAAAGAGTATTAATGCTCGTGGTGCATAAAAACGGGCATAAAATTATCTACGGTACCTCAAGAAAAAGACTTCTCTGAAAAGATTATCCCCATGACAGGTGCAAGTTTTGTGATAGGTGCACTTATTATACCTACTTTGTTCTCACGTTCTATAAGTCTTTCATAATCCAGGTTAAAGAGGATTCCTTAAGACGTTTGGAGATTTTTTTAAAACAAGAAACAAAACAATACGTAGGAATGCTTGTAATTTAAACTTGTGTTAAATTTAAATTAGTCCAGCTGATATATTAGATCACTCACTCACTCAGTCATTCAACCCAAAGGTTGGTCTTCGATAGGTGAGGGTTGAGCTCACCCCGGACGAGGCCACAGGCGTGTGAATTTCACACATTCAGCGTAGGGGGGCCAGTTCCTTTCTTTGGGCCACCTCGCACACCGAGGATTTTTTTTTCGCGGGCGTCCTAAGGCTTCACCCGGATTTGAACCCGGGACCCTTCATTCAGTAGCCAAGCGTTCTTACCCATTAGGCTGCCACGTCGCTGATTTATTAGATATAGGATATTTAAATGAAAAGTAGCTCTTTCCTCAAGAATACCTTAACTTGCTTGATGATGAAATTTAAATGTCGTCCCTGAGGGCTATTCACTGCAGTGCGCCTAAAGGGATTATAAAAATGCCCATAAGAAGCTTATTTATATATTTAGAATACGAATCTTCGTGGATGAGTACTTGACTTTTTCCTAACGTATCGGCTAGGGTGGATTTTGATGAAAAGTATGTATTACATGTATGTGTCAGCTTCGTCTCTACGCCTAAAGGGATTATAAAAATCCCCGTAAGAAGCGGATTTATCTATTTAGAGTACGAATCTTCATGGATGAATGCTTGACTTTTTCCTAACGTACCGGCTAGGGTGGATTTTGATGAAAAGTATGTATTACATATATGTATAAGCTTCATCTCTACGCTATTTCGCTCTTCAGATCGGTGTATCTCCTATCACTTTTCATATTACGCGCACTTCCTTTACCCTTACTTCATTTTCCTAGGGTCCAAATTCAGCATTCGATAATCTTCTTTAACATTCCATGGTCTCTAAGTACCTTTTCCATCCACCTTTTGAATCTTCTTATTCCATGCGGCAATCCTTTTTCTTCCCTAACCCTTTTTATTCACCAATATCCTCTTCATTCTCCCGCCATTGAAATTAATCCCCATTAATTTTTCCTCCCCCAATTATGTCACCAACGTCTACTTAGCTTAATTGATTCTTATCCTAATATTTTCCTACTACGTCTGCCTTCGTCCAATATTCTATCATGTAGCATTTCTGTTCCAGCTGTTCTCATCTACACCCTCCCACTTTATTATTATTTTTCCTTCATGTCTTGCCTTCGCCTATTTGCCTTCTTTTTTGCCAATAGAATTTCATAATTTTTGGTTTCCTTTGATTTTTTTCATTCTAAATCTATGTACTTTGATCTATAAAGCTGCTAACAACGATGCAATTCTTTGGAGACCCTGCTTACTAACGCCTGGTCATCGGCAAACCTCAAAGATACATCATGTTTTTCCCTCACCTTAAACCCATTCCTCCGCAGATACACTGAAGAGTACTGAGAGCTATAGGCAGCCCTAACTAACTCCTACATTACACTACGTACAATTTTCCTGACTAATTCTTGAGTGACTGAATTCCTTTTCTACCTTACAGGTGGATAACATTTCAACTGTCACTTACAGTGTGCCCATTTCGTCCTCTCTCTCTCTGTAACTATTTCCATTTATCCCATTACCGTTTCTACCATTCTTCTCTTGTCTTATTTGTCTCTCTTCTATGCTTACTACTCAGTACTTTGTACCTTCTCGTAGCTATATCATTATTCACATTCTTCCATCCGCTTTTCTCTCGATTTTCTTTTCTCTTTATTCAGTTAACCAGCGCTCCTTTATTATTCTCCCTCTGGCTGTTCCTATAGTTTTGCCTTCTGCTTTCCTTTTTCCCTGGCTCCATTGTTCTCAACATTCCTCTACACCGTCTTCTTCTTTGTCCTCTCCTATATGTCTTTCGTCTTCTACTTCTTCCTCCGTGTTCCTTCTCGTCATTCATACACATGATTAATGTTTGCTATACCCCTACCAACTCTGTTCATTATAAAAGCTACTTCTATCTGAATCTCATCCCTCTACTATGCAACACTTCACTGATACTGTACAATATCCTTCACTTCAAATACCTCCATTGTCCTTTGATCACGCCTCACATAGGTGTATCGCGTCTAGACCACTGATGATTTCTTTTTTGATGATCCCTGCTCTTCTCTGCTCTTAGGATCGTTCTGACGTTTCATGTTGCGACTTTTCCTGTTTTCTCTCCAATATTCTGTCCTGAATCTCTTCCCTATGCTAGCTCACCAGGATTTTTTGCGTGATTGACTTCTGAGGCATTGCTTTCCCCGCTGTCGGGCCCGACCCCCGTTCCGTTTAGTTGGTACTGAGTCCCGCAGGTTTCAGGGTTCAAAACTCTCACTGACTTCATGGATATTTCTTTGATTGGAGTACGAATGAAAAAATATAATGTGAGAATCCGGTTTTTGTATTTTATATGCTCTTCAATTTACGGGATGTTGGGAACATTGGGAACGCATTTAAACATTTTAAATTGAGATCGGCCTGATATAGCTCTCAATTACTACAAACATTTAGGTTTGAGATTAATGATGAAGATGGATTTTGGGAATCACTCCAGATGGACATTCATAACTTAAGATAAATATAAATTCTCAATATATGCTGCAAGATATCACCTCATGAAAAACGATGGCGAATACTTGGTAAACTGAATCGGCTTCCTTAGCATAAGGTGAGCACGAAAAGACAGGGTAATAATATAGAACCTAATGCATTGAAACATAAATGTCTTTTGGTGTTTCCCTTTGGAGGAACGTTGTTGGCGAGTTCATCCAGCAATCTTGGAGCCAATGCATTATGAATATAGCATTTATCCCAGTTAAGTTCATAAACTTTAATATTGAACGAGAAGTACTTAAAATTCATTTAAAATAATCGAAGTAGGGATTAAATTGAATAATTAAACGCATATTAATAGAAAATTATGCTCAGCAATTGCAATTTACTTCGGAGAATCTATGAAATTATTTTTATACCCACATCAATGTATTCCGTAACTTCTTTAGAGACACTTTTTGCTTTGTAACTACAAATGCAATACTTACTATATAATGCGCTTTTAATCCAAGATCCATGGGGTGAGCATCCATCGTTCCCTAACCACAACTTTCATAAATGCCATGGTAACTCTCTGTGCTTCGCAAATCCGTTTCTTGAAAGGATTTGATGAATTTAAGCCATTGGAGAACGCTACCTCAATTCACGAGAAAGTTTCTCAAAAGATTTGGGAGAAGCAAGTAGAAACCCATCTCAGCTACAGCGAAGAAACTTTTGATGGAATTGCTTCGCTTTCGACAGAAAGTGGTGCCTTAGCTCCTCTTAAGTTCAATAGAATCGCAACGTTATTTAATCTGACATTTGACAAACTGCTGACGAGTTGACGAATGCCATAATGACCTTAAGCATTGACCTTATTTATCCGAACTCATCTACGGATAAATAAGGTCAGTCTTAATATTATATTCAGAATAATTTTATTTTTTTATTATCACTAATTTTAGTGACATTTTAGCACTACATCTGGGGGCTGGATGATATTTCCCACTAATATAGGTTCAACCTATGCAAATCTCCTATCATAGGGATGTAATATTGGAAGAATGTTTACCGAAGGGTTACGAAAATGAAGAGCTTATTTCATCGAATGAACGACTTATTTCGGTTAGTGTTAATGTTGGCGATGCTATCAAACTGGCTAGTATATTGACAATATTAGCATCAAAGGTAAATCGAAGAAAATCACCATAGCTTTTTTCTGCTCTTTTAGAGACTAGTTAAATATTTTGAGCTTTGTCCCATGCACACGATTCAAGAAAAAATTAGAAAAGTTAAATATTTTTTATAACTCGTTTTTGTAATTCAGTTATTATGATACGGGTAAAATTCAATGAAAATTTAAAAAGTTGCCAATTTCAACGTATTTGCGTATCTGTAGTGTAACGTTTGATTTGAATTGTCTTGTGGATGCTGGGTTGCTGGGGAGTTGTTGATGGAGGAAAGGAGGGGATTGTTGAGAGAAAAGGATTTGGGGAAGGATGCTGGATGCATCAAGAAACATTGTATTGGAACAAATAAAGAGTTTTGAAACGAAAATAAACGTCTGACGTTACATTATTAATGACAGTCACGTCTTGAATTAATTTAATTGAAATTCAATTGTGATACAATTCATGCGTATTTTATCTGAAATGCAAAAATAATACTTATTGATAGTTTGACCCAAGCAAGTGGCTTTTAGAGCAATAGACGTAGGAGTAAAATAAAGTAATTCCTTGTGAATTCAGCATCGTCAGAGCTTCATCATTCACAGCATGATTGGGATAATCCACTTGAAAAGTGACTATGCAAAGAAATTGGTATGAAATCTAGCAACACGTTTTTTTTTGGTGATCATTTCTGCAACTTTATTTCTTTCTTGAAGATGTAATGGGCCAACATCTCTCAAAGATTTGCAACCCTTTACCTTCAATTGAGCTGCAATAAAACTAATACGTACAGTTTTACAAAACAAAGTCTGACATATTTCTAATCCTTACGTATTAACCCTCCCACTTGGCTTCATGTAGCATAATGTATCCTAATATTTTTCGTATTTTTGATTTATTCAGATATAGCAGTTTTTCATGGTTAGTAAAATAAGTAGTACATAAATTAAAAATATTTTTTCTCGCATCAATTGTTCCCTTTCTTGTTGAAACCTCTTCTTTTCTTGCCTTGATATCCTATTTACTTCGTGCTTCTTGCCTAACCGTGAGGCTTTAAGCTCTTCTCATCCCAATGCTTTTTCAGGCCTTTAATTTATTTTTCTTTTTTCCACTTATCTGATTATTGTGTTGATAAAAGTCCTCTGTCATTCTTGGCATAACATATCCTCTACTACGACGTCCTTTGCAATTTCTTCCTACGAAAAGGGCAATTTTTTAGTGTGAGCTTTAGTCGTCTTATTTATCAGCACACGTTGTGCACTAAGACAGCATGTGTTCCAAATCTCCTTGTTTTGGATTCCAGGCGCAGTTTTCACCTTCAGTTTACCCCTCTCTTGAAAATTTTCTCTCACGGCGAACGTTTCTGACTCTTCTTTCCATGTTTGTGTTGATCTCGAGTCCTCTTCTTATGTCTGCAACTCGGCGGAGAGAGGGTGAGTATAGGAGGGTGGAAATGAAAAAGTTTGAGAGCTGCAGTATCAACACTTTTGCAGGGAGCAGAGAAAGAACAAAGTGGAACTCAGTTTTGGCCTATTCTTAAGGAACGGCACTATGAAGAGAACCGTAATTTTAAAGACCTACCTGACGAACAGAGGATGGCAGCACTTCAACTGCTGTCTTTACAAGTTTCAGGTAGGAACTTATGTGCTGCTGAAAGTTCTCCAATCATGTATATCTATTGATTACCCAGTAAACCACCTTATGGGTGTGTAGCAGGGGAAATAATAACGCATTACCCGAACCTGGACACTAACATCTACCTTCATTATTGGATGAAGCCATAAGAGATTGATAAATTGAGGTGAGAATTTTTTTGTAAATTCTATAAAGATGTCAGCTGATAGAAGAATCGAGTGAAGAGCTGCGTCAAACCAATATAAAGATTGTTGACTGGTGATGATGAAGATTTGCAAAATTCAAATGCAACGGTGACTATTATGCAAATCTGAATGCTTAAAATTGTTCACATAAATCAATATTTAAAATATAAACTTAGTAATGAGAGTACATTTTTTTTAATCATAGCATGGAGGGAGTCTGTGGTATATTTCCGAGAATCACATTAACAGGAGAAGTTTAAGTAGTTGGAGACCCGAATTGAAATGGATCGACCTTCTATGTGAAATTCGTTTATACTTGCAGAATAATGCTATTTTCTCCTAAATTTTTTCCTGAGCCTTTGAAATTAATGAAAAGTGTACTGAATATTTATCTGAAATGTACTGAATGTAATACTGAATATTTCCATATCTGACAATTTATGACACTGCGAGGACAGACTTGAACGAAATTCTATCAGGTTTAATCTGTGAATCATCGTTTTGGGAAATCAAGAATGATGACTGTACGTTCAAGAAAAAGTATATTAGATAAAAAATCACTGGACATATATCCGCAAGCCACGCATCATAAACTTCTCCACCTAGTCAAAAAGAGAACACAAGAATTCGGTAGTTGCTGAGAAGATTTATTGGCAAAAAAGTGAAATGTCGTGGCAACATAAGCGCATGCGATTTCATGGACAAAAAGCCGATTTTTTAAACTTTTCATCTCTTCCTGAGAGAGAAAAATGGCTTCCTTACTATAGTTTCAATGAAAATAACCTAAAATCCCTGCATAAAAATCAACCAAGATTGCATGATGTATTAGATGAGAAATTCAGTCAATTAACCTTATGATTAAAAAATAGGAAATTGCTGAAGCTAAGTCGAGGAGGAAATCAAAACTATGTAATCAAGTAAATGGTCTGGTACGTTTTTAATTACCTTTTTTTTACCAGACTTTTCTGGACAGGAATTTCATTACTTAACACATTGGGTCTGTGGTCCGTGCTTCCGTGTGCCAACGAAAGCTTTTTGCATGACAACGGAGTTCCTCGTTTTACAAGCACGCAAACCATTGATCCTTATTTTCTACCAGTTTATCATTCAATAAGATGAGCATTTTACATGTTTTTTCCGAAGTTTTGGCCATACAGTGCTCGTCAGTCTCAATCGTTTCAATTAATACTTTTACACCTTTTATTATTTGGTGAAATTAATTTTGCGTTAACATATTCCAAGCTTAGAACTTTGGGTATCCGAATTCGAAGTGTGAATGCTAAAGGTGAGAACACATGCTCATTTGTAATAATGTTATGCTCAGGTAACATATTATATACACAATATATTTATTTTATAATTTCATCAGATTATTTATTATATGATGCAAACTTGTATACGAATTCATTCTCACTGAAGAATAATGAAGTGTAAGTCCGGCTTATCAATCTGCGATATACTACTTGGTACCATAAATGAGTTTCACTTTATTCTTTCTCTGTTTCGTGTAAAAGCACTGACTTTATTGCTCTTTTTAAAATGCGAAATCAATCACAATTTGATAGGTTGCATATTTGATAGGTAGAAGTAGAGATATTGTCAGGTAACGAAGGAAGGGTGGTGAGATAACCAGCGTTGACATTAGCCTACCCTTAATTAAAGTTGCCTAGGGGTTCACGTCTCAGGTTGTGGGCGGTGTACTACCGAAAATTTTGTCACTGCCACGACTCGAACCTGGGTTGACCGGATGGCCAGTACTCTAGACAACGCACCAACCCGATCTCCTTCTCGTGGGACACGTGCAGTCCAAGTAGCGGAAAATGGGCCAGCGTACTTGCACCCTTTCGTTAAATGAGCCCTCTCCGCCTGCCCACCTCGTTAGGCGTTGGGAACAACACAGCTTTCTCCTGGCCAAGTCCAGCTAGCAGCCCCCCCTGGCCTCACGACCCCTCGCCTGGTTCCGTGAGAAACCGTGAGGATTCCAATTGCCGCTTCTGGAGGTACTCCCCATCATGTGAGCACATTGGAGATCTCGTTGGCACAATTTTCTCCTTGCCCCTAGCTTTGGAATGTCGTGGGGGTACGCGCCAGCCCCATGTATCCCCCTGACAACCAACTCAATCAGCCGGAAAGGGTGTTGAAAATTGCCGGAGGAAAGGATTCCTGGGCCGGGAATCAAACCACAGACCTTTGGCTTGCCGCACTAATCCGCAGAACACCACGCTACCCAGGACTCCAGTCCACTAAGACAATTTTTAACGATGGTCTTTAGGAGTTAGGTCTCATTCGCCTTTTAATTACGGTCCATTAAGGATAGCACACGACAGATGGAATTATGATTTAAGGAAGCAATTATCCACATGGATATATTCTATAAATTATCGCAAACAGCGATAAGCCACCTTTATTGACGTTATGCACAGTATGCGTGTTTAAAATTAAAATGATCCTCCTATAACATTCTCCAATCTCATGTTTCCAAGGCGTTGCAGAGTTGAGACCAACATTTTTGCGAGTTGCATCCGCGTACGTTGTTTTTCTCAAGACAGTTTTGCCAGCTCTCCTTCTGGCTTCCTCAGGTGAAGGATGTCGAGGATGAGTCTACACCAATCTCATATAGGCCTTGCTGGATGGTTTTTGGTGCCAACAAATCGACGAATCAGCGGCCAATCCTGGTGCTGCACCGTGTTTATGCGGGATACTAATTATTCTTCTCCAGACTCCGTTTAAAGGATATCCGTCTTCTCTGTTAAAATAATTGGGAGATTTCTTTATCTCGATGGTTTCTCTAATTATTCTCGGGAAAATTATTCTGAGTGCAGCACCAGGACAGACCGCTGATTCAACATTGAAAAATAAGAGTGGGAGATGCTATATCCCAAAGCTATGCGCAGATACAATCACTTGTCAAACTCTTGCTAATTTCACCCCAGCATGATAAGCAAATAAAGGGCTTACGAGAGGATACGATCGCACTGGATTACTATCTTGGCAAAGAAAAACTCCCAAATGATAATTTGATGAGCAGGAGCCGTCGTAGTGAAACATGGGTCGAGCACGCATGCCATAAATCAACCGAACCTTCCTCTATCTTCCGGCATTGCTACGAGTTGCTGCTTCCTAACGAGCAAAGAGCCAGTCGGTGAGCCGAGAGGAATCCCGAACGTGTAACACTGTCCATTGTCCAAATTCCAGCCTGTCCTACTTCCCGCACAATTTTCTCGGTTGCGAGAATGTTGGGAGTGAGGTCTATGAGTAATAGTTGAAGTGCGAATATGCGTATCAGGTGGAGTTGGGATTAGTATTCGCCGTTCACTTGGAAACCCCGCATGATAATAACACCTTTCCTTTCCCAGTATAAATGAACCAAACAGGATGGAATGGAGACATATGAAAAACAGGTAGTTATCACGTTTATTTCCAAAAAATTAGTAATTTTTTAGCTCATATGGATTTTAAATGAGAGTATGTAGAACTCCTTTGGTGAAAAATGTAACTTCTACAGCGTAATCTTTTCTTGTCTCAGTTAAATTATTGGATGTTAAAGGTAGACGGATGAAAAAATGTAACTCCCGGAATACGTAAAGGATACGTATGCTCACATAGCAGGCTGGTAGAAAGAAGGAATAATCTCATACCTGAGATGATTGACAACAATATCTTGACTGTGAAGGCATCAAGGAAAAGGAAGTTGTGATGTCACCTTTCCCTTCACCGATATGGAGTATCCTTGTGGAGTGGTCATGGTGGTGAAATAGATGGAGTACCTAATTATCACGAAAGACATTTTGGAATACGACTGGTCAAGTCCTGTAGGGTAGCTTTCGCTAAGAGCCGCAGCACGACGTACGAAAGGAATACGCGTCTACAGAGTAATCCGTAAACCACCAGGGAGGCGTATGGCAGAGTCTGAGCCATCACCAAATGTGTCCAAAAAGATGAATCGAAGGTAACTGTTCTCTTTCTTCCACAACACAATCTTCCAGAAGCTTTTTCACGAATGTAGACGCCGGTAGACCAAGCCAGTCGTTCTCAGTATTCCCGGTCATTTTCTGTAACGGTGGTGAGAAGGCTATCGCTTTCTCCTACTTTGATTAATATCCCTTGTTCAGTACATCATTGCGATAGGAATACTGTTTTATCAAAGGTTCATGGGCGCGCATTTATTCAAATTTATTTCCAGCTGCCAAGTAGCACATCAATTATCAATTGCTCCTAGGTTCTTGGCCATCGCCTGCCCATTTATGATCGGAATGGTCGGGAGGAATGAGGAAAAGAGCTCGCAGTTGAAGCAGATTGCCGTGGGAGGAACGAAACTGCTGGAAATAATCGGCAGGGAGGTAATTGGAGTGGGAATGCTGGAGGGGAGTGAGCAGGGGTGGGAGCGAGAGAGATCAATGTTCAACAACCACTGTGCGTTTTTATGGCGCAGATGTGTGTTTCCGAGAGCGTTTGAAACTTAATGGCCTCCTGCAATAATTACCCGCCAATTTTCCCTATCATCCGGACACGTTCTTCCTACAAATTTAAATCGCTCTCCTGTTTCTCGTAAATTCGAAAATGAAATAAAACTCCCCCGCTTTCATCTCCCACGGCGAAAGGTTATTTCCAGGGGTTCGAGGAAATTTAGGCCCATGCTGTTTCCATGCGTTCTTTCCATTCTAAGAGATTAAATAATAAACAGGGAGTTTGAGTGAATGGGATGCAATCAAGTTGAAGGTTGCAAAAAATGTCGAAAATTTGAGGAAAGAGAAATATTTGTTCGGGTGGTCGATTGAACCAGGAGCCGGAGTGAATGGAGTTCATTCCGAGAGATTAATACTTTCTGACTGCTCCAAAACAGGAAAGGAAAGAGTTCCCCTTTCCCGTATCCCTTGAGCCCCTTCCAACAATCGTACCACGTCCAGCCCGGGACCGAAGATGCGGAAGTTCATGTTTCAAATGTTTTAATGAACATTTTTTCTTTAATTCCGTATATCGTGTATACTTATTATGTTGTTTGAAACTGGATTTATTAGAGTTGAGATGAGTTGAACGATCGAAATATATTCTTGTGCGTGAATTTTGCGCAATGCTTGCTGGATTAATATCCGAAACATTTATTATAATAATAACCAGAACAAGACTTCAGAAATGCCAATAAAATGTATTTGCGTTCATCCAAAGAATATTTGACTCCCAAATGCGCAATTATCCATTCAGGCATTTAGCTGAATATTATGCGCTTAATTCCCTTCAAAACGCTTTTCTTCAGCGAGCAATGAGAGGATACACTTAGGAGGATACGAAAAAACAGGCCTGCAGTTATGAAGAAATGGCAAATATGAAAAGAAGATAACTCTAATGTGGTCGTGTGGCTACATATGTGAATCCACCTAGCATTCGATCCGCAAGATGTTAGTCTAAAATTTAAAAAAAATTGCGCTCTATCATATGTATTATGATTGTCACAAGAGTGAATCCGGTGGTACTGGGAGAGTTAAAGCTTAACCCTGGGATAGACGATAGCACGTGCATGGTGTAGAACCACACCCTGCCACCGTTGGTTGGAGACACGGATTAAGTCGGAGACAGCCATGATGCGTTTTGTCCAGTCCAGTCGTGGATGCATTTTATGCGTATGGGCTGCGGAACTTGGAAGCAGGAAGAATTCTTGTGGGGGCTCAGCGGTGAAAATGTAATAATCGATGCAATTCCATTCTTCTGGATTGAAATTATTATCTGATTGCCTTTGAGGGGATTAGTATGCACAATTAAAGCAGCATCAGTGATCCAATAAATAGTCAATATTTTTCTCACGCAAAACTCTCGAAATTGTAGGAGTTGTAACACGATGATTGCCACCACCAGACTTGCATACATTTTCTGAGGAACAGGGGAGTACACATTCTCTCCGTCGTCGTAGACCCTCTCAAGCGAAAAATGCAGAAAATCAATATTCACAGAAAGTAAAGAAGGTGAAGTAAAAATAAACTTTTAGGAGATAATTTATTTAGTATATTTTATTTAGATAACTTATTAGGAAACAAAATGACGACGAAGAAAATGAAGAACTAAACGAGAGAAAATGAGATCAAAACTAAACATCTTTTTAATGCAAATAGGTTTTGAATTGGTTACAAGTTAACTCTTGGCAAAAACTAAAGTCATGCCTGGCAAAGACCAATGCCATTCTTAAAATCGGAATCAGCAGAGAGAGTATCCCCGCTGGCAACAGTCGATTTTGGATCTTGAGCTGTCCGTAGATCACTGAGAGAAAACCACGAGTTCTCCAATATCGGTGAGTCCGTAGCAACCTGCAATCAATAAGTAAGAAAGCGCTTAAAGTAAAGAACAAGGGAAATAGTCCAAGTAACAGCTAAGACTCATTCTTACACGTAAATACGTAAAGGGATCTTCCTTCATTTTCTTTTGTTTTACGGCAATTACAGTGACAGCCAATTCAGCCCTTCCATTCCGCGTCTTCTCTCCGAGCAGAGTCTTCGAATGGCATCCCTGCGGCAATTTCGGCTCAAACAATGGAGTCCCGGCTCCCGCACCACCCCCTTCTCCTCCCCCCTCCTCACCCCCCCGCAACCCCATCTCCGGATGACGGTTAATAACAATTGAGCGGCTTCAGCCGTGCGCCGCGGAAACGAGTGCAGAGGTGGAGAGGCGTGGAAGCCGCAGCAGCAGAGGGGAGCGATCGCAATGCGAAAAGAAAAGAGATGGCCTCTGCGGGCGCAGCATGTGCGTCCTCGCCGAGTCATTTAATGGTGTGCGCATATGTGTTCCGTGCTTGCGTTTGTGTGCGCGCGCGAGAGGGGGTGGGGAGGATATGAAAAAGCGTCCTAATTAGGAGGTTGAATGTGGTCCCAAAGAAAGCCGCAAAAAGACGGGAGGTCACTTCCCCGCAGGATGACATTATCAAATGGAGGGCCATAAATGGATTCATTCTAAACAATGGCCTACGCAATTATTTCCATACACATTGACTTTACATCAAACGGAGCATAAACGCTTATATCAGCACCACAGTGAGAGAAAGGAATTAATTGAGTACGCTATCTAAGAGGAAGTTGCTTGTAATATTTTAACACCAAAAATTCTATTGCTTCAGTTTGCTTTCGAGATCAGTTAAAACTATTTTGGAATTTTTATTTTTATTCACAGAAGTAGCCATTTAATTCTCTGTTTTCGCTGCATTTCTTGTAAAGAGACACACGTACGGGGAAATAAATTGCTTGCATTGCTGCATTCGACTGCGGAGGTCGAAAAGAACTAGCGATGAGCAGAATTTAAAACCAGCACATTTTTCCGGTGAATCACTCTATCATCCTGAATACCATACGTGGAATTTGAATTATCGGCGAAACATTACAGTGGTTATGAGAAAAAATGGGCGTGATTTCCACGAATGAGTTACTGATGTTGAAACCCATAAAATGTTTGGCTAAAGAAATACACTCTACGTGACGGTGACTTGAACCCTCAATTTTGTATGTACCGATGTTAACCGCGTTTCCAGGCAATGCATTTAATGAGAAGACACCAGCTACATATATTCACCCCATAACTTGTTGCCTCTTCTTTTTTCTATCGCCAGAAGAACTAAACAATAAACATATACTTACCTTTTTCCATAATATTTTCCTTTTTTAATCAGTTTTCATCTCATGACATGGTATGTGAGTTAACAACAATCGATTTAATTTTAATTTTTTTTCTAATTGGTTTGAAAAATATTTGCTGTATTGCACTCAATTATAGTTAGTTTCAATGGTTTCTTTTTGAGCCGATGTAGTGTCGTATAAAATAATAGCTCAGCTGAAGTACGCGCATATTGGCACATTTCTTCATTTTTCTTCCATTGCTACAGGAAAGGAATCCATTCAGACAGTATTCCTGAGTCCCGCCTTATTTAGGGACCAGGGAGAGTGGTAATTAACCGAACTCCAAAAACGGAAACCCATCTCACACAGATCGATTTGAGGCGAAATATACTTTGATAAAAAATTTGAAGCTCAGGAAAGCACGAGCTCCATCATTCATCGGCTTTGGTCGGGCAAGGAAAGTATATTCCGGCACGAAATCACTGTAATGACATTATTTTGGCATATACTATGACGTGAAATATTGTTTACATAATTTGGTAAAGAATTATTAAATAATTTTTGTACCTATTTCTTATTCATCAAGACAACATATTTTTCCCCCTTCGAGTGATTTGACAATAAGGATTTTCTACATGTGGATGCATTCAGAGTTTACCGTTTTTCTTATCATTTCGGGCACTTCATGTTTTTATTGTGAAATCGTTGCCTATAATAAGCTATGGAAAATGAAAATACTACCAGAATCCATATAATTTACATAACATACTATTTTAATTGATTTGTGTATGTTGTTAATAATTATGAACTTAAAATGCAAATGTTTTTCATTATTTGTTAATAAGTATGTCAACCGTACTTAATAACCATATCCAACGTAACGTGAATACTATTTCAATTGCTCTGACTTACAAGACATTGAAAATTTAAATGACACCACACTTCGCTCACGACATGGTGTTTTCAGAGATCCAAACAAAATACTTCAAATTCGCCATTACCTCAGAATTATCCGTGGTGCGCGCACCTGAACTTCTAAAGGAGACGCTCTAGTAGTGCTGAAGGGACACTTTATAAGGCGAAACTGGAGTTGTGTAAGAGAAAGACGGGAAGAATGGCTCCGAAAAAGTGAAAGTTGTCGTCGGAGTGTTGGGTGGTAGAGGAAGGGGAGAGCAGTTGGGGGGTGGGAGGGGCACCGCGGGTGCAATTGTTGGGGGAAGGGGTGAGTGGGGCGCCAACCCCGGACAGGGAACGAGAGGGGAGGACCCTGGTGCCAATTATCCTCGGGCGCGAGTCCGGAGTGAGTAGAATGCAATGAGAGGGTGCGCTTGCATTATTCGCATTATTAAGGCGGAGTAAACAGATGGACGGGCTTATCGCAGGGAACAAAGAGGTAGTGAGGAGCGTAATGAAAGAAAAAAAGCGGAAATTAAGACTCCATGAGGAGAGAAAAAGGGGCGGATGCCGGGGTAACTCAGGAGAGGCAAAGGGAAAATAGAGCTATAAATGTGTGAGTAAGAAATGAGAAGACTATCTGAGGTTGAAAATTTATTCAGTATTTTCAAATTGCGACGCAGTGACTGCTGATTCACAGACGAAGGATTAACTTTAATGAAAAGTGGTAACACGATACATGAATGTGTGAACATTTCTCGGGTTTCACTCCGGGTCAGGTCCTCCATATCCTCCTCCGACGCTTCGATGCGCGACTCGCCCATCGTCTTCAGGGATCCAGGAATCCAAGTGACATTCCTTCCAAAACTGCCTACTTATATATCCTCCGGTGTGAAACCCAGGAAATCTTCACACATATTATTCGCCGGGAAAACACCAGATCTTACATTACGATACATGAATTGTAATTCTATAGATAAATCTGCCTCTTTCGCTTTTCATGTGGTTTTTCATGTCTATACACGGCGCAAAACATGTTCGGGCTTGTAGAATTTAAAATTATTTCCGTAATTAAAAATTTATTTTACTTTATTAAAAAACATCAAAAATTTATTTCCGTCCTGTAAAAACTTCATGTGTGCAGAACCCTTAACAGTTGTAGAAAAATCTAATAAAGAGCGATTGCTCCAGAAAATCGAGTTGAATGACCCACTATTTAATTTTGACGTTTTAAGCTAAGGCGCTTTCAATCAAGCAGTACCCTTAAGGTTTAACCACTGAAGCGAGTGGCGTAATAGTTTAGTGGAAGGAAAGGCCATCGAAATTCCTGACTGAGCCGAATTCCCAGAATCCCAAAGGGGCTCATGCTTCGGCAATCCTCCCGACAAAGCCATTCCCCCGCTAGCCTCAAGCCACCACTTATTACCCGGGGAAAATGAGGGAGGGAGAAATATCCCCTCGACCTAATACCGCGCCACGGGGCTCTCTGTGTAAAGGCTGAAGACTCGATCTGAGCGAAAGGAACAGAATAATGCCCACAGCCGTTATGGCGCCACATGCGTGGGAACCCATGGCCCTCCGCCGGGAGAGCGAGTGGCCCGGAGGCCCATCGGGGCTGGGTGCAGGGGAGGAGGAGAACCCATCAGGAAGGCACCCCCTCCTCCCCCCCACCCTCATAGTGTCATCTTTTGAAGTAGGTGCGGAAAATCTTGGAAAATATCAGTCTGGAGTCAGTAGGACAGATTCATAAATCTAGGATCGAAACCGAGCAGATATTTAATCGGAATCACACTTCCTTCTTGATGTTGTCTGTAAAGCATTCCAAGTTCAGTTGTCGTCGGGTGGGACGTGGAACTGTTGTTTCCTTGGTGACCTTCCGATACTAATGTTGACTTCGGATTTCTCTCCGCTGTTCCTCCTTTCCCTTCCGACCTAATCCTTAGAACTATTCTTCCTGTCTGAGGCGGATACGTGTGTGAGACAATAATGAAGTTACTTAAGGAAATAGTTAGCACGTTACTAATTTCTCGTGTATGTGATACCCTGGCGTTTTTTTCCGCAACTTCGGAACACAGTCGTAAAGATTTTCTGAGCGTCTCGCGAACTCCCTCTTAACGCCTAGGAAGGCGCTCCAATGGTGAAGTTGTGAACGCTAAAATTTTTAAAATTTTTATTCTTTGATCGCCTTACAACGCCTTGTATGGCGTAACGCGTTGTAAGGCGTTCAAAGAATAAAATTTTCTAAAAATTTAGCGCCTTCTGAGAGTGTTGAAAAGCACCGTCCATAGCGTTGCTCTGCGCTCCTGAAGGTGCCGCGCAACTTGCACGGGTGCCTACAGCGCTGTCGCAATGCCTTGGAGCGCCGTGCACGGTGTGGAGGAGCGATCACCTTGGATCAACACCTTATGATCTACTTCGAAACGCCTGGCCAAGAGTTTTTACAAGGTGCTTCGGGGGTGCTAGGGAGCGCTGTCCGCTGGACAGCGCAACGGAGCAATTTTCCAGCACCGTGACAATGCCTATAAATGCCTTATGAGCACCTTCAAACGCCTTTTAAACACCTTAAAAAGCGTTGAGAAAATCGCCAGGGTATACGTTTTTTAGGACCATGGACACATCCAGACGCCTTGTACCAAAAATCGGTGAGGATACTTAGAGCTCCTTCGTTTTCTAAGTTTAGAGGTATTTTTCACCCGGTAATGGAACAACATGTTATTGTTTCATATTTCCTCTCTTCTTCCCAACAACTCATTCCAGTAACAGTCTCCGAGAGTGATGATAGAAGTTCTGGATGTGGGGACTTTCCCGAGGCACTTTCCCTGTCGGGGAAGTGTCTCGGGGATGAATAATGAGGGCACCGCTGTAAGATGCGATTGTTCGCATTCGCAAACATGAAATTAAATCGTGCTTGGGAATGCATGGCAATTCGGGCGCGGGACATTCATGGTAAAAAGTCTTTACATTTGTTTGTGAGGCTGGAGTAGAAAAATTGAAAACTCGACTACGATTGAAAACTGAGTAGAAAAATTGGAGCTGGAGTAGAAAAATTGAAAATTGATCAATTCGATGAATTGTTTAAAATGGGATCAATTCTTAATTGCAAATTAAAATTCATTATTTGGTAATAAATAAAACATTTAAAGTTATAACGAACCAAATGAATGTATAATACTGCACTTAAGGAGAATTTATTTTCATTTAGACGTTATCCCTATACAAAATGCTTAGTAAATAATATAATTCCACCATAAATATGCCAGAATCTGTTAATAAAAGTATAAAAGGAGAGCAACGAAGGTACAGAAAAAATTTATACTTTGGAAATCTTCGTGGTCACATGACCTAAAGAAGGAAATAGATGTTAGTTAAAATGGTAAATAACTCGTTATACTTTAATATTATATGGTAATTTAGTACCAAACTATAGCCAAGACCACTTTTTGCCATCACACTGGCCACACTTTCCTTCACAACCCTTTTTACTTTTGCCTCTGATAAGTAACACGCAAATGGCCCTTCGAGCACTTCACCAGATTCTCAAAAAAATAGCGCACCTTGAAGATGAGAACTAGAATGGTATTTCTCCACAGCATAGTTGCTGTCACATCCACCGCAGTCACGTAGGCGTAACGTGGACCGGATGCCTTCCTTAGGGCCCCAATCTCGGCCCTCGCTCTCGGCGGTTCAGAGGGTTAAATGCGCTAACCTTTGCGAGAGGGTTGAGAAGCCACCCAGGGCAACAGGAGGCTCAGCATTAGCCAAATCCCTGTGGTGCACCGGCCACGAGAGCTGCCTTAACTTCTCCATGCGTTGCTTAAGTTCCGTCATGAGTTCCGGGGTGTGATTGACCATTAAAATGGAAGGAGAGAGGCCTGCTGAGCCTAAACATACATATTTGACGCAGAATTGATGCATCTGAATGTAGCACGGTTAGCGGTATTAGGTACATATATCATGTTTTCGACATGATCCATTTCAGTTAATTAGAGAGCCAAAGAATTGAATCCTTACTTCATCAGTATTTTTACAAATGTTCACAGATTATTCTCGAATCGCACGCTGCCGGACAATTTCCGATTACATCCAATTGAAACATTTCTTTCGTGTCTCGGAAAAGAACTCGATTTATATGGCTTCAATTGAAACAATTACCGTATCCACAAGTCAAGGTTTTGACTGAAAGGTTATCGAGACATCTACAACTTAAATTGCACCTTATTTTGAAAATAATATTCAATGAAAGCTATAACTTTCATTAGTAGGTACATGAAACTGATAAGTCGGAAATATCTCTAATTTTAGTGGTATTAATGTTGACTTTACCAGTCTCAACACTCCAAATTACATTAAATACTGAATAGCTAAATTACTTGCTCGGACCAAAGGCATACGAGTAGTGGAGTTAGGCTCAACCACATTCATACCCTTGAAGTGAACCGCTGAATTCCATGCAGATGTGGATATACGATTACGAGCATATTGGCAGCGTCATTTTTCCTGTTACGAACTGTTTATCGTAATGTTTATGATTCAAAAGCGAATGAAAAGAGAATATGAACCCTTTCGCTCTCATGGCAGTTACGTTTTTCCAACTCAGAAAGCTCTTTTGATATTTTAAATATATTCCAGCTTAATTTCGAATGTTTCACATGAGTGAGTTTCATAATAATTATTTTTTGTTGAAACAATGTTTTGATAAAAGTCATTTTTATCCTGAACCATTACATTGGCACCCTGAGAGTTTTAAGAAAAATATGGGAAGCCGATACATCGGTGCCTTGAGCGTCTAGGGGTTAAACTGAACTTGTATAGACACATAGTAGTTTAAACCATTTAAAAACTAATTTTCTGTGCCACAGTAAGTTAAAAAATAACATTTTTTGGTATTAATCCAATAATTAAAAGTATATAATTTAGTGTTATAATATATTGCCAAAAGTTGCGCATGAGTGACTGTACTTCACGTTACGAAAACTTTACTTAGTGCAAATTGATATTCTTCATGAAGGTGGGAAAAGAGTCGATGAAGGTAAAATCTGTATAAAAAGTCGTCTGCCTGGACTAATATCCGAACTTGATTCACCCGACTTTTTGAGTTAGAGCGACTCATAAGAGGAGAATTCGGCCATTCGGCGCTTGGTTGTTGCATTAATTTACCGATTGCTACACTTTGATTCATCTATCGGGTGAAATGATCATAAGAAACAAGCTGGTGCCTGATAAAGAACGTAAAAGTTTACATGTTCACCAGAGCGGTTGAAAAAGTACATTCTCTGCGGGAATGACTGAAAAAATACATACATACTTACAACGGTACTCTATAACATAGTTTTTCATATACATTTTCTTGTTGATTTTCATCCCGTCAGACGGTCGCTCGTAAGTGTGGAAATTTCCGTCGCATGGTGCTTCCTATTGGTAGATAGGCGTTTGCGTCTATCTTCTTTCTTGCGCGCTCGCTCCGACTACGCCGAAGACATCTCGCTCGCACACACGGACACATCGAAGCACCCTCTCTTCATTCATGATGGGGATTCGGTCGGCCAACAAAAACCACTCCTCGCCGCGGGCGATATGCGCATAAAAAGAAGTACATGGAAGGAAAAGAAGGGGAAAAAGGAGCGACGTAAAAAAATTGATAGTGGAGCGAGAAGGAGTCGAAGGCTGGAGGGGGATGAGGAAGAGGAGGGGGTGGGTGGGTGGGGGACTGCTCTCTCGTACGAACGATGGTCGCGGCAGCTCGAAGGAGGGAGTGTGTCGATGGGAGAGCTCGCGGAGAATAGGGCAAGGGTGAATGGGAGGAAGGTTGGGCACCATGGTGGAAATGACGGGCCTACAGTCGGGTGGATTTCTGGAAGGAGTGTAAGAAGAGAAGGCTGGAGGGCTTTCATTTGCGAGAAGCCTGGGAGGCGAGGGATTCGTTCACATTTGCATTTTGAATAAGTGGTCACTTCTGCATCCATGCCGGTATTTCACCAGCAAGCCTTAACATCTGTGACCAAGAAACTTATCCACTTGCCAACTTCATCAGCGAAAGAGTCGAATAACGATGAGCATCCCGAAAATGGGCGTGTCGTTTCTCGTGATTCTCTCGTGATCTCACTGGAACTCTCTCAAGAGACAAATAAATAATCTGTAGATGGCCTTATTTTGTAATACATACAAATTGCATATTAAAAATGGAATATTAACAGTCGTACTGCACATTAAAATTTACTTATCAACGTTAGAGTGATGAAATTGCGAGGAACAAATTGTCCCTTAGCGGAAAATGAAATGCAGGGAATAAATGAATATCTGAAAATAATTGAGATTTTGGGCAGTTTTTTGGTAGTGCAAAGCTAGAGAGGGATAAAAATGAATTATGATAGAACTGTTATTTGTACCTTATCACAATGGAATGTGATATTACCCATCGGCTATTACCCGGTGCGGAGGTGTTTTCATTAATGAGTTCAAAATTCCTTTAATTGAGCTGCACGATGATGTGTCATTCGATAGCGTTGAAGCAATGCGTTTTATCTTGAAGATGGTGGTGCTCTATTCGAAAAATTCTCAATAATTGCTGTCGCAAAGAGACATGGCAGTAGACAGAAGCGATCACCGCCCCCACGGAAAGTCGCAACAATCATTGGAGGATTAGTTTTCAGAGATTGAAACAAAGAGAGTGATAGGGATAGGTCGGGTTCAGAAGGAGCGACCGAGATTCATCGAAAATCTTGTGAGTTTCGAGATCCGCCGTCGCCGGTTTGAATGACATACCGACATCCGATTGGCGAGGTCCCTCGACTTCAGTGTCCGTGTTGATCTGCACGCAGCATCACTTATCAGTTGCCACCAAAAGGTGTAAGTGAGTGGGATTAAGGTGAAGCAGGAATGCATCTCAGGATTGGAGAGTGCGAAGGGAAATTCAACAGCGTCTTCAAAAGATTTTTCGATCGGCATTGCAATTTGTCCGCATTGTCATAAGGATAAGGCGAAATAATAATAATAAAATAATCAATATCACAGTGTCGTTTGAAGTTCATGATAAAACTTTCCGCGAAAATTCAAGCCAGCTTTCCTGAAGATGCTGAAAACATTATAAACCTCGACGCTGTATGGTATGTGAAGTTGAGATATAGACACGAAGGCAGAGAGGTTTAAAATTTCACTTTTCTGCTTAAATTAAGAAACAATAATAAATTTAACCGAAGTTTTAGCGATGCTTTTGATTAAGATGGATAGTGTTGAGTAGTTGTCCAGTCTAGTGTCACATGATAGCTTGAGAGACAAAATATAGATTGGCCAAAATATTTCCTACAGAAATTTATAATATCTCGTATAGGACCCCAGCTACATTTAAAACATTATTTGCAAAGTGCAAAGACTCAGTGAACCCCTATGAGAGAAGTGGCGTGTATGCATTACAGTCTGGTAATTTTGATGGAGAGTATGTGGGTCAAACTGCTAGGAATTGAACACTAGAAGTAACGAATATTTTCATGCTTTTGCGTAAAAAAATGCGACAAAAGCAACTATGCAAAGCGTCTTTTATTTTGAGATCGTCGTAGTGATTTTAATGTTAACATTTTACATATGTCTAATAACAGAAGGGAGTTGAATTCACTAGAGCAACTTGAGATTTTAAAAGCATTGTTTTGGCAATAAATGAATATTTGTACTCGGCCTCCTCTCCTATCCTTGACACAGTCGCTGCTTCTGCTCCTCCCCCATTCCACTCAAGGACTTGCCACCAGCCCTGCAAGGCACCGCTTATCTCTCCACCCTCCAACACTTCCAACAATACACACCCTGTCAACCCCTAAATTACTTCCAACCCTCCCCCCACTAACCTCCACCCTCCTGTCCCTTTGTGGTATATACACAGGTGATTCGCATTGTGACTTCACCTGATGATGGTGCTAAGCGCCGAAACCCGGGTCGTGTGAGTGACCTTTCAATTCGTTTGTGGCTTGTAAAAGTTGTGAATGAATCGATTTTCAAAACGTATGACGCATGAGTTTTTGTTTTCCATACGAACTCTTTGACAGTTTGAAACGGGATTATATAGAACGTTTGAAGCTATATTTTTGTAAGCAAAGTCCTTAAGGTTAATAAAAAATGGGAATTTAGTTACTAGTGGTAGAATTAATTGAGCGCCAGTAATACATTACTCGTTTGAAGTCAACACCTGCCACACTACCTTACTTTGGCTTTCGGGATGCTTCGAAAATTAAAGTGATGAATAAATTAAAGTGATTTCTAACGGCCCTTTCATGCACTCGTGATGCATATGAAACGTATAATGCTCAAATTGTGAATCTCCAACTTCTTGACAGTGCTGGTGAAGTCTTCACGGGTTCTCCACCGGGTCAGGGAAACGGCTAAGGCCGACGTTTCGACGGCTAACACTACCATCGTCCTCAGGGCGTTGAGTGTCAGATCCAAGAAAAATGCCGGTATATATAGGTACTCTTTGCCTTGGCTCAGGTCACTCTTGACTGAGTGACCTGAGCCAAGGCAAAGAGTACCTATATATACCGGCATTTTTCTTGGACCTGACACTCAACGCCCTGAGGACTATGGCAGTGTTAGCCGTCGAAACGTCGGCCTTAGCCGTTTCCCTGACCCGGTGGAGAACCCGTGAAACTTCACCAGCATTATACGCCGGGAAAAAACAAGATCCTACTTCTTGACAGTGCTTCGCGCTCCACAGATTCCCACATTTTGTCGTGACGGAAAGTGCTTTCCATCCAAGTTTAGATATCTCAGAAAATCCGCCATGTTACCTTTGCCATGCAAAAAAATATTGCCATCACTACCTTGCCTCCGGTAAGGAGAACAAATTTTGAAATATGTAGACAACTTATCGGATATTTTTAACGATTACTTTTACCAACAAATGGGACAAATTCAGTCCCAAATACGTATGTATTCGACAAAGGTTTATTGCCTGCTATGATTTAATTTCCCCATACCTATCTCTTCAATTTGTTGCCCTTATTATTATTATTATTTATAGCCACAAATTTTAGCGTAACCTTTTGGAGAAGAGAGTAGAATGACGTCACTTTTTGTGTGAAAATATCTAGAGCACATTTTTTTCTCTGGGTACACTAAGTTTAAAAAATTACTTTGAAAAAATGAGAGAAATCTCTCCCTCCAAATTTAGACACGATTGCTTAAAACGTATAATTGTCTGAGCCCTAAACTCTCTTTTGCAATTTTCATAACTAGCACGCGTTTCCAATTCCCGAAATAAGGGCGTGTGTCTCATGGATACTATTGAGTCTGGTGGTACTAATACGGCAACCCAGTTCGTAGACAGCCTCGCCTAACAATCCTCTTCTTCTACGTAGGCCAGAAGATTATTAGGAGTTTTACCTAATACGGTAGGTTTTTTTATGAAATAAGATCTTCCTAGGGGATACACGTATCTTCCAAATGATGCTCATATTTATCTTCTCATACTCTCTACCCTTACATATATTCCAGTCAAGCAGCCAACCCAGCATCACTTCCTTCAAAACACAATGGCCGCCCATTACCCGTTCCTTCCAATCCAAACATCCTCTCCGCCATTCGCAGAACTTTTTTATTTGCTTTCCTTTCCCCCTACATGTCTTCTCCACACTCTCACTGTCACATCTCGAACCCCACCAGTCTGTTTTCATCCTCTTTCCTTGTATTCAAGTTGAGACACCATGCATTGGTACCCTCCATTTACCTTTCACCTCTCCATAAATTCTTTTCTCAGTGCTTCTAGCATTGATTCTCTCATGTGAATGATGGCACACTCTCTTTCTCGAAATAAATTACATGGAAAATAATTTATCCAATTGCATGGTGCTTCTGAGTCAAAATTTAAGAACAAAATCGATAAATGTAACATGTAAGCATTTGACGCAATAACCGAGAAATATGATGGTTAATAGTCTACTGTTCGTTTTTACCATCGTTTTCACAAAGCTCTAAGTTTCCTCTTGGCTGCGTCATCATAAATGCGTCTCTCCTCTTCAAAAGATTACACAGTAAATGACTCCGAAAGATATTTGGCATAGCGTTCCACGTACCAGCCAGGCTCGAGACGGCTCCGCTGGGAGTGTTGGGATGGATTTCCGCTGCTCCGTGAAGGGAGGGCTTCTTCCACATGGACCACGGGATAGTGGCGTCTTGTGCTGGGACAGGGGGGGTAGTAGGAGAGGAGGAGTGAAGCCCACGGTGATGTTCTTTCGAGTAAGATTTGTAGAAAAACCGCAACATCTCGACCCGTTTCACAAACTCTGATTCAATTTTCCTCCTGATTTCATCCTTCATCATGAAATATATTTCACTTAAAACTTTGGCTGCCATGCATCCCTCTTTTTCTGAGGAATCGAGTTGGTCTGGGGACTGCCCGCCTCCCACCCATAGGGCTCGTGTTCGATTCCCAGCAGTGGTGGATATTTCATTGACAAACCGGTCCCTACTTGAGTGCCGAGTGAAGGGCATTTCAGGTTCAGTACTCCGTCCGTCGGATGGGACGTGAAGCCGTGGTCTCCTTGGCGCCTATCGTCAAGAGTAGGTTAATGCCGATGCTGGGTTTCTCCTCACCCTTTCTCCATAACCTGATATATTCTTACCACTACCCAATTACCCAAATGGCGCAAATGGCCTCAGCTGTTGGTCGCATCCCCTGAATAACTAACTTTTATTTTCGTCATCATGATTCATTAATTCTCAGACGCAGCCCTATGCATTGTTATTCTATTAGCCTCCAACATTTTAGCGTCATCATTTTTCTGCATTGTTCACGGCTTCCTCCATAGTTGAGCATGAAAGTTATCAAAGTTCACTAATCTCAAGCCAGACCTTCCTTCGCAATCGTTCACATTCACCTCTCCCTCGACTCGGTCTAACCTTTTTATCTTCCTCATTCTCCGGAAATTAACATTTCAAGTGTTTCCGATATCGGAATTACTGCGGCTGTTATTGTGCATTCTCTTGCTGTAAAAAAGCATTTTCCAAAGGTTAGCCTTTACAAAGTCTTTCCTTATTCTGAAATGTATATTTCCAGCAGTTTGTAGATTTTTCTGCCGGTTGAATGGCCTCTCCGCCTGAGGCATTGTATTTTTAATTTCCTTCTTGCTTCGTCGATGGTAGGTTATTCGCCTTCCTAAACGTTTAATGCCCTCTGCATCTGTTTAAGCTTCTGCTTTGTGAGTTGAACGTGAGTCTTAACCTTTGCTTTGCTACTCTATCCCAGTATCTTTTATCTCTATTTCCTACGATTTTCTTTTACTTCCGTTGAAATCTATGTTTCTAATTAAGTCTGGGTGAAAATCTCGAAATTTCCATCGTATTAGGTTACCTATTCAACTGCAGTGTATCTCTTGCCTTCCAAACTTGAGGTCGTGGGTTCGAGTCCCACCCGGGAAGAATATTCATTTTCAGGGGTATGGATGTTTGTGTAGTTTATTAAAGTTAATTATAAGAGGGGACTTCATAGTAGTCCTAAATTCTCCGTATCGGTAAAGACATTTGTTTAATTAATTCCAACCTGACACTGTGGAAATCCCGAGAAATTTTCACCCAGACATCCACCGTGAGAGCACCTATTCTCTCTACGTGATGTTCATTTGCCAGTCGTCCTTAAGATTGAAATTTCAGAATATCATTCACTTTTCTTCGTCTCTATAACTGACCTACCCTGGATATAACTTATTGTGTAGACATTTCCTGTTTTTGCTTGAAGTACTTAATATAGAGTCTCTCGGTATTGCAGTTGCTGTATCTATCCAACACCAGTTACATTTTTTATTTTGATGATCTCGTAATTTGTCCTTAATGATGCGCTTTGTGCGACATACATTCCCCTTCTTTACACGCTGACGTGAATATACTTCAGTTTATATCTGAACTTGGAGAGAGTATTTTACCGTCGATATGATCCTATTGTTTTCAATGGCTCGACGTCGTAAGCATAATGTTCTTTTCCTCTCAAGTACCAAAAACATCTTAATAATGCCAGTGTTTAAATGAAAATTCGCATATTCCACAGGTGAAGACCACTATCTGATGTTTTTTTGATTTATGGAAACAACGTAAATTTATATGTATGTGATACATTTTGCAGCGTCTCCAAATATATATTTCTTGAAAGTTTTTCTTTTCTTGTGAATTGGTTGAGGCTTATGGCACTCGTTTACCCAGAGTGATGAACAAAAAACGGCTTGAGGTAGTTTTACACCATTTTAAATATACTGTCTTCGTAAGAGATATTTTTGGCATCGCTGCATTCAATATATTCAGTAAAATAAATTAAGAAGGCATGTCATTGACATGAAGTCAATGACATGCCTTGTGACATTGCTATCATCTTCTCCAGCTTCAAATTTATGCACAATATGTGTGTCATTCATTTCAACATTTCCTCACAGGTTAGGTATGCAAACATATTGCATTACAATTTGCATTTTGAAGGTACTTTGTGTTCCAGGCAGGTTTAATTCTACAGCAAAACGGGTAATATTGTTATGTGAGAATAGCTTGAATGACGGTAGTGTTTACTCATCCCCTGCCACACACCTTGGCGGTGGCTAAAAAAACTCTTAAAAAGGTGCAGATGAGAAATGATGAGTCGTCGATGAGTCAGGGCCCTCGATCCGACGCCCCCACCGTCGCAAATATTCCACGCGGAGGCGTCGGCTCGGGCGCCGTCGTCTTTCGCGCGGTCCCATCCGCCCCCGCGTCGCTATCGGAGGTAAGGGAATGGGGGAGTGTGGGTAATAATCCGGTGCCGGCCAAGGAGGAGTGGTCAGCGCGTCCGACGTGCGCCCTCTGGCGAGCGGTCGCTGATTAACGGGAGCGGCCGAAAAATCATGGCGATGCGGCCATTATTACACCGATAACGTATTGGCCCATAAATCTCCCTGGACGTGACGTACGCTTCCTGCCAACCCCCACACCCCGCACCCTCCGGGCACACAAACAAACGGACGGAACACACACACACGCACGCACAAGGAGGCAGAAATCATTCTCTCCCTCTGCAGCCTCCCTCCCACTGCTACGCTCGCATCATTCCTGCTCCGGCATCCGCTTCCGGCGGCCCCGGGCCGTCGCCCCCGCCTGCCGGCCGTGCGCCACTGCTGCTGCCCGGGGCGTCAATTGGTCGCGGCCGTCTTTAGTCGCCGGCGGTGGAATCCGATGTCGCTGCTAATGAAACGGAGCGCTCTCTCCCTCTCTCCTCTTTCTCTCTGTCCACCCAACCTTTCTCTCTTTCTCCTTTCTCTCCCATCCTCGGCCTCCGTCGGATAAGGGTTGGTGGAGGCGAAGGGGATGGTTGGTCATCGCTCTGCCCCAGGCGCCGGAGAGACGCCACCATCGACTCTCAGCGATAAAAGTAATCTATTTCCATGATTTCTACTCTCGACATTTAAGTTGAAATCAAAGAATCTCAAAGGTTTTTATATCAATCATTCATTTATATTATCAACCATAAAAATTCTGAAGTTTTAAGTAGTTTGAGTGAGCTCTCGGCTCAGATTTTATTCAATCATAAAACAAAGGTCAATCATCACTTACATCGAATTTTTTAAGGCCTAGGAGTTATTTACAACTGTCCTGAATTTTTCTGCTCCCGAATATATGCTTTTGAATAGGTCCTTCGGTATCTCTTTACACTCATGTACTATTTGCTGTGGTCTCGTGCATTCATTATGCGACTAAATGATGCGACCTACTATTCATCGCTTCTAGTTTCCATTCATCTCGTTCTCACTTCACACAGTACCCAGTCTTCAGTTTTTAACTGTTAACACAGATCAACAACGAAACTCATTTCATCGATGCATCCGTTCGAAATTCTCCATAATTCTCACGCTACTGTCAATATTCGTGATTAAATTTTCTTTGGGAAGATGATTTCCTTTCTCACCTATTTTAATTGCGTCACCTTTTTGCGCCTTTCCCTTAACAGCGTATCATAATCCAGTTGGCAGTATTTATCGCTTCATCTTCCTTGGGAGCCATAAACATATATAGGTCATCAGCGCCCACCGCTTGCCATGAAAACGCCAGTGATGGGACAATAGGAGTGCGGCTTCTTGACGTCGATATTCGATGGCATCAACCACCGCAAGGGACCTGTGAGGACGAGAGGTCGCATGGGGCGCGTTCACTCCGCTCAGTTCCCATTCCGCCGCTCAGCCCAACGTCGCACAGTGGTCCAGATTCCAAATCTGACTGGACAAAATTGTCTGTGAAGGGCCTTGCGTGTGGAAAGTGATTTTTCTCGTCTTGTATGATGTTAAAACGTTTACTAATGCCATTCGACGTAAGTTTACAAATTTTATACAAATATTAATTTTTTATTACAATATCATTAACTCGCTGTCTCTCTGGCGAGAGAAATTTTGGAACCATGAAAAGTTTGGATTTAAATGTTTGTAAAATTTTAATTATGCTAAAAAATCAGAATGTTAATCTACTGAGGGATGAAATGCATAATTTAAAATTAAAAACAATACCTGCTAAATATCCACAATAGCAATGATGAAAATAACCAGAATATAAACATAAAATGCAACCATAGAATCCAATTCATTGACTATTTCACAAAATATCTTAAAGTTATTATGCAACTGAATTAGGTATGAGTTATAAAATTGAAAACAATACACAATAAAATTAAATACGAAAAATAAAATAATACAACATTTGGGTTTGTAATCCAACGATTGATCCTAATTTACACGGTATTCTTTACGCATAAAAAAATTTTTATCACTCACACATGAAGATTACGCTTTAAAATTTAGAAATCATGAATAATATTACAACAAAATATATTATTTAATTATGTGAACAATCAAATTGTAAAATGTGAAAGTGTTCTAGCCTTAGGCACAAGGGGATGAGAAATTCAAAGGCATTAGCTAAAACATTTACAAACTATAGTCCCAGAAAGTATTTCTTTACCTACATCTCAGAAATCAAATCTGTCAAAACAGCCGTTAATTGTGAGAGAGTATCTGTACCCAAATTCAGCTGCTTGAGAACTTCATATTGCACACAAATAAGCCGTTTTACAGTGTGATCTAGAAGGGATAGCAGCTCTATTTCGGCGGACACTTCGGTGATATGTATGTTTTCCGGGTAGCATTGTTTTTTGCTTCAATAATTGAATTGTACGTGGGATATATGTCTGCATTCTGCCTTTAAGCTTCATGGCGTCTTGAGAGGTATTGCTTTTTCGTTAGCCTATTATCAACATACGTCGCCAGAGCTTGTTGAGGTGTAAGTTTAATTGGAAGTTTAACACTAGACGAAGTGAAGGCTTTCTTAATTCTTGTGGCCCCTTACAGGGAGAGATTCGACACCTGATTCACAATTTCAGCTGCACATCTTCTTCCCTTTGATCGTAAGCTAACCTCAGTGGCAAAAACCAGTTCTTTGCATGTTGTATTTGATATTAAAGATTCAACCCTCCTTTTTTTAGTTCTAGCACTGCTTTCCTCAAAAACATTTTTCGGGCGACCAGAAGGATTACAGGGTGAATCAGACAAGCTTGGGGAACTTCGAGATGATTGTCGACCACCAGCGATTGCATTATTCACAATATCTGAAAATTTCAATACCCCTTGAAGCCACGTTGAGTTCTTTGGCATGAATTTAGACAGTACACGAAAATTAGATTACCATCTCTTCTTAACTTTCAAACAAAAATCATCGCTAATTCTTTTCACAGAAGCTCTCACATCGTCACTACACTCATTGTAATTATAAGGATTCAAAATATACTCTAGCACACAGGATTTTCTTCTAATTGTATCAGATTCACTTCACCAAACCTCAAATAAATCATGACGAGAAATGATTCCTGAAAACATAAAAGGATGCTTAAGTGGTGTCCATCATTTTCTGCCAATTGTCAACTCATGTGTCCTTAAGGTAACCTATGACCTAATTGAAAAAATTTCCTATTTTTCCCGTTTGATAATGCGAAACTAACATCATGTCATGAGACAATCATTTCTTACTGAGGAAATCAATATAAGTATATCATACCTGCATCTGCGATCTCCATGCCCAAAATAATGCACATTTCAGTTGAGCGTTGACTATCAAGGAAGCGCAGACAAAAGCACGATTGAGAGCAGTTACAATGTGTAATGAATGAGGGAAAAATTGCAATGCACAATATTTCAGCAACGGAACACTAGACACAACACTCGAACACGTCCAAAGGTGACGCACAAGAGACGCACAACTGGGGAGATTTTTCGTGGGTACGAAGAACTAGGGGACCATATGTGGGAGTATGCACATTGGGTCAGAGGGAGCAGAAGGGTAGATAAGAAGTGAAGACGGATATAAGAAAGGTCTCCCTCTCTCTTTCCTCGCCCATCCTCTGCTGCTTCCCCCATCCGTAAACTGACCGCTAGTTTTCTCCCACATTTTTATCCTCTTCACTCAGCTTCTAGCCCTAATAACCATTACCCATTCAAGACCAGAGTCAACGTATAAGCCATTCGAATATGTATCTGTACATAATATTGAAATATAAATGAAATATGCTCTAAGGAACTTTAACATGTGATCAGCATATTGCGTCACACTATTTGGTCCACTATTGTAACCTGTGACGTCACAGATAAAAATAAGAATAACTACAGAGGTTGCGCGAGGTTGCAGCTAATTATTATTTGTAAAGACTCTCGGATGTAATATTGTTCACTGGGCGAAAAATTATCGCAGAATGTCGCGGCGTTTTTTATTTAAGGCTTGCGAAAATACTTGTTTTTATTCCCCTTTGACTTATAGTTGAACTCATCATTTCTGGATGTTTTAACCATGCTTACATGAGAGAAAATGCTTCTTTTTCGTATCAAAATAAAAGTAATACTTTCAAGGTGGATAATGAAGCCAAAAAAAATGAAAAAATCACACATTATAATTATAATATCATCATTATTGCAGAGCGCTAAAATCTCGGCCGCCAAGATATGGCGCAACTGTCAAACGAAAGCCCAAGGTTTAACACTCTCATGATTGGCATTCTCTTGAAAAAACGTAATTTAATTGATATCTTATGGTTCCACGGTTATTCTACTTTGATCACCCAATGACTGAAGACATTCCTAAAAAGTCGACTTTTGAGGTTTTGTCCAGTCAGATTTGAAATCTGGACCACTGTGCGTCGTCTACTCGGCTTCACAGGGCTTCACGGGCCACGACGCTGACTGCTTTTCTCCTCAGGCAAATGCACTCTCTTCCGACAGCCACGACACAGTTATTGTGATTCGCGGGGTCGTAAGCGATTGAACTGAACCCAAGTTAAAAGATCACCTATAGCATTCTTTTATCCATTCCTGCGTAAGTGCTTGTTAACTACGATCTCTCCTCTAAATAGAAAACATCTTATGTTTATTTTATTTTTTTATTTCATTTATTTATTCTTCTCCACATTGTCATTAGCATAAAATTCTAAAAGTTACATACATTATGACTAAAAAGTTTTCGAATTCATGCATTTAAAAATACGAAAAGATGTATTAAGAAAAGACACCGCCACTAGCAAACAATTGCTAAAACTCTTAATTCTAAGATTGAGGCGACAGTGAGCCAGTCAAGCTAAATATCAAATCAGCCAATTATCAAACGTTGCCGCAGATAATTTATACACAGGGAGGGAAAAAATCTGGGTGGACATTCTTTAAGAGGGGCTTTCATTCCACGGTCTTCTGGTCGCATATTCACCCTCTCCTTAAAACACTAATAACTGTTTTCCCCTGTGGAGATGAAAAATACTTAGGTGAATTGCCATATTGTATAGTACAATAGTTACCTTCTAATAGATGCATTTAATTCAGACGTTATTACATGTTATTGTCACCTTCCAAAATCTAATAAATAACATAATGATCATAATAAATAGCTCTGATCTCTTAGATCTCAAAAGGAGGTAATTTTCCCGAAATACGTCTTTTGCTTGCTTGCTTAAGGAAAGGCCTAATAGTTAATGGCAGAGACACGATCAATTTAAGTAGAAAATATTATGGTCACAGGTTTAATTGCGGTGAAACATTTTTCGCGAAGTCATTCATACCGCTGTAGGGATTATCACGCATAAAAAAGCATCCCTTCTCGAGGTAAATACTCCTTTTATTAGGGCTAATATCCTTGAAGCCAATTTGAACCGCGATTAGCTCTCTTTGCTTATGCAAATGAAAGGTCTTTACTTGGCCATTAACCTGCGGGCATTTAGTCGAGAAAATCGCTCAAACCTGAAAACAGGAGCTTATCTTTCCCATTTGGAGTTTCCCGCAGTAGTTCTGAAGGGTTTATTAACAAACTGCTCAATATTGTTTTAATTTTTTCCCTGCTTTTGCTGCAATATTGTATTTCGTATCCTTTTCCAGCCACTTTTTTACTCAAGGAAATCACAAAATTATTGCAATTTTTTAAATCAATTTTTACTGATATGCACCAATCCCTTTTTAAAGTAATAAAACAAGCACTGGTACTCAGAATGTCCGCTAGAAATACGTATTCCATGAAAGATTTTTAACGACCGTGAACTATAGATACTTATTAAAAATCTATTCGTACTAGTTATTGATCTAAATGGAAGTATTAATTCAGGTTTCATCATAGCATTAAAAACAAATTTGCTGCATTAAGGCGTAGTATTTATGCAAGTGCATGTTAAAGCATAAAGAAGATTCAGATAATTCAATTACCTCGCCATTCATAACCTTACAAATGATTTGCAGCGTAAAATCGTAGTCATCTCTCCTAGGTGGAAGTGCGTTTTTAGTCACCCTATCTTTTTCTTTCTCCGCCTTGAAAACCTATGAATTCCATAGGGTGGGAATGATATTATTTCATGGGTATTTTAATGAGGTGGAGAGGGGAATGTGCGGGCCGCTGCGTCGAGGCCCTAGATGGCAATCACGGAAGGGCGGAATAGAGAGAGGCCTCTCCGCACCCCTCAGCCCCCATCACCCTCCCTCCACTCCACCCCCACTCGCCGTTCAACCCCCGCTCACCCCCTCCTCTCCCCCACACTCCTCCATGACGCATACCGCAGGCCACGGGGAGTCGACATCCAAGCGCTTTTTATGAAACCTCTCATCTTTTCACCTGTCCCCGCTTTAATTCTCCTTTTAATCGACAAGCGGCAGATTTTTAGTGATGGAGTTGGCATTTTTCGGGAAATGGTACGGAAATTCTGAACGCAAGATCCTACCATTTACTGGGTGTACAACTAATCAAGCTCTTTCTTTACTCGTAATGGGTAATTTTTTTACCGGCAGTACATATTTTGTTGGAGTTTTCCATAGCGGATAAATGAACCACTGCGACCTTCCCTGCTGAAACTATCAGATGCAAATTGCATTTCTCCACTACGCGAGGTACACTTTTTTTCTAATATCTGATTATCAAATAGCAGTTTGAATGAACGTTCTTGTGAATCTCAGAAGTTTATTCTCCAAAAGGAGATACCTTTTACTGACATTTGAGCCACTGAGTAGGTAACTTCAGATCATCTTAACATTCAATATTACTGGTGATGTGATTCAGGCGGGATTTCGTAAAATAGGATGATCAATATAGCAAAGACATGAAATTACTCGTACGCCTACTGTTCTAAATAAATTTTAACAACAACCCGTTTCGATTGCGCCTCGACATGAGTCGTCATCAAGTGAACAAAGAATTGAATCATTCTGGCACTATATTCGGCAGTCTGGCAGAGGAAGTGGTTAGGGATGAGGTTAAGGAGGGTACCCTGTCGTGGCGAAAGTCCGGAAAGAGTGAGGGACCGGGTGTAGGAGGAGTTTAAAGGAAAGCGACATGGTTAGGGTTCACCAAGAGGGACTGACAGAATGAGGGAGTGACCAACTGGTCTTCGTTTTTCCTCCGTATTATCTGCTACTGCTCCAAGGCGTCCTGGCAATGTGCCTTGTCCTCATGGTGGAGGACTTTTATGTTGAAGTTCGATTCATGTGCGGCCCCTATCTGGTGTCTAGCAATAAGGGGTGACTTATAGTCATTTCATTCAGAACCTTCTCTGTTACTTTGTTGAACAACACTTCATAGATCCCGCGTTGTTGTCATGAATGAGGATTAGATTAAACGAGCGTTTGAATCTCTCTATTTATGCAATAACCGTCGTTCCTCCTTCACTGGCTGATGTGCGACCAACTAGTGTGACGAGAGGATAAAAACATTCATGACTCGTCAGCCACAAATTAAACTCATCTGCATTTCATAAGTTGAATAAAATTTGGCAGATTGAAACTTTTTGGTGGTTAGTCGGTAAAAGTTCTCGATTATTAAAATTTTAACTGGAATAAACGTTTTATTTCATAAAAGGTTGATTGAACACGCCCTGCTAGACCATAGTGCCACCAAATTATCACGTGCAGAGAAAACAGTTCCTCAGTAGCGTCATTGAGGGTGGCTTGAGGGCTGGAGAGGCGAGGAGGAGGAGCAGTTAATGTAATTTGTAATGGTGGGTTACGCGAAGGGTACTTTTTTTGTTTATGCAGTGATTGAATGAAAAAGTCGAAGCACGACGATAAGTGAATGTAGGGTCACTTAAGTGAGGTAGTGCCATTTAAAGTTTATTTATTTATGTCATTCTAGCCTCCAGAGTTTCCCAGCCAATTTTTGCTGGTAGCATAACACTGTTGCAATTTATTGGGGATGTTAATGAAGCGTGCTATGTTTCTTTGTACTTAATATCCCGTTGCCGGATTAAGTTAATTTATTCCTTTATTTTGAACCCTAAATCATGCTAGACGTGACGCCTTTTCAAGGTGGAATAGCACCTCTTTCAAGTTTTCGAAAAATCGGGTGCCATCCAAAAATCCGTTTGATGAGTGAACTCTCATCGACGCAGTGCTATAAGTACGTATCTCAAACGTGATTCAAGCCGAATATGCTTGAAGTAAGTAGGGCGCTCAGAAATTATTAAAACCTCGTATGACTACTCCGTTGGCATCATGAATTTCTTTTTTTAGAAATACGTATCCTTATATTTTCTCCATGTCAAATTTCACTGCGAATCGTAGAATAAAGTGGCCACGGTAAAATAATACATGTGAGACATGGGTCGTCACTCTAACCTGTTTGGCGCTCTTTCCGTCAGTGGAAACGAATATGCGATCAGAAAGCAAGTCGCAAATAAAATTTATCAAGATTCATTAATTTTCTAATAAGTACTTACATACAGGAGATATGTATTTAACTGTGCGAAACCTTCTCAGGCATCTCTTTGAAATTCAGTGTAATCTTTGGTACTTTATTTCGCATCTAGTCTGATTCCAGGATATCATTGTCAAATAATTCAGGCTGGCTTTCCAAAGATCTGCTTTTCAGAAATAATATTGATTCCTCCAGAAGAAATCTTGTCTATATATAATGTGCAGGTCATATTTACAGTTCAAGGCATTTGCATAGAGGGAATCTCAACGATGTTGAACTGTGAAGTTTTGGGTTGTTTGTGTCTTCTTTCCACTCCGTTGGTAATTTTCCTCTTGATATTTTTCCAAAAAAATATTTCTGACAACAGTATAATTAGTGTTACTACATCTTCTTCAGGATTTGATAAGTCTTTGATTTCCCTTCTCGGTCAGGATATAGGTTATTTTTCATCAATCGTGATTTTTATTTGTGATTTATTTTCACATCGGCATGTAGTTTACTTATTATAGTGGAGTTTATATGGGGATTGATTTCGTTGATCTGCAGATTATCATGCAGTTTATTTCAAGTACACTGTTTTACATTTCATACTTAGTACTTTTTCCGCACGATTTGTAAACCCACTAGAACATTTCATAGTGGTTTAACAGCGTGGATACGAATTGATGGAGAAAATATAAGGACTAACATACGGAATCTAAGAACAATAAGCCAATTTAAATCTAAATATTTATATTCAATAGTAAGTTGAAGAGGACCAGCGCCCGTTTTTTTCGACAGGATTTTTTGTGTACGTATTTGGATGGAGGCAAACCGATAGCTAAGGTAATTTGCTTAATTTATAATGGTTGCGTGATTGGGTGGGAATGTGATATTTCAAAATTGTGGAAGAATGATGGATGAAAACTTGGCGTCGTCATTAACCTGCTCCTAAGTAAAGATGTCTAGGGGGCCACGTCCTGGGGATGGATCATTAAACTCGAAGTGCACTCCACTCAAGTAGGGACCAGTATGCCAATAAATATTTCTGCCACTGCTATATTTTGATCCCGAGTCCTCAGGATGGGAGACCAGTCCCTCTCTTTGCAAAAGGCTTAGTGAGAGTAACCAACGGACGCAGCGATCTTCAGGAGGCAGTGCAGGGACAGTATTCTGCAGCCATTCCATTCTCCTTATCATAGCTTCCCATTTTTTTCTGACATTTTAACTGATTTTCTTGGTACATTCCATTCTCCCCCTAGGAGTCGTTAAATGACGTACCTCCTTATCCGTACAATTCTACCCTCTAGTTTTATCTGTACATATGATTTCTATCGCCATGTTTTCACAGCTTAAAAATAAGTCTGAAGATTGTGGCGGTATTGTGTGAAGTTTGAACATGAAAAAGGAGTAAACTATGCGAAATAAAAAAAATAAATGTTATTAATAGAATTTGCACATTGTTTATTGATTCCATTGTAGTCTCTCGGTTTGATTTTTCCTATTTCTGTCTGATTATATGTTCCCAAGTTTGGTGTTTCTGTGCTGAGTATTTATTCAAACGATTTTCACTAACTCTCCTACGGAGGTAGTGGTTTCTTGGAGGTCACGGTTTAAAATCCGATAGAAGCCCGAGCACGATTTGACACATCCAGCAAGACAGAAGCTGCATGTTGCTCTGGTATCCAGATACTTCTGGGAGCTGCACGTGACATAGAAATAGGAACTACCCCTTACTCGTATGAGAAAATTCCAATTGCTGTTGCGCTTAGTACTTGGCTTACATCCTCCTCACCAACCACACTGACCCTCGAGTTGAACACAGTGGTTTTTATTTCTCATCTGTTGCCACCTAGCAAGGAAACGGGTATTTGTCTCTTCATATATGCATTCGTACCAGTCCTGCCCATCATTTTCGTTGAACATACCTTTGTGCCACGTTTTACGACTCACTGAAGAAAGGCTTCAGTCACCGCAATACATCATTGCGGTGACTGAAGGTTTGATCTTCTTGGTACATTCCATTTCTCGGATGTTGAGACTGAAGGTCTGATTTTCTTGGTACATTCCATTCTCCCCCTAGGAGTCGTTAAATGACGTACCTCCTTATCCGTACAATTCTACCCTCTAGTTTTATCTGTACATATGATTTCTATCGCCATGTTTTCACAGCTTAAAAATAAGTCTGAAGATTGTGGCGGTATTGTGTGAAGTTTGAACATGAAAAAGGAGTAAACTATGCGAAATAAAAAAAATAAATGTTATTAATAGAATTTGCACATTGTTTATTGATTCCATTGTAGTCTCTCGGTTTGATTTTTCCTATTTCTGTCTGATTATATGTTCCCAAGTTTGGTGTTTCTGTGCTGAGTATTTATTCAAACGATTTTCACTAACTCTCCTACGGAGGTAGTGGTTTCTTGGAGGTCACGGTTTAAAATCCGATAGAAGCCCGAGCACGATTTGACACATCCAGCAAGACAGAAGCTGCATGTTGCTCTGGTATCCAGATACTTCTGGGTACCAGAGCAACATTTCCAGCAACTTACAATTGTTGCTGGAAAATATGTCCATGGTTCGTTGGCTCAGTCGATTCCTTTTTTTGCGTTCATAAATCCCGTCAGGAATTCAGCTCTTTTTATAGCTTGTTCTACCTCGAAGTCTGTGTGATGGGAAGGTCCGTCTTCCTCCTCCTTAAGAACATCTGAACTTTCGTAGATGGGATTACGCGTTAAACGCTCATATTTATCAAGGGTTGTATTTTCCGCATCCAGGAGTTCAGACTCCATGTTCCTGGAAGTGCTTGGTCATTCTCCGAGCGCTTGCAGGCTGCTAAGCAGAGTCCGCGTTAGCTCATTTCTTGCTTGCCTTTCACCCTACCAAAAGCTCAGAAAAACCAGCCCTCTTCATCCCCGATGTGATGAATGCCTTATAGACTAGTTTTTCATGTAATGGCAAAATATGACATAAGATAAAACGTCTACAACTGTGAAAGAATTTATATCTCAATTTAAATTTAATATTTTAAAACCCCATCGTCATAATTCTTTGCCACTATAATATTGGGATTGGTCGTGGATCAACAAAGGCTTTTCTACTTTCAAGAGGCATTTAGCGTAAATATTCTAAAGCAGGTGTCTAAAATGGAGAGTTTTTCCCCCAGACACTAACGAAAAGAATAAATATAACTAGTAAACATATTCTTAACAAAGATAAAGATATATTTGACTCTGTTTGATTTATAATATTTGAAGTCGAATAAAAACAATTTATTGTTTACCTTCTTACGTTCATTTCAGCATATTTATCATAGTTTTTACATGAAAATCTCAATAAACAATCTTACTTGCAATTTTTTTCTGACTTTTAGTCGCTCCATAAAATAGCTTGGATCTCCAAAAATGAAATTCCTATGAAACATCTGAACTTTGAAAGTATAACTATAGACTTTTTGCTGTATTTAATCATTTACTGCTACTTTGCCAGATTTAGTAGGATGATTTTGAATTTGGATTATTCAAATGTCTATTTTATAAATTTCTGAAGCGATAAAGTTCATTATAATCTCGATAAAATACATATTTTTCAGATGCAAGATTCTAAATCGGCCTAGGCCGTTGCGTTACCAACTTGTCTACCTCCGTCGACTACTTCGCTCTTTCTCACCTTATGATTCTCGGACGTTTTGGAACAAAATTAATAATATTTTTAAGTAGCTACTGCGTCGCATACTCAAATTGGAACTGACATGTTCAGTCCCTCTAGAGGGACTTTACTGCAAATATCCTTAAACATTTCATCACCAGATGACCAAAATAGACTTTTCAGAATTTATGTTTTTAATTCATATTAATACGCGTGGCGATTTTCATAATTACGCTAGTTGCAAAGAATAGCTCAACGGTGTTGATAATCCACTTAAATGGTAGAATTGAGAAAAAGTGGCAGAAGTACACGCCCGTTATGCTGGCTGGAAAATATGTCCATGGTTCGTTGGCTCAGTCGATTCCTTTTTTTGCGTTCATAAATCCCGTCAGGAATTCAGCTCTTTTTATAGCTTGTTCTACCTCGAAGTCTGTGTGATGGGAAGGTCCGTCTTCCTCCTCCTCCTCTTTGGGGCCATTTCGGGGATTTTCGTAGATGGGATTACGCGTGAAATATATGCGATGGCGCCGTGCGGCTGTGCGTGAGTTCGCGCGCTAGTGCTGTGCGCCCCTGGCGGCGGCGAGTGGAAGTTGGCCACTCGTGCGAGGGGGTGGGGAGGGAAAAGTGGAAAGGGTTGGACGGAGAGAAGATCGCAGAGATGGCAGCACTGAACTGGGACGAAAACTCCAGGTCGTTAGATTGGTTTTATATATTTTTTTTAACGGGGCGTGAGAGATAGGGGAATGGGGTAGGAAGTTACACCGTTGAGGCGGGGGAGGAGGTGAGGGGAGTGGGGGCAGGGCTCGGGGCCTCGCTTTGAGGAGGATTGCCTGGAGGAGGGGGAGGCGAAGAGTGGGGGGTCGAAAGAGAGAGAGAGAGGAACGAGGCGAGGGAAGCTGGGAGTGCGTAACCATGGAAACGGGAAAGCGAGGGCGACATGCGGCGGGACGCCGAACTCGTTAAATGCAAATGTAAACGCAAAAGTCTTCGGGTCGGGAGGCAACCGCGGGTTTAGGACTTCGTAGAATTGCACGCCCAAATAACGGCGAAATGCTTACGTCCTCGAGAAAATACCACCATCATCCACTCTCACGGCGGGAATGAAGCTGCTCTGACAGCACGACACGCAATCTTTCACCTCGGATGGCATTGTTTCTTGCGCGGAGGCTTGCTTCCCAAGTTCTATGGCATACATTAGGACCAGTTTTCCAATGTCTGGTCAACGTTGAATCTGTGTGTATGCCCGTTACGAAAATTGTTTTAGTAACCGACTGATTCGATTTGATTCGCCGATCGCTGTGGTCAGGTCGGCAGAGCAACTCTAAAGGTCGTCGGTTCTAAATCCACCATTCATGGATAACTTCCTCCTCCTAGAATAGTCTTAGAGTATAGCTACGTTACACGGTGCGATACAACTGTAGTAATAAGAGCACCATAAAATTTAATTCTCCCTGGCAATGAATGGATTTTTTTATGAGCAACTAGAGAACTGCGGAGAAATTCCATTTAATTTAATAAATGTTGTGAAAAAGTAAATTTATCTTTAGTCTAATTTGAGTTGTGACATCTATTTCTATAAAAATTATAATGTGGATGAAAACATGTTGGCATTTATTTTTTACGTATAATCAATTAATTTCACCATTAATTTCATAAAATTCATTAATAATTGCCCTTCACCATAAAAATATTCTAAAGATTCTTGATAGAACTTTTTATGTTGACCAATTTTTCTTCGTGGTTGTTGGTCTCCTGTTTGAAACAATCGTTCTATTAATTTTCTCAGTGGTACTTTCCTGATGAATTAATTTCCAAAGTGTAGGGTGAACCCCAAAATATCCTCTCTCGATTTTTTGAATCAGCTTAACTTTGCGAACAACGATTTTCATCAAAATTTTTCATCCCATGTGGCCAGTGCTTGATTATATTTTTCCCTCTTTCAGTATATTCAAAGAAACCAGTCAGTCTTTCAAGTTCAGCCACTTAATGGATTCAGTTGTAATGATACCCTACCGGACTGAACTTCTGGAAACTTTAAAACCTCTTTAAGTGACGCATCTCCGGATGACACAAACTCAATTCCCGTAAAGAAAAAACAATATTTTCTGACAATTGCTTTCAACTAACCACGAGTGCCACATCACAAAATTTCATTACCTTCAACTGCCCTTCAACGTCCACATAACATAAAATTCCATCTTTGCCCAACAATGTGAAAAAATAATCCTTTAGTGGACGAGCAAAGTAGAGAGGGTCATGGAAGTCATCGACTGCAAAATATTTTGCATGAAAATGAATATCTTGACTTAGGATGAATTGAAAAGTTCACTTCTGTAGCCACTAGCGCTGTCACATCATTCTGGAAGCAATTGGTAATGTCGTGAATCAACCCGTGATCACGGCACAGCGGTCGTGGCCATGTTCATTTTCGTGAAATATCCCGCCGCTTCCCTCCGTTGCATATGCAGTTATATAATATTGAAAACACAAAGGAGATTTAGTAATTGAAGTTGAGCGTATATTATATTTATAAGACCATGGCGCGGGGCCTACAGATTCGCGCATTTCAACATAAAATTTTCAAAATAAAATGATGGATTGGAACACCTCTTTTATTATATTTATGTAGTTTTTCTAAAACGATAGTTTTCATGAAATTTAAATACTTATAAATATGAAATAAAATATAAATAAAAGTCCATTACCGCATGGTATAAAATATTCAGGCAGTAATGGACTTTTATTTATGATACTTTTTTGATTCATCTCAATATTGAAAAACAGTATTAATGTTTAATAGAAAAAAACAAAACCTTGTACATTTCACAAGAGTTTATGAAAACCTCACAGTTTCCGTCGAAAAGTTCACATCTGCCATGTGAATATACAGAATCCAGACTCTTAAATACAAGTGAAAGAGGGAAGTTGATAATGTCGACTATTTGACGAAACCGGTCGTTTTTTTAATGAAATTAAAACAAGAACAGTTGAAATTACAATTTTGCTTTTTATATTAAACATGAAATTTTACCAAGTAGATACTAAACCTTTAGAGTATTGACTTTTTGCTTGACTTGATGCGACCTAATAAGCAACTGTCCACCTCGATTCCCACATAACCAGAGTAAGTAGCGGCCCATTTCCTTCCTGAAATGGCGCGCTGCAGTTGCAGTCGGCAGTAATGTCATGCGTTCCAATTTTCCGCGCCGCTGACCACTTTTAGCCGTAACAATGAATGTCAGCGCACCGTACGACTTCTGATTGGCTTCAGTGCCACTAGTTACACACATCGCCGATCCACCCTCCATCACATTGAAATATTTTCTTTACATATCATCGAACTTTTCTCAAGTTTTTCATCCTGAGGCTTTAGATGTTATTATTGAAATTCATTTAACACTCAAGGAATTGCTTTTCTGGGTACTTTTGCGGCGTTTGTGAATGAATCATCTCATAATGTACCGTCTTTATAGTAAGATTTTTTTAACAAAAACATGCGCAAGCACTTCGAAGTCTATGGATCATCAGGTGCAACTACATATCAATTAACAATATGGTTTCCATCTGTATATATTCTTTGTCTCAAAGGCAGCCTCCAGTCATTTCGCATGATGGGAAGCGTAGAATCGGAAGTCTGCCTAATGTAAGACATGCGAAGTCCATCTTCCCTGTCAATGTTAAACAATTCCGGTTTGCAAGAGTTAATTTTTCCTCACTTCACGCAGTTCTTTATTGCCGTATATAGTTTGATATGTTTTTGGTGAATCTTTTTCTATTGCTGTGCCCATTTGTCCTATGTCTTTTACGACACATCTGCGTGAGATTTCAAGACCCCTTTGACCCATTTTGGGTCGACGGTCTCCTTTGTCAAGGGAAAAACGATCTTGGAAAGGCACTTCGAAGACAAGAATATATTCTATATACGTCGGCATGTATATATACATGCCGACGAATACAACATTGTACTTTGCTCTGAAGATGCATTTACTCTGCAAAACTCTATACTATGATTATAGTAGACAAACGCAGCAAATGTTCTCCGAAAAATAAAGGCGTGCCGTAATATTAGCGCTGCAAAAGCTTCTGGAGATTTTATCATTACATTCGCAATGCATTAGAAAGCGAGGTAACTCCTTCTTGAAGTTCCCTGTGAGAAATTCACCCAGAAAGAAGATTATTCATGAGCACACTCGGCCAGCAATTGGCAGGTTCGGTCTCCAATTCCGGGTAAGTGGTTTTTCTCATGAAGAACACCAACCCATTTGCGAGTGGAGGCGAAAAAAGAAAAACATATTTCCGAGGGAGGGGGGGGTGACGAGGGGGAATTCAAGGAGGCACTCGGCGTCGCCACCTCGCCACAGCGGGGGTCGCGAGGAGAGAGAGAGAGGTGGGGGGGGCGTTATTTTTTCCCACGGAGCAAGAAGCCGCTAATGGCCAAAAGTGACGGGGAATGCGGCGGCGGCGGCGGGGCGAGAATGGGGCGCGTGGGAGGGTGGGTGGGTGGCTGGGGGGGGGGCGCGTAATGTAGCGTGAAATTCAACGCGCGGGCGGCATTGGGGTGTGCTGCACACGAGAGTGCGAAAGGGAGGTGGAGGGGTAAGCGTCATGAGGGACGAGGAGAAGAAAGGAAATAGGACGAAGGCCGGATCGGGGGTTGCACTTGAGAAGGGGAAGGCATTTTTGCCGCCCCTTGCCTCCCTTACTACAAACGACTGAACGAGTAACTGCGCGTATCCAATGTCGGTCGGGCCTGCTTCGTGGCCGGGGTTGCGGGAGGAGCAGGAGGGGCAGTAGGGTTCGGTCGTCTCGTCAGAACATCACCTCCCTCTTGCCTCGATCGCCTTCTCTCTCTCTCTCTTTCCTTGAGCGGGAAACTAGGAAGAAGAATGATCATCTTGGAAGTTCTTCCCTCCCCCCCCCCCCCCCCCCTTCCCCACAGTCCCCGTTGTTGTGTTCGAGAATAAGTCGTCCCGCTTAGAATGCAGGGACCCCCATTCTACACCCATGAAAAGATTTCAGCGTGGAGTCCGCCACGGCGTAGTTGTGTCTGTGGGGGAGCTTTGCCCCACATCCCGCGCTCCAAAACACCTCTTCGGCCCCCAATTCTTTTAGTTCTTTTAGTTCCAGCTAATGACGTGATGAAGGTTATTTATTTTTGTAACAACCACCCGGAACACTTTCATTCCTTGATTCAATTTTCTAAGTGCGCTATGCGGAGGATATTCTCTCTAGTTACAGCATATTCATTAGCCGTTTTCACCACGGTACTACGCCATCAGATGTGGCCATCAATCATTTTATCGGCACAACGTCTAATAAGCTGATGCCATGCTACCATAAAATTACTGTGGCAAAAAATTTCGTCGTTGATTCTTCAAGAACTATGTTTTTCCTTCATTTTTCATCAATTAGTATTAATAATACAAACATGCTCTTGCTTGCGCATTCACACAGATTAGCGCACGCATGCTCATGTTCAATTACGTTAAATGTTTGGGTAAAATCTTTCGCAGCAAATACGCTGGAACCAACTTTACCTTGTGTTTAAGACTATTAAATTTTCAAATCAATTTTGCTGTACAGAGTTGAGTTGGAAAGAGAGTAAGTACAGTATATAAGATTGTTAGTGAAGAAAATTTTATGTGAGGTGTAAAATGGTTTTTTCAACATTTATTGCCTGCAGTCATAGATTGCAATCAAAATACTGACACAGTACCATTCACCCTTTCATCATTCACAAATATGATGCCGCAATAAGACCAAATGGAAAATCTCGAGCCTAAGGAACACCATCGAAGCCGCAGTTCACAGAAGGCTAAATAAATTCAGTTCAGGGCGAGGATTAAACATTTAGAAATAAGTTTATATTGTATTTGCCGCGGACCCTTGAGGAATGAGTAGTCTTCATTGATAAAAATTAAATTTCACTTGTTTTCAGCTTGCCTTTTCCCTTCTGACACATATTCTACCACCTCCATATGCTCTTTTAGCGGAATTCTAGACTCTACCTCCTCCTATCCGCAAAAAAATGCGGGCCCTTTTCATAGGAACCGGACCCTTTTCTTACAAGCCGGACCCATCTCAAGGTTGTCCCCTCCAAGCGAAAATAGTTCCGACACCCCTGTTATGATTTCAGAGAGAGTTTTGAAAAATATTGATTAAAAAATTTAAGTGTCATCTGGCTAGCCAACGTTTGGTTTCTTGGGTTTGGCAAACAAACCCAAGAAAACGTTAGATATCTACTCTTCCAACCGGTGCAAACCGGCTAAATCCCACCGATACCGATATATACATATATTACCGTGTGTAATATAGTTTCTCTTATCTAGACGCAAACGGGTAAAATTGCCGCTCTTCCTTTTTTTCTAGTTGACCCCATTTATCCTATAGTTTCTTTTATCGTGATGAAATGCAAACATCAATTACTTTGCTGCATACCATGAATAAAGCTAATGTCAATAAATTTTCCATATGAAAGCGTATCAGGACGTATATTGGGCGACAATAAATTTTGTTTAAATGTACATATTTCATTATTCTTCTCCATCCTCATCCAAGAAAAAAGAGAAGAACTTCATCTAAACATGAATTCATGAGCGTGTAGGCAAAAACGCAGCGCGGTCTGAGGAATGAGACCGAAAGACAAAGTGTGACAGCATTAAAGAAAATCTGATTTTTCAGTTTCTTGTGTCCGTGTACCACACAGAAGAGGGTTCAATGGCAGCGTTACTTAAGCTATTGGGGTCATAAAGTTTTTACGGAGTGTTAAAGTAGGAGAGGGAAGAATGTGAAAGAAGGTAGCGCTGCGAAAGATGATGTTAAAGTGGACAAACCCGTGAGATGGAATGCTTGCGCGAACTAACAAATAAATTCAAGAGACAGTATTGCATTGGATGTGATGCAACACCTTTTCTGTCGCCATACAGGACCAATGTGCCAATTCCTATTCTGATTAATTCAAGACATCCTTTGAGTTTTTAATCGTAATGAAGTTCTAGGGTTAACAAACAAAGCAGTTGAGTCGCAAGAGCGTCCTGCCCATTTTCTTTTCTTTCTTGTGAGGATCCCTTACGGTTTTGCTCGAGTAGTCGATAAATCATGTGATCGCACTCATTTCCGTGACAAATATGTTACCACTAGCAATCTCATACTTACTTACACCATTGTGGGTTTAAATACAAAATCCAGCCCATTTTATTTTTTCAAAACGCAAATCGAGCCACGCAGCAATATAATAAAATAAATTCTTTCCAATTATTATTTTACTCAAACCCTTACAAGTATATTTTTGAAAATTTAAATCTTTAGCATTCATTGAAATACCTTAGGCCTCAAGTTGCTGGACTTTATTCATGATCGAAAATAACTTAACTTGGTATAATTCCACAATAAATACTCTTAGTAACTCCCAACCGGTTTCTATACAGGCGTGTCATTTCCAAGTACATTCCCTTAAATAAAGGAATACATCGCTTGAGCCTCGCACGCAATTAAGTTATGCCCAGTTCCCACGGTGCGTTTTTCCTTGAGTGCTAGCTAGCTGGATTTCGTGCGTGCTGCCAAGCGGGCGACGGAGGTGGCCGCTAAGCTGGCTTCGCTGATGGTTGTCGGTTCACACGTATTGAGCTATCCTCCTCGCTCACTCTTTTTAGTGCCTCAACACGGAGATGTTTATTGTGATAGTTCCAATTACGAACTGCATGTAAACAAGTTTCATCTCTATATGCTTCCTTGATCCCTAGTCTACAGATTTGCCCTCATTTTTAAACACAATGTCAACCATACAATGCTATCAAAGGCAGAATCTTTATTTTGATCACGTGATGCAAAGCTGAACGATGTTTAGCCGGCAGCAATAGCCATCAGCAAAACACGCAAGGAAAATAGCACCGGACCCAGCCTCAAAATCAAGCAACCTAGCTGTCAGGGCAGCCCGCAGCAGTCAGCGTTTCCAGCAAGCGAGCATGCACGGCACCTATCAGCACTCCACGCAAGGTATCAATCCCGGAAAAACGCACCTTGTGAACCAGGCTTTATTTCCGATTAAGTTTTCCGTTTTTTAATGTTTATTAGCTTTCGTGGTATGTACATCTTCACTTAAAGTATTTTAGCGTCATGTTCTCTAATTGTTTAGGTAGTTTAATCGTAGATGTGTATCCTTTTTTTTCTCTTAAATGGGATTTTGACGCATTTTGATCTCTTCCACCGCGCGGCAGATGATCGCTCCGGGGTGTCCGCAGCAGGAGCCGGCGGAGGGCGCTGCCGGGAGCCTATCCCTTGAGCTGCGCCGCCGCCGGCGGTAGGGCCCCCTTGCGGCCACGAGCGGAGGGCGGGGAGGAGGACCGGTGGACCATGCCCGCCAGGGACACCCGCCGCCCCGCACCACCGAAACGGCCCCCCAGCAACCCTCCCCGGCACTCGGCACCCGGCCCGCGCACCGCGGCAGCATGGCGTCGGAGGCACCACCGCTGCTGGAGCACCACGGCACCAGCGCCGCCCTGCCCCGACCCGCCGCCGCCGTCGTCGGGGGTGGGTCGCCGCGGTCACCGGGGAGCCGCCCTGCTCATGTTCCTCGCCGTCACGCTCCTCGCCGTGGGCGGAGCCTGGGAAGCGGCCGCCGCAGCATCCTCCGAGATGTGAGTGGCCAGGGATGAAATGTCCCTCACCAATGACGATTTACGTCTGTTTACAAATTCGCATGAAACTTCATATTAGCGTCCTTATTTGTGACGGCTATGGGTAAGAGTTAAAAAAAAAAATTCACCTCACCGATTTGATTTTTTTGGTGAATCGGCGTATTTTCAACACGTAACCTTCTGGTACTTGAGATACATTTCATTATAATAGGGAACATACACTATATTTAATAACTCTTTGAATATGAAGTTTATTAGCTAAAACATGCTTGGTGAAAAGCATGCAGAAGAATTAAGTTGTGTTATAAAGACATTACTCTTTAAAAATTATACCTCCTCGGCAGCTAGAAAAAACGTCTTCGCGTGACGTCACCATACGGTATCACTATGGGCGTTGTTTATCTCTTGTAAGGGGAGGTAAGTTATTTGATGAATGCTAGCGGAAGTTCCCGTTGAAATTCAACGGGTGTGAGAAAAGTCAAATGTATGCGTAATATTAAGATTGTAACATTTATTGCAGAGGACAAATACCACCTTGGAATATGGAGCTATCTTTCGCTCCAAAACAAAATAGACCAACGGAAATACATAAATACTATCAGTATTGAAACCATCACCTTTACAAAAATGGGAATACTGTTCTAACATTCTAGCGGAAGGGGCCAGTTGAAATTCAAAGGGAGTGAGATTAATTAAATGTATGCATAGTATTGAGAAAATTAAGCATGTATTTTTGCTGGGCGAAAACCAACTTGGATTATGGACTATCCTATCTTTCGCTTCAAGTTTATATTAGAGCCACAAAGCTATGATAAGCAATCATAAATACATCAATACTGTCGTTAATCGAACATCCACCTTTACAAAAATGGTAATAATGTTACGAACCTTCAGGTTGGAATGGAGTATTTCAGAAGGCCAGAATCGGTGTATTTCCGAAGAAGAGAACCCATCTTCTTGGCAAAAAAGTTATTTTTCTCTGACATTTAACGTAAATTATTCAGTATTAAGTACCAGACTTTATTACAATGGCGTCAACGAACTACCTACGGATACGGTTTAATTCAATTTGTTCCACTGGCATTTGAGCTCTATACGTAAAAGCTGGAACAAACTTTACCTATTTCACTACATACCTGTGGTTTCTCTACGATTATAGGAATTTTGCTTTTTGGCCCAAATTTTTATAACATTTTATGTTTCAAATTACTATTCTTATCCTCATGTCCTAGGTTGGTTCAAGTGCATAAACCAGGAAGATATTTTAAAAATATTCACATATTGAGCACCACTGAAGTTTTGATTTTAATACGCTTCGTTTAACGATTGCAAACCTACATGATCTGTAATGAATGGTAGTATTGATCCCGTATGCTTGTGCACAAAATTATAGCTGACCTTGCTTCACAAATAGGTTAGAATGCCTTCAATATCTTCCTTTATCCTCACGAAAAGAACAATACAGGTAATGGCATCTCTTTTGGATGAAATTTTTTAGCAATACTTCTTTTGCTCAATGAACTTTCCACAGATACGTAAAGATGCTTTTTGTTCGAAGTGAAGGCTATTTGGGTGCTCCCCCGGGTCAAATTCTCCATCGCTGCCGACGTTTGGGTATATATAGAGGCCATTTTCACCACACACGACATACAGCCCTGAGGATGAGGAACGACTCGTTCCTTGAAACGTCGGCAGCGATGGAGAATTTGACCCGGTGGAGCACCCGAATAGCCTTCACTTCAAGCGTACGCCGGGAAAGCCTGCGATGCTTTTTGTTCCATTGGGATTGGGATTTATTCCTAAAAGCTGGTACAAATTTAACCTATTTAAATTGCATACTTGTCATTCCTTTACGCGAATTTAAATTCCCTATTTACGCATACGTATCTAAGTTCAAATTATTTTTACCTTACTGCTAATGTTTTTGTTAAACTATCTCAAACATCAAACAATGTCAATCGACGACGTTTACGATGGAGTTCCATATTTTCCCTTCATGTCTCTTGTCGGTGCAAATGGATAAACCCGTAAAGAAGTAAAAGAAAACGTATTTAAATACTCCTAATTTTACCGAATGCAACCTACAAATCCGTGAATAGCGCTGGAAGTCAGCACGTATGTATGTGCAGTAAGAAATGGTCGACCACGCCTCAAGTCAGCGGCAAAGACCTCCGTTAACATCTTTAATTATCTTCGTGAAAAGCACAACGTATTTCACGTCTATGACGAACTGAATAAGCACCAACGAAAGCCTTAGCAACGCTCGGAAAAGAACCGAAAAAAACAGTAACTTTCAACGTAAATTACAAAATTTATAGAAGTCTCGAAGGCAATGTGTCAATCGGTTGAAAGAATAAAAAAGCTTAAACATTTTCTCGTTAAATACAGAAAAAAATGAAAGAAATTGATTAACATTTAGTTATTTTACTGAGGGAAAGAAAAAACCCTTGCGCTATCATAAATTGAAAAAGTCTATTTAAACCAATATAAACACATTATTGGCCCCAGGAATCGAACCCGGGACTTGACAAAAACGGTAGTAGTTTTCTTGAGATTTTCAGAGGGCTAAAAACACAATGCAGTTTACGATATCTTTCTAGGACTAACCGCTTGCGAGATAGAGGGGGGGACGGACGGACACTTCGCAAATAATTTATAACTAGTTGAAGTTCCCGCTGAAATTCAACGGGTGTGAGAAAAGTCAAATGTATGCTAAATATTAAGATTGTAACATTTATTGCAAAGGACTGATCCCAACTTGGAATATGGAGCTATCTCTCGGTCCAATTCAAAATAAATCACCGGAAATACATCAATACTCTCAGTATTTAAACCATCACCTTTAAAATTTGGGAATGCTGTTCCAATTTTCTAGCTGAAGGTGCCCATTGATATTCAGCTGGAGGGTACGTACAATAATTACACATTTTATTTAGGTATTTTTAAGATTTTTCATGAAGGGCGGAAAAACACAAATGTTTTCCGTCCCTAGGGAGTTAGGGAGTTTAATAAAAACATGAGCAGTTAGATAAAAATAATTTCTATCTAAGGTACGCGTAAATAGGGAATTTAAATATGCGTTAAGGTACGACAGGCGATTAGTTTAAATAGTGCCCAGTATGAATCCTGGCAGTGTGATAAGTTTACAAGAGTAAACATATTTATGGGTGCGATACTAACTTGGAGCCATATCCAACTTCGAAACACAATTTTTTCCGCTCCTTCATGAAAAATGTTGAAATGTCTACATACAATGGGTAATTATAAATTTCTCCTTCCCGCTGAATATCAATGGGCACCATCAACTAGAGAATGGGAATGGCTGTATTCCCATTTTTGTAAAGGTGATGGTTTGATAACTGATAGCATTTATATATTTCCGTTGGTTTATTTTGTTTTGGAGCGAAATATAGCTCTATATTCCAAGTTGGGATTCGTCCTTTGCAATAAAAGTTAAAATCTTAATATTATACATACATTTGACTTTTCTCACACCCATTGAATTTTAAAGGCAACTTCAGCTACTATATATAATTTTCGAAGTGACCGTTCGTTCGTCCGTCCCCCCCTCTATCTCGCAAACGGTTCGTCCTAGAGAGATGCCTTAAACTACATTGTGTTTCTAGCCCTCGGAAAAGCCCGGGAAGACTATTATTTTTGTATTTAACGAAAACATGTTTAAACTTTCTTATTTATTCAACCGATTTACACTTTTTCCTCGAGGTTTCTGTAAATTTTAGTCAAAAGAATGAAAGAAATTGATTAACATTTAATAATTTTACTGAGCGAAAGAAAAAAACCTTGCACTTTCATAAATTGAAAAAGTCAATTTAAACAAATGTAAACACATTATTGGCGCCAGGAATATAACCCGGGACTGCAAAACCGGCAATAGTTTTTCCGGGCCTTTCAGAGGGCTAGGAACACAATGCAGTTAACGGAATCTCTCTAGGACAAACCGTTACAAAGTTGGAATGAAATCGCTAAATTACACTGCTTTTGCAGGAAATATTTTTTAAAAGTGTCACCCTTTGGTTAACATTTACCACCACGGTGTCACACCGACTCAATGATACAAAAAAACGTATTTAAACATAACTTTTACCTAAATCTCGAATACCGCGCCGAAAACTACCAACAATAACCATAGTAACATTATTTGTTTTTCTGAGTCGTGACATGCTGTAATTAAGACAGAGTACAATATACAATTCTTGTATAAGTTCCATAATAGTATGCAGAGTACAGTATAAGTAGTTATACTCACATTAAATGTGGTCCTAGTGTTTTTTTCGATGTGCATGAAAAATTATTGAAATATGCTATAAATGGTTTGTGTGATACGACCTAGTGATGGAAAAATCGATTTCGATTAAAATCGAAAATCGAGTTTTAATATTCAAAGATCGAGGAAATCGAGATCGAGCCATGATCTTCGAGTTTCGATCCAAACTCGATTTTTCAACTTCGATCTTGACCACGTTTATCTCAGCAGCGCGTAGTAGTCAGGAGAGGTCCTCGATGAAATGCCACTGAGGTCACTTCTTGTTAGAAGTAGATGCCAGTAGAAGTTAGGCAATACCTCAACAGGCCACCCGTCGATAGGAAAGTCAACCCCAATCCTCTGGAAGTCTGGGAGGAGATAAAGGGTGAATACCCCAACACGTACCGTTTCGCGATCAGAGTGCTGAGTATGATAACGTCATCCGTCCCATGTGAAAGACTTTTCTCTAAGGCCGGTAAAATTGGAAAGGCACGCCCTAGATCATCAAGAAAGCATCTCAATCAATTGATCTTTCTTAAAAATTTTAGTGAAGCCGAATGGTTCCAAGCGGTGATCCACATTAAAGTGAATTGTAAATTTTTACGACTAATAATTCAAGAATGTTTTCTAAGTACATTTTTAGGGATTTTTTATATTATTCAAATATGTATTATGAGCGTTTTTCAAATAAATAATAAACATGTTTTTGTACCAACTGCATTTTTTCAAAAATGAACCGTAGATTTTTTCGATTAATCGATCTTTTGGTTCAAATTTCGATTTTTGCTGAAAAGTCGAGCTTTTCATTTCGATTAAAAATCGATTGCTCGAAAAATCGATTTTGACCGACATTTTTCCATCACTAATACGACCTTAAACTTTTCCAATCTCACTGACCGGGATTCCCACCGTCCGGAAGTGCAATCGCAGCCAATAGTATCTCGCCTCACCATCACGTTCTGTTTCTGTTTAAATTCTGTACCAATTCTGGCTCAAATATAAGATACAAATGAGCTAAGTACATATTAAGCTCACCAAAATAAAATGCATGCTATTAAAATACATCCTACACAAAAAAATAGGTAACGAAAGAGAGTTAAATGCTGTTTTGATTACATTCCTAATATATTTGGGGTTTAGGCAGCAGTTGAAATGGTAACATTCAAAATAGTGCGAAATGTAAACACAAACAGAACGTGACCACAAGGCGAGCACCTATTGGCTGCACGGTTGCACAACCGGCCGGTTGGAAATAAACGCGCTCCTATCATCCAACCGATGAGAGCTGGTAAAAAATCCAAAATAATGAAATTCGATCATACACAATAGTGCTGGTCCTTAACACAAGTCCTTTGTCTTGTATAGCATATAAATTTGAAGGAATACATTTTAAAATCATCTTATTATCGCTTGATATTTAGCCTGCAGTATAGTTTAGAGTATCATGAAAATATGTTCATAATATATTTCAATATCCTTGGAGTAAGTTTTGTATTTTTATATGCTAGAGCAATGCATTAACCAACACCGCACTGTAAAAATCTAAAGAAGGATTATGGCTGACGGCTTTGGAAATCTGGATATGTGGAAATGATGGAGAGGTTGTCGGGAAGGAAACCTGACGAGTAAGTGCTGGGAATGGAGGTTGGACAGTTACAGAGATTAGGAGTAGGCAGCGAGAGGGGATGGGGTGGGTATCAAGGGACGAGTGTCGTGAAGGGCGTGGTTGAGAATAGAAATTTAGTTTGGCGAGGAAGGAGGAGAATCAGTGGTTCGAATGAAATGAGGGCAGCTATGAAGTATATAGAGTTAAGAAATAGATTATGTGATAATGGATTGATTCAACCCCGGGATAAAATTAAAAGGGTTTCACCCCCATTTGAAAATTTTTTACCCGGCTTTAACGATAATACTTAGGTTATCAAGTTTCGGAGCATTGAAAGCACATAGTTCTTAGATGCCTATATTAATGAAATCTGGTGATTCTCTTTCCCTAAAAGGGAATATAAAAAATTATTATTTGAAAAATAAAATATCTCACTTTGGTCCAACTTTTAAAGTATTGGTCCTCATTAGTCGACGATTTGCGTGGCCGTTAAGTAATGTCGATATTTTGGGCAGATCAGATTTTGTAAAGTGTACCGTAAAATTGGTTATTTGGAGTTAGCAGTAACTTAACAATGAACTATCCTATATATAATGGTTTTCAACCACTAGGAAATAGTTATCCACATATGATGCCGTCTTGGTGAGGTAAATATCATGCATTTTCGTGCTGCATTTTCGTTTTTAGAGCTTTTAGTTCGGAAGTAAGAATTGTAACTCTTTAATTTGTTGTCAACTAAAGGGGATACTACCATTGTTACGGATTTCTGAATCGTTTCAGATTTCAAGAGGGGAAGTCGGACAAGGAGATCCTGGATGACCTTCTACGCTCCACACGCTACGACAAAAGACTCCTGCCTCCAGTCACTGGTGAGTCCATCACAAGTTTTTGTTCACACCGTCACTCAAACACTTTTGGTATAAGTATCTAAAAATTGAACAGGCTGAAATACCTGCTGCATTAACCGTTAAGTTGCTTATTTCACGTCCCCGCCTCCTCACTTGGGCTGACCAATCGCTTCCTCCCCTGTATCCTGAGAAGTAATCTCAGAATTTGTCACTCATTACGTTCAACACTTCATTACTAGAGCAACTATGGGGTCACAAATTGTATCAACTACAAATGGCTTTAAATAAGATAATTATAATAAATAAGCTTTTGGTTTCAATAGTTTTAACCATTTTCTCCCATATTCCTGACGATGTGTACTCATTTTGATGCCATCGTAAACTTATTTTAGAATATAGGTATTGTTAAATCAAATTTTATATAAAAAGTGATTAAATCATAAATTAATTCTAATAAATTGTACTCACTCAATGGGAAATTGTTCTTTGCATGCAAGGTTCAATTAAAATATAAGTGACAAAGGGGAATTGCCGAAACATTTTTTTTAAGTTTGGGCAAATGCTGTTACATCAAGATAACACCAAATAATGTTAATAAATGAGCTTGAAAAATTCAATTGCTTTTTCGGCTCATCCGAGATTAATGCACATACTGCTTGGGGGACGATCGATACGAAGTCCATTCAGAAGCGATCTGATTCCAATTTGTGACCCCTCACCAACCACTCATTCGGCAAATGACGCCTCAAACTCAACGTCAGGAACCCATTGATTGTTGGCGTATTTCTTCATTTCTGAGTTTAAAACTCCTCCATCACCCAGAAATGTCGTCAGAGTGGGACCGAATGAGGTGTTCGCTCTCTCCGAGAGCGAGACAAGGGGAGGGGTTTGACGGGAGAAAGGGGGGGGGGGGCGCAGGGGGCAAAAGACTGGAGTCCGCTCATTAAGCGCTAACCGAGGACGTGCCACTCTCACAACTCTCTCTAGCGTCGAAACGAGCGAGGGTCCGCTTGTCGCAGAGCCTGTCCTTTTTTTTCCCTTTCGACCCCCCTCGTCGTCATTTTCCATCCAGCGCCGGATCACAACGCAGGGCTCCGTATGGCTCTCTACCGAACACCAGAACTCCTGGACGTCACCAGGTGTTCTCAATAAATGCGGGGTGGTCGCGGACGAGCCTGTTGGATTATTTCCCTCCCCTTCCCATTAAGCTCGCTTTGGCAGTGACGTCGTCGAAAGGAAAATAGAATCGGGATATTTTCGTTCGCTTTTCTCGATAAGGGAAGTGTGGAACTGCGCGAGTAGTTGCTGCGGCTTAATTTCTCTTGCACACTCACTCTCGTGCGACCCCGTGGCGCACCACAAGACTCCTCACTTCAATCCATCCCACATCACCTTTATTCTGGCATTGCGTATTGCCTTCAATCGCATCGCTGGCTTTTCTTAACCGCTGCTTCAATAATCACTAGGTCACCTGTCGATTCCTTTAGTGCATATAAGCCACAACTTGAACTTTACTCTCCAACATTCAACAAGAAAATATACTCTTTTTGATACCAACCCGTTTCACGGTACAAGGGCTGAAGTTCCTCACGATTGGACTATTTTCGTTTAGAATAAAGAATCAATGAGGATGCTACAGTACAGTTGTTCCTAGTAAGATCATCAGCTGGTGAGTATACTGGTTGCCAGTATGAAACCAAACCGAAACCAAATTATCAGAGTAATTCGTGTACATCCTTTGGTCAACCCTTGGCCCTATCTCTTTCCATTATAAAATATTAGTTATGGAACGTAAAAATGAAATGACTTATCCCTTTGTCTACGTATATCAGTTTTGTCCAAAAAATCATCTTGTCTTTTAAGACGCACACAATTGAAAGTCAAAGAGAAGTACGTTTATTTAACACATTACAAATATTATTATTTTAAACACAAAAATAATAGCTAAATCAAAAACACCTACTGATGAGACGTTTGAAGTTTTCTAATGAGAAGTGATATCAGCGTGCACTTTAGTAGGTAAACAAAATAAAGTTTCTTCGTACAATAATATTCTTGAAGTCTGTAAAATTAGATACCTATTAATTTGAGACCAAAAGATCTGGAAATTCATAAACAAAGAAAAATATTATGCATCTTCCGTTCTACTAAACGAAAAAAAGAATGAGAAAAGTGAGTAAATTTGTTCATGCCTCTTATTCTGAAGCTGCTCCTTAACAATATTCGCATTTGCTTTAGATAAAGCAAATGAAATGTATATTGATTGGAAATTTCTCAGTTATCTAAAATGATGGTATTGCTTTCATAGAAGACAAGGCAATTTTTGTGACAGATCCTGAGTGCCAATTACCTATCTGGGAAACCATTTTAAAGGTATATTGTCACTATAAAGCTAATTAATGACCCTACCCTACGGCACATGTAAAGACAGTCCTAAAATGAAATACATGCATTTGAGAATGCATATGGGCAGACTGAATGCATCTCTTCGGAGTATGTCGCTATTCTGGCTCCAATGAATCGTAGTACTTAAACCTTTCTACCTGCTTCCCAAAATATACCAGCCAAATAATGCCGGCCTTCCATCATGCCAATTGTCAACTCTCTCACTCGGTAAACATCAGTCTGCATTGAGCATGCTCTTTTATCCTTTTATCCACCGTCCAACCTGAGTCCACCCCTCCCTACACACAAGTGCTTACAGTATATAATTTCATCAATTATTTTATATTCTCTCTCCGTTTATTCTGACTCCACTTCCTCCTAGGTCACTTTTATCTATACTTACATTCCCCATCAGAAGGGAAAGACCGTATTCTGCCATTTCCTTTCACACCCCAATTAGTCCCACTGATTTTCTCTTAAACCTTTCCAATCTGGTATTCACCAAAAATACTTCTCCTTCAACTAGAGAGGATTAGATACTTTCGAGGTGATTCCCACTTCACTACAAATACAGTCACTATCCTACTTTTGTGCTCAGAATTTAGGGTAGAGGGTAAGGGAATTCAATGTTATTGCATTTTCCTTCCAAGACATGGATGTTGGGTGGAGGGAGTAAATTGAAGTAGGAGAACCGGAGCAGTATCTTGCATTCTCTCAAGTTAGGATGAAATTTTTACATAGATGTAAAACATCTAACTCTGGCTCCATACATTTTCACAAGAGGATATATATCAAGTTGATTTCGATAGACGTAGTTCCCTCAGAGATGCACAATAGTTGACATGAATGTTGCTAAGAAATAAATTCAAATTGATTTCCTAAAAGCATTTCTGAGGAACCTGACAAAAAGAAAAATGGCGATATCATACCAGATATTTTAAAATTGTCGCTATAAACAGTGATTAATCCTCCAGGGTTATGCGCTATTGGAAATAGCGCTGAACCCTGGACCGATTCCGATAGTTCGCCCGAAAGTTACCTTTCGGGCGGACTATCGAAAAAGATCGAAAATTTTTATTGCATTCGTAGGCGGTGCTTTCACAATTGGGTACAATAAAAATATCCAAGTTGGCAGCCTAATATAATAAACGGATAGGCCTTCATAAGGCTTCATAGGCCATCTATTTTTGATGGCCTTAAGAATAAAAGAAAGTACCGGTTTTGTTACGATTTTCAAACAAGCCACCTACTTTAAAATTCGTAAGTCAAAAACTTGTTGCTCGTTCAAAGCAGAACTTTAAAATAAGTTATTCATCAATATTTTCTAATTTATTTCCAAGTTTCAGCGTTAAATCTACCGTGACCTTGAGGTCAACAAAGAAATCGCCTGCTGGGCATAAGCCAAAACGCTTTTGTTATAACTAGGGGTCCAGGAACATTTCTTTATCGACATAACGCGGCATAACACGTAAATGATTTCACTACCTCTCGGGCGAACTATCGAAAAATATCGCAAATTTTTATTGAATTCGTAGGTGGTGCAACTTTCACAAAATATGCGAACTAAAAAAATTGTAGGTCTAAACCTAATGTAACCTGCATTTTTTCGAAAATAGGCCCACAATTTTTCGAAAAAATCAAACGGTGGATATACGGCGGAGCCTGTTGATGGATTTGCCGTGTAATTTACGGTAGAAAAGCAGTTTTAACTAATGGAATTCCAGCAAAATTCTAGTCTTTTCACGACAAATAACGCGCTGAAACTAGTCACGATTCAAAATCAAAGCAAGTTCGTAAACGTTGACGGTTACGCTATACACGAGCTACGCTTACTCCCGTCACATATTCATCATTCATTTATAAGAGGTCACGCAATGGGCCTCTTTTCCCATATCTAACTTAAGCAAATAGCTAATGAATTTTACGTAAGGGTTACTGAGAACTCGTCCCTCTACTCCACTATCACTACAAGACATTGTTGCTATTTTCCATCGAGACATTGTCGAGAATATGCCGAGATGCCCGAGTTTGAGAAGTTACACCTTCCGAAAGAGGAAAGCAATTTTAATGCAGTAAAATGTATTTTATAGAATGTTTATTTCTGCATTTATTTGTGTAAATAAATTTTTTGTCACATTAGGTAATTTTTTACGAAAATTTATTTGGACTAGAAAAGTTTTCGTGACTTAAAATCCGATGGCCAAAAATCGCGTGCTTTTTATTTTGTTAGCTGTCCTCGTGATAATTTGAAATTTAACTAAATGAAGCCAATGATGAATTTTAATTTATTTCAAATGTTCAAAAGTTAATGGGAAAATCGTAACCTTACTGTAAAACCGGTTATTTGACTGAAACTTAGAGTTAGACAGTGTTTCAGCATGAAGAGTATAGAGAAGTAGAGAAATGATAATTACCAACATTACCTAACTGCATTAAAGTTGTTTTTTTTCTCTCTTGGAAGAGAGAGCTTCTCAAACTCAGGGACACCGATATACTTCCCGTTACAGAATTGTGCGTCAGTTATGCGCAAAATTTTTTCCATTGTCATAGTAGTACCATAGTTCATTTTATGAGATCTGAGGTTAATATTTTCAACTTTAATCTTTGATGTCAGTTTTCAATTTATTTGAACTTGACTCTAGTTTTTGGTTAATTCATAAATGGCCATAACTTGAAGGTGTATTAAAGCCTTCTGCCCAGTTATGTATTCAATGGTCCACAATTGGAATGAAATTATATTATTATATATTTGATATTTTAAATCAGAATTAATCCAGAAAACAAGAATTAGTCCCGATGCAAAAAAAGTACTTTTATCATGTTTTAGCTCTTTGCTTCATCAGGTTACAAATACGTTAATTACAGCAGAATAAAACTTTAAAATATGAATTGCAATTCTAGTATTGGACGTATTTGAAATTCAAGATATTCGAATAATGATTGAATATTCGAATACCAGAAATCTATTATTTGGCCCATCTCTATTTAAAACACCCCTTAACCAGGATGCTTTGAAGGAAATTCAATCATCAATTCCTCTTGTTGATTCCGAATATCTATATTGCACTCCGAGAACGTTGTGCTGTATTGAGGACAACTGTTCAAGATGAGCTGGCAAATGTGAGAAAAACAGGCATACACATTATGTCAATACTCTGCTCAATGAAAGAAGACAACCCAGTGTTTATTGCAATTTGCAATGTAACCCTCTGTTTGTAGTGTAAAATTTGTGGTTACCCACAAACTGGACAGTGAGAGGTCATTCTCTCAGTCATTGCTATCAGCAAACGTTGAGTTGATTGAAATCGGAAACTGCTGTGACTTTAACAATGCTTGCATACAAGTAACTTAGGTATTTAGGCTCTACATACAATGGTAACCTAAATCAAATGCTCTTTTACCACTGTCAATGTAAAAAAACACCAGGAAAAGTTAGACAAGCAGAACGATATATCAATTGTTTAGTCGAGCTTTCAGTTAATGTACAATCATAATGAGTTCTATTCTTTACAGTTTTAATTTATAACTACTTACATTTAACAACGAACACTAAGTGTGATGTTCATATCATATGAACTATATTTTGTGCCTTTTGTTTTTTATGAAAGCCTATCCGTTCACTATATAAGGCTGCAACCACATATATAGACATAAAGATATGATATTCGGCAAACTCAGGTATCCATAATTTTTATTCCCCCGTAATTATTTTGGCGCCGTGAATGTACGCAACACGCAATTCATTTGTGCGAAGCGTGTATATACTATCCAGGTGCAACATGATGGCTGCCGCACGATGAGGTCGACCTGACCCTGAGATAGAGACCAAACTATAACAAGTGGAGATTAATTATTACTTTGGCAGTATTTTATTTAAAATCATTTTAACAAAGATTCATTTTAAAGTTAATACAAAGTAGAATGTATGTTTTTTAGCTGCAGCATGCCTTGCATCAACAGAGCAGCTGAAGTTTTCACAAGTCACATTTACGGATTTAAACAAACGGTAGCAAAATTAGATATTCAGAAGAGAATTATTCTCTGGATTGTGCCGCGAAATCTTGGTGGATATGCCTGTGGCATCTTCTCATTGCATCTCCATTGAATGAATAGCTTCAATTGCCTCAAATACATAGCTCAACTTATGAATTTGAGGTAACTAAGTTTGAAGTGTAATCAAAACAATTTAAGTCTTTGAATCTTGAAGGAAGGCAGACGACGTAGAGAAAATCTCACTCAATGGCTCAATGAAGGAGGAGTATAGTGAGTGTTGTGCTTTTGGCCAGGACAGTTCAGTGCTCAACCACAACAGTTTCGATTAATATCCGGACTTCTCCGGCTAGTCGTCTTCCTTTCCGAAGTGAAGTCGCATGCTCCAACGGCGTGAAAGGCGTATTAATGGCTGGCTCTACTCTCCTGCTCGCCTCGCCCCTTGCCCCACAGATGGCGCCCTCTCGACGAGATGAAAGCGGAAGTCGCCCCCCAAGTGACCACGGCCCCTCGAGGTGTCCCCTGGTCTGCCCTCAGCCCGCCCCTTCCGCGTCGAGAAAAGGATAAGAGGGCCCTTCCGCCCCACCCCCCGTTGTCGCCCCCTCCCCCGTTGCCACCCCTCCCCTCCTCCTTCCCCTTCTCCCTCCTCTCTCTCTCTCTCTTTCTTGTTCGTCTATTTGCAGATGCGGATCAGTGCTGCGAGACAGGGCGGAGCCGGGCCTCTTCCCCCCCTACCCCCTCGTCCTACCCACACTCCTTCGTCTACAGCAACTTCCGCGACACAAGCACTGGAAAGAGCCGGCGCCGATTCGGCGAGTCTACTGGTCCGTCTCTACTTGACTAACCATTATAATTATCATATTGTGTATCTATTTTTGTTTTTTTTTGTTATTGCCTACGTCCTACTCCTTTGTCTGTTGTACAACTACTCTCGGTACTGTCCGGGTTTGCTCGCTCCATACTCCCTCCTCCCAGGCTCTTCTTGCCTTTCTGCCTCTCTGTCTTCTCTCTTCTTGATAGAATTTGAATGATAAGAGAAGTTACCTTTGTGCTGCATTCGCTGGCTCTCTCCTACCCCTCTCTCGCCTCACCCACCATTCGACACTCACCCTCTTCCTACAAGCCTCCTCCACTTGAAGCCCTCTTTCCGCGAGGCAGGGAGCGTGAGAAAGCATTGAGACGCGGTGGCTTGCATTTGGCAATCCGTCTCTTTAAATCACGGCAGTGACCACTCATTTCCCTTCCGCGGGGAGCGATAGCGGGCCCCCTGTCGGTACTGAGCAGGCGTGCATTTTATCTTGCGATTCACTTATCCGTGAAAAGCCTCGTCAACGAGGTCTCTCGCCGTTCTTGCCTGGCTGAATAGTTGTCACCACGATACCAAGGAAAAGGATGACGGAACCGTTTTTAGCTACCAAACAAGTGAATGGCAAATAGGATCATGGCGAAAAATCAGATACATCCCAACCTTGTTGCGATTCTCGCCCTCGCCCTCGCGCGGTCAATACTAAGGAGAGGATGATTTTTAGGAGTTTACTTTTTAGTAAATAGGATGAAATTTCGGAATGATCAGATTTCAATAGACAAAGAATGAGTGAGTCAATTCCGCTAATTTATTTTTAGCTATATGAAAAACTAATTAATACTTTTATATATTTGAAGAGCCACTTAAATTTTCATTTGAAAATGTATCATCTTTAGTATTAAAACCGCTGATAACGACAATTTACTCATAAGAGAAGCAAATTTTAATCGAGTTAGAATGAACTACACTCAAGCTCAGTAATAATTGCTTTTATTTTTCATTTAGATTTCGCTCAAATGCGTACTTGCTATTAATTAATTCGTATATTAATAGAGCCCGAATAAAATTAACATAGTGATGTACAAAAAGTAAACTGTTGATACAGAAATCACTCTAACCTAAGGATAGTACCGTAATTATGGTGCATCTTGCAATTAAAATCTATGATAAGATATTCCTTTTACCAAAAAAACTTTTATTTGTTTCTTGCAGAACTTATCTCGTGTGTTTTTCATTTAAATTTCGAATAGACACGCATATCTGAGTTTTCGGTTGATGGATAAAATAGAGATTTTATGAAGGATCTCAGGTTTTCCTGGTGTGTGGACTGAAAGAAGAATTCTCGGGAATCTTAACGGGTTGCAGTGCAGTTTTGCACCGGCGTATAGTAGGCTAAGTCCACTGTCATCCACAGAGTGAATCCTAGATATTTACAGGACTTGTGGAGGTAACCCATCTTGTCCTTGTTCTACGCTGAGGACGATGGTGGACTTAGCCTTCAAAAATTTGGTGCAGAACTATACTGCGACCCGGGGAGAAACTATAAAACTTTTCCTGCATTAGAGGAGTCGTTTGAAAAATGTTGTTTTTAGGAGTCTAACGAAATAGAACTTCCTTTATTTTTATAAAATACCAGTACAATCACGAATCCTGACAGTGCTCTTATTCCTCCTTTCTTGAAAGAGTTGGCGTCCTAAGGGCCCTTACCTTACATGGTGACTGCTGCCATCACCCGTCCACTCTACTAGAGCTTTAACTGAATAGTGGGCTTGTAGTATCATGAGAGAAGCTGACAGTTGCGACGCGGCGTCATTGTTGGCATTATTGTTTAATGGAGAGGGGGTTCCTAGATCACCCATACACCACCACCACTATATACCACTTCTGAAATACTTAACCTCCCTTGAGCATTGCTTGAGCAATTCCAATTCTTTACAGTATTGCCACCATTCTGCACCTCCTGTGTTGCAATATCTTTCCCTGCTGCTTGCCGAGACTTTTGACTGTAACTGCTGGGGGCAAAGTCACCTCTTTAATTCCTGTTTTGTCGAGAAACCCAAGTGTTATGCATGCACCCGCTCGTTGTATTATTTGTGCAAAAACCCTTGATCATATTGGACTGTTGTTTGTTGTCGTTGATGTAATCTTAGAGCCCAAAATAAGCCAACACTGTAGCAAAAACGTTTAGACGTAGCCCTTTGTCTCATCACTACCGGTGGAAAAAGTCGATCACTGAAGGAGCAATCAACACAGAAATTTTGACGATCTTTGGGACAGAATGGTGTCACATACTCTCCGCATACTTAATTCTATGGGTAAATAATGGAAGGGGGATCATATCCCCTTCCCCTTAGGGAGGAATTGCAGGATATGATCGATTTACTGCTTGCTGGAAAGTATTTTCCAGATTAAAACGATGTCCCTGCGCAGGAACTTTAAGTTTTCGGTTTAGTTTATAATTTTTTATAAAATTCATCGTTATTGTGAGGGCAATTTTGACGATAATTTGTGAGAATGTATTCATTGTATCAACAATTTTCAGCAGATAATCTTATTTTGTGGCTAAATAATCTAATTCAATTAAGTAAATAAGAGTCCTGTATCCCCATTATTAGATGCATTTTCTATCAAGGTAGAGAACTTTTTTTGTCGTAGAGTTAAATGAACATAGATCATATTAAATAGTCTACCAGCCTTCAATAATAATGAATCACTACACAGGCATTTCTTGATTGGCAGGTTAACTTCCAATCAAAGAACTTCTACCGAGTATCCATCAAAGCTTTTCTGCCCAATTCTGCCCGTGCTTCTCAACACACTTCAAATGAAAAACATGTTTCTCCTGCGTTTTTGCGCATTTTTATCTATTCTACTATTTTTGCAAAGACCTGCCAACGTATACTAAATCATCCTCCAGACATTCCCCTTTGACAGTTTCAGCACTTGCTGGCCCTTTTTCTTCGCCGTAAAAGCACTCAGCTCAGTATTATCCTTAGCCCCCCCGCTTTCGCTAACCTAATCTCATTACGATCCCTTTTCGAAAAAAAATAGTACCATGAAAGCACCACCACCAGAAAATCACCATCAAGGGATGTGATGCGGTGCGCTTTAACACTGAATCGTGGTTTCATATTCAAGCTCCAAGATGTGCCGCAGAAACTATCTTTTTTTATTTGATTTTACAAATGAAAAAGAGTGATATTTGGTGGAAAATATGACTTATTTAAGAGTTCTATACCAAGAAAACCGTCGTTCATGTAATTTAACAATCAACACTCACATTAAGTAACCGACTCTCAAATGAGGTTAACGAAATCGAAATTCTTGATTACCGCGACATTAACTTAACGTCCACCCAACCTACCAGTCAGCATTCACCAAGCATCATAAAACTACACCTAAATCAAGTAAAACAAAGTTTTGAACTGCTCAACATGAAATATATGTATTTACTACTCACATATAACCTTTTCCCACCTTTAGGCTCGAATTTCTGTATCATATTTGCAATAGCGCCAAATTTAGCCCTTTTCCATTAGCAAAATATGAGCCCTCACATATATGCAACGTATTCTCCCTTCACCTTACCTCACCTCCCCTCAAGTTTCTGGAAAAGCTCTGCGCTGTTTTTGTCGAACGGTTGGAATACATGTTAAGGCATAATTAGAATGGATATGGCTCCGCAAACTTGTTATATTGATTCTTAATCCACGAACGAGAGATTGGATTAATAATTCAGGGCTGCTAGTATGAAGAGGCGGTGCTTTCATCCATTTTATTACCTGGTCAATACAAAGGGGTGGCAGGAGGATCGAGACCCACGAGAGGGGATGAACAAATGAAATAGTAGTCACGTGCGCCCTATTGGTCGAACTCACGGAACGCTACAGGGTGCATACGTAGTGGTGTATAGCATGGCGCCGTTGAAAGCCAGCGACTGGCTTGGCAGAATGGAAAGTCCTCGCCAGCATTAGGTTAAAAAAATACTCGCCAGAAGGATTGTGTTTGAAACCGTCGGGATTATCTCGAATAGGTAACCAAGGAGTCCCGTGGTATAAACCAAGGAGTCCCGTGGTGGTTGGTGGTTCGCAAATGTTACGTGATAAAACCGCTGATTATAACCTCATTCATTGTTTACACTTGTATTTTATTTCATCTGGGGGCTCTGTAATTCAGACATGAGAAAAACTAAGGTGAAAACAACTAAATAATAGATTGTAGTGGTATTTTAAAATTTGAAAACAATTTGTATTTGTACCACATGACCTTGGTTACCTATGCGACATAATGCCGACAGTTTGAAACACACCCCCCAGTGACGATTGATGACCAAAAAATGAACCGTTTACCTTCGGATAAGAGATAAATGTGTTGGTTGAATATATAAATAATTAAATTCCTGGTCTCAAAATTTCAGGCTATGTTAAAACACTTGTTTTCGAGTGCCTTTGCCGCTAACTCAATGAGTATTTTTTTCGGCAAAGAAGAGCTAATGGTCTTCGATTTTTATTGATTTTTCCTATTGCTCTCAGCTAAAAATGTTGGTGAATGCAAAAGTGTAAGATGGTTTGATTTTTCTAAGGCCACATAAGTTAGGATGCCAAAATTATGTAAAACTTTCAAGTCATGAAAAATACTTTTCTTTGGTCAATATTCTGTACAATGGTAGCGAGTTATGGGCTCCTTAATACAATATTTTATATATCCCCTGACCAACCCTCGGGTTGAACCAACCCTGGCATTACACAGAAGGTGAAGCGTGATAATGTGCAAATTCGTTTAAATTTTCTTTTTGTTGTGATATAGCAGCATATTATAGCAATGTCGAAAGTAATTTAAATTAATTTTCATTCCCATTTAAAAATTTCTGTAACTCAAAAGAAATACATTGATCTTACTAGTGGTCCTACCCCTACCGAGCCTTAACTCTCCATCTTTAGCCACAGTATTTATTTATTAATCAGATATTCATTGGCATGTGCAGTATAAAGCGTGAGTTGAAGTATTCTACGCAAAGTGTCGTCCAGAAAAGTATCTAGTATTCAGGTTTTTGATAACACTATGATACAGGTGAAATAATCAAAACAGTAGATATAGATCAAATCGTGATATCACTGAAGATTCGGTAATGACTGCTGATGACCAAAACATAAGCGGTTTACCATAATTTGTTTCGACTAAAGATACTAGCTCTTGGTGTATACAATGAATTATCGGTACATTTGTCATAACTCGAATTATTCTGTCCAAATAATAATACATTTCAACGTAACAACCCATCCACAACCAAACAACGTGAAAACATTCACCAGGGAAAAAGACAGAATGTTTGTTTGAGCAAAGTTATGCTTAAGGTCTAATATCTCCCATGCTCTAAAGATCTAAAGCTTCTTCGGTCCCACAGATACTCTTGTCACTTTTCATACATGTTTGCAGCGTCGGTATAGTACTTACTTCGATAACCGATTTCATCAATCTTGGACCGCGAAAGGAGAAAAAATTAAATTCATCGTTTTCTCATGATAGACTCCCATGCCAACTTTTCCGCCAGCTCCGTTTCGTCTTTAAACCGCTCGAAAAAAGATTGCGCTTGAGAGCATCGGGTTGTTTACCATATTTTTTATTGCCGAATCTGACAGAATTTGTAAAATAAAAATACTCGTATTTTTCCGTTTTTCGATCCGTCAATTAGTTCTCGAGTTATAAGCGGCGAAAAACTGATGTTTTTAACCCTTTCGGAAAAGTGGGCATGCATGCGACCTCTTACGTCATCACTTCGACCACTTGGTCCAATCACCACTGAGCCCACGAAGCTACTTCTCCTTATCGCAATAGGGGACACATAGTTAACTCTGCCAATAGCAATGGTTGCGACAGGATCTGTACGAGCAGACCTTCCGACACCCCCCTCCACTCCCTTCCCTTTCCCTAAAAGTCTTTAAGGACGGGGGGTGGTTGACTTAAATGGTCTTAAAGCAACTTCTTCGGTAGGCGTCACCTTTTGATTATTTTAATTTTTTACTTATGAGTGAATGGCTCTGGTTAGAAGATAAATTTTTTCACTAAAATTCATTTTCGTTTCCATCTAACGATTTCGTGTACAAAATTGCGATTTCGGTTCCGAGTAAACGCCCCCATTTACTTTTCGTAAGGCTCAACACTTTTCCAAACTTAATAAGCATATTGATAATGTCACCGAAATGAAGTGAAAATGTACAAGCAGTAAAGAAATCAACCAATAATACGGATAGCAATGACTTTGAGCTTATGAGCCCGGTCCAAAAGGTGTCCATTTATCACGACTGAACAGTGTAAAAGTTACCATATAAACAGTTATAAAACAAAAACCATAGCGATATAATGAATTAAGTGACTAATACACACCAAAGATGATTATAGTGATACCAAGATACCTATCACGGCCAAAATCTTCGCTATTTGCTGAATCGTTTTTGAAATCGTAATTTTCTTATTGTTCATTAGTATACATGGTTTTCGGCTTGACAAACGCGCATCATCATATCCCCTACCACTTTCGAATCATTTTTATCTTACATGTGATCTCAATTTATTTATAATTCGTATGTAAATATATTGCCATAGATTACTTAATCAATCATTGTAAGATAGTTTTTTGAGCAAGAAGTATTATTATATTGAAAGTAAACTTGGTGCAGCCAAATTTACGCAGAAGTGACATGTCGTCGTGCACTGCATTTCAAGTGAAAAACATAATATATGGTGCCTTCCTAGCAGAATAATTGTTTAAGAAACATCCACCGTGTATGATCAGAGTTGTGTTTTTTATTCATGTAAATGTTTTAGGAATTTTGTGAAAGCATTATCTTTATTGTTCTAAATAAATGGTAGTTGGTTTTATATTTTATTGTTAAGCCTTGTGATAAGAAATGAAATTACAAGATCCCATGTCAGTAGAATGCATTTACGGCGAACGTAATTTTCCAGGAAAGAACTGTATTGTTATCAAGTAGATGGGTTTACAAGAATAACGTCTTGCGTAGAATTAATGAGCATAATTCAACACGTAGGAGTAGCTTGGAGAGTGAGAGAATCAATGAGATTCGGAGACTGATGCAGATAAAAGAGAATGTTAGTGAACTGGAGTGTTTCGATGTCGTTTAATACATGCATTCTAGTTCTATTGGTGGTTTTTAATGTAATGGGCAAATTTTCAGAACCAGAGGCATCAGAGCTTTAAATAAATTCACTATTATATATATATTTTTAGAGTCAGCCTCCTCAAGTCAGTTTTTCAATTCCGATAAACTTATCATAGACACTAACTTGCTATATGCTTAAATTAAGTGTTATCTTTTCCCCCTTCTCGTGGACTATGCCTTATTGTGATGAAATAAGGACCACGAGAACGCCTTGTTCCCGTGACTCGTTAGAGTTGCACTGGTGGGGGCAATAAATGTTGTTCCTGGTAGGGTCACCCACGCCAGATAGGTCAAAGGGTAGGAGTCTGACGAAAGGTAGTCACGTATCTTACTCGCAGCATCTGTTCCTTAGTGAGGTGGCTGTGAGAAGGCGCCTGACCCCAGTGGGGTGACCTTTCAAGTGATGATGTCACGCTAAAACCCTATTGAGGCAGGCAACAGGAAACTACCTCACTTAAACTATCCCAAAAACGCTATGCACTTGAACAATAGAGTTATGAATCCCGGCAACTACGAGCCCTGGGTCCAAATGAGTGTTTTGAGTATCGTGCCCGAAAGCAGGGGAAGTACGGACTCTGCGGTCGTCATCTCACGAAATCTTTGCACGAAAAGAAAGATAACAGCAGGAACATCAGCGGCGAAGAAGAAAGCAGAGATCAACAATGCTAAGAATCGGGGCATGGAATGATGGGACGATGTTAAAGGCAGAGAAACTAGAAAATAGTAAGCATTAAATGCCAAGGGGATAGACTGGTTTGTTGGGATTGAGCGAAGTAAGAAGGAAAGACCATGGGGGCTTATGGAGTGAAAGTCAGGGGGTTATACGTATACAGTGGACGTGAAGAGAGTCGGCGGGTAGTAGCAGTCATACAGAATGCAACATTAGGGAAAAGGGTATTGAATGTGGAACAAATGAGCGATAAAATATTGGTTATGGAAATCAAAGCGATGCTGATGAATTTAGTTTTAGTACAGGTTTACATGCCGATAGGGGTATATAAAGAAGAGGAAGTAGACAAAGTAATAATAACAGCTGGAATAAGTAATCGGAAAAGCTAAAGGAAGGAAGAGCCTAATAGTTGTGGGAGACTGGTATGCTGTAGTTGGCGAAGGGAGGGATGGAAGTGAAGTAGGGAAGTATGAACTGGGTGTAAGGAATGACCGTGGCGAATAATTATGTGGGAGGACAAATTTTTAGTAGGTTATAGTGAGTATATATAGACAAATAGTAGAGTATATATAGACAAATAGTTTAGTGACCACAAATGCATGGTTTAAACACCACCCCAGGTGTAAAATACAATTGGAAAATTCCCGGAGATACAGGGAAACACCAACTAGATTACATCATAGTGAGGTAAATATTTAGGAAAAGTATGCAGAACTGGCATAGTTTCCCAGGTGCAGGTGCAGACTCTTACCAATACTTGGTGGAGATAAATGAGAGGTGAGATCATAAAGGTTAAAAATAGGAAGAAGAATATAAAATGGGACGAAGGAGCACGGATTGGAACGAAGCGGAGGGAATGTCAAGAGTTAGTGGACAGATGTATTAACGAAGAGAGAAGAAGAAACAGTAGACGGTACAAGGATCACAAAACCCTGGATAACAGCCGAAATGATGGTAACAGTCAATAAAAGAAGGAAATGGATAAGTAGAAAGGGAGAGCTATGTCGTGCTATGTCGTGAAGAATCGAAGCAGGTTTCGCCAATGTAAGGAAATAAACAATATACTTAGAAGAGACAAAGAAAGCGAGAGAAAAGTGGTGGAGTCGACAATGTGAGGATGTGGAAATACACCAGAAAGAGAGGGAGATATGGGCGTCCTGTACTCTAAGGTTAGAATATTGACGGGCATCAAGAAATGGAAAACGGTACCGTGATGAATATCGCATGAATATCAATAGAACCATAAGAAATTCAGTGTTGATGACAGAAGTAAGTGGAAATACTATCGTATCTTAATCGTAAAAATAGGCCTAGGAGCTTTGGTACAGAGAAGGAAAAGACGTTGATAATGATAAGCTGGGACCAGGAATACTATACAGTGAGATAGAGCAGGCGTTGTGAGAAATAAAGGCGGACAGAGCGGTGGGGGTAGATAATATCCCAGCTGAATTTCTGAAGAACCTAGGAAGAGGTGGAAGGGAGTGATTTTATGAGTTTGTTCGTAGGATATAAGGGGAGGAGGTGGCATCGCCGGAGGATTTTGTAAAAATCGCAATGACACCTTTAAACCTCTTTGGTCCTGAAAATTACCTTGCCTTTGAAAAAACATTTTCTCTCCTGTTTGAAAATACATAGGACCACTGAAATTATGTTTTGGAAAAAAATTTTTAGTATCATTTTTGTTGAAATATATATAGCCCACATATGTGTATGGTTGTTATTTGATGTATTGAAAAAATTTGATTATCGCATGAATAATAATGAAGTACAACCTTAAGTATAAATATTCTGTACATTAAGAGAAAAAAATGCAGCAGGGAAAGAGATAAATAGATGAAATATAGTTCACTCTTATCTGGGGCCGCCATATTTATCTGAAAAAACGAAAGCTAAAAAAGCTGGCTTCTAATGTATGAAATTGGCGCTGTCAATGTTGAAAATTAAAAATCAGGTATGTTCACAGATGAGTACATGTTTACAATAATATACTGGAAAAAGCTACCCTCTGAGGGACGTATAACCTGTCCACTTATATGGACAAGGGGATTGAAGAGGATACAGACAAGGAGGGTGACAAAGGAAAGCTAAGACTATATAGTCTTAGCTATAAGACTATATAGAAAGATAAATATAATTCTCATGCGGCTAATGTCTTGCTTAGAATCATCAACAGAAGGATGGAAAAGAGAACAAACGAATTTATTGGTGAAGGTCAGTTTGAGGGGAGGGCTACTCGGAATGTGGTTGCAGTGATTCTAGTGTAAAGGAACGGAGAATATAATTAGGATGTATTCGTGCGCATTGATGACGATGACTCTGTTTACCATCAGAGTATCGAATATCAGTGATCCTTAACGGGCGATGTTTCATAAGTAATTCCCAATAAAAAAATCAGGTATGTTCACAAATATTGATTTCTTTTCTTGACTATTCAAAGGAAAGTCCATTAGTTGTCTATTAGTTGATGGTGAATTTGACATTAAATAGCTAAATAAGTGTACCCACGAATATATTTTTTCTCTTGGCGAATGCACCAAGCAGTGCTATCAGTTGGCGTAAGCCTGTTTCAAAGGCTAATAGTAGATTTAGTAATGGCTAATAGTAGACTGCTAATAGTAAAAGGCTAAAAAGTAAAAGGCTAATAGTAGATCGATATTTGATTGATAATATTAGGAAAAGCATATGTATGTGATTTTCTCTATTCCAAGCAGAAGAAACAATGAACCCATGGAGAGGATCCTTTATCATGCTACGGGAGTTCTTCGAATTCCCGGTAGTTTAGCTGAGTGCGATAATAGACTGTGGGGGAAGAAAGGGATGATACCAATACACTTGACGTCTTTTTTTTTCAAAAAGGAGAAATTCCGTATTTTAGCACTTCATTGCCGGTATGAGTGACTCATGAAGTGCCGTAAATATTTTAAATCATGCTGAGTCTTTTTAAACCCATACTGGCCATTTTGCCACATTGAAGGTGTTATCAGGGATTTGGTAAAATGAGAAGGGAAATTAAGGTGGGTAAATAATCAAAATAAAAAGACCCGATTCCACTCCATTGAGGTAGAATAGATCGTGTATTTTAAAATTACTGCCGGCGTCAGCAACGATCATTGGCAACAGATGTGTCCGCAGTGACAGAACAGTTTTTACGTTTATCTGCTCTATTATTTCCGTTTGCTTATCATTGCATCACTGAAATTAAACAGATATGGTTTTTACCAACCTTTTTGAAGAGGTCGCAGCGCCTCATTATTTTTTCTGTTGCATTACTAACAAAAAAAGTCCTTTTTCTCTTTACATAAACAAAACGTATTCTTTATTGCTACCTTCTATGACAATAAATTTTCAAGATTGTTCAGGATTAACAACAAAAATGGGCATGTATCATAGTTAAGTAAAGCTTTAATACCACACAGGCATTGCCTAAAATTTTTATAAAAAAATTGATCAAAAGTAAACCACCTGGAAATATACGCGTTTGAAAGAATTTTGGACAGTGACTGCTGTGAACCTCCTTTCGTGAAGATAATGTAATAACAACGCCGGGTTTCTTTCCAGCCTCTCCTTTCTCTTCCTTCCACCTCGCCGTTCAGTTTTCGCCGCATTTGAAGGATAGATTTGAAACCACTGATGAAACATCGCTTATTATGGACCGATGATATTTGATATGCTCAGGGTAAGAAGTGAACTAAATTCCCTCAATGAAGAACCGGGTTCGATTCCCGTAGTTTTTTAGTGGAATCTCCCTTGGATGCCGTAAGGAGAGAATTTTCAGAGCAAGACTGTATTTCTTATCGCATGAAAAATCTTAGATCTCCTAGGCTCCTTTCGTAAACCACAGGATAATTTCGGCGTCAGGTTTCCCTCCACCTCATATCCCTCCCAACTCCGTCCTTACGCTTCTCCTTCCAGTCCAATGTACCTTCAACTGCGAGACAGACTTTAAAACGCTTAGGATGAACTTGAAATGCACACTACACAGCAGGGACCGGTATACCACCGAAAAATGCCGAGATTTGAACTCGGGTCCTCGAAATGGAAAGCCATTGTTCCAGCAACCACACAAACCCAGTTCCCAAAGAGAGGAATTTGAATCGATTTTTAAGTAGAAGTTGCAAATGTAGTACGTTCCGCTAACCATTACTTTCACATACGACTTTCGCATTCAAGTCCATCAGGCCATGCGGTATCATAGCGGTATGAGTGCTGCGGGTCTCCAGTGCAATGGTTTCGGGTTTCCTATTGAGATGTTGCCCTGAGAAAAGTTCAAAATTAAAGCCACTCTGAATTATCGCACAGAGGATGGTGAATTCCGTATTTTCACGCTTCACTGCTGATATGATTTATCATAAAGTGCAGTATTTATTTTAAAGCATACTGACTGAGTGTTTTTAAATCCAAAGTGGTCATTTCGCCACGCTGAAGGTGTTATCAGAGATTCGGCGAAATGAGGAGGGGCATTAAGGTGGCTGAATAATAAATAGCCGTTTCGTAGGCACCATTGAAAATATTTTAAAGTTGTCCAATTGCTTGCTAAATACTGCAAATGTACTTGAACTGCTAGTTACATCCCGCGAAATTTAATTTTCGAGGAACTCATTCTTTATGCCATTAAAACACAAATTGGCAAAACGCCTCTATCTAAAAAAAATGTTGCTCCTTCCATATTGTCTTGCTATTTTCGATTAATTTCACCCTATTGGATTCCAATGATGATTCTATGAATAAATGATTTTGGTCTAACAAGCATAATACCGCGTGTAGAGCACTCAGAAAATCTCTGTTGCATGTAATAAATGACGGTGGGAAATGCCAAGGAAAAAAACTTTCAAAAAGCCCTCAATTAATTAAGCTGTTGGAATAGTGGCAGCGATTACGGAATTCCACTGCATTATTTTTCTTTAGAAACGACAGCAATAGAATTTTCAACGGGATTCCACTGCACTGACGACTTTATGCCTGCTTTAAACTTTTCTGCAAAAAGAAGGAAATAGTTTATTGGTCGCAAGCATGTAGTTAACATGGCGGTCTCTATTTCCAGTACCACGCACCGCTTTCCCTTCCACAGCACCACTTTTGCTTTCACTTGAATCTCACGAAATGTTAACTATCCATGTGAGGCGCGCGCCGCGCTACTTTTGTCTTGTCGGAATAATATGGTGGTGGCGCGCCCTCCATCACAGCCCTCTGTTCTTTCTGCTCTGTCCACAGGGACGCTGACAGTCAACATGAGTGTCCTGCTGCTGAGCCTCGCCTCGCCCGACGAGTCCAGCCTCGTAAGTCCTTTTTACTTTTCTCCTTCTGAACCTCCTCCGTGTTGAGCTGACGCCATTTCTTTAGCTCGTTTTTAATTCTCCTCCCTTACCCTCCTCCATTTCTAATCAATCATCATCTATTTCTACGTTTAAATGACGTTGAGCTTTGTTATTTTTTTGCTCTCCAATATGATACATTTTCTCTGAAAAAAGGTTTTTAGCCACATTTGTTCCAGGACTTGCGCTCCTAAATCGTATTTCATTTCTAAATGGCAAAAGCACTCGAATTATTTTGAAGAACTCAGAGGCTTAGCCATTGAAACTTTTGCAATCTTGAAATTTTTCAAATGTTCAATGGTAAAACTTATAACATCACGATACTCCGCGATATAACTGTGATTAGTATAGCTTTAAATTTATAAAATTTTAGCTCATTTCAAAATGTAGTCAGTCAATTACATAAACTTAACTAGTTAACCTCGAGACACTTCCACATAATTTTGAACTGCTGCGATTTTCATAATTATTCGTTATTAGCCGATTTCCCGTTCATATACATGACTTTTCGTATTTGTTCCCTATTTCATAATCCGTTGAGTGGTTGTAGCATCGTTAATTAACGAAAGACACTTCTATCATTTAGAAGAAACAGATGAAAATATCCGATGAGGAACCTGTTTTTCTGATTGGCGTAATCGTAGACCTATAGACTGTGAAACTGCGATATGATTATAATAAAAACAATGCACTTTTTTAAGATTCCACGTGTGTTTATTGGCCTCGACCGGTTCGAACATAAAACCACGTCATTCTCAAGAGGTCTGGCAGGGAACAAGGGTATGGCAAGCTCTTCAATACAAGGTTTATTGGGGTGCGGGAAGTGGGGTGGATGGGGAGTTCGGGGTGCAATTGGGGGTCCCTAAATTAAATAAAGCGGATAGAAAAAAGGAGGGGGTTTGCACGGTTACGGAGAGAGTAGGGGAGGGCAGAGTGGAGTGGGTTAGGCAGCGGGACGGTTAACAATGGAGAAGGGTTCACGTAATAAGTACGTTCGTTTGACAAACTGGGGTCATATAATTTAGATTATGTTAAAATTTCAAAAGATTTCAGAAAATTTTATTTGGCGCACTTTTTAAACGTTTTTTTTTTTAGTTCAAGAGCTAAAACAATGACGCTTCCTTTTTGAGAGCCATTAGTCAATTTACTTCAAATATCAAGCAAATGCATGGATTTTAGAAGGTAAATGTTAATATTATAAAAGCAATTAACATATACAAGTATCTAAAAGTCTACAAAAAAGTGTTTTGTTTCAAATTAGATAATTGGTTACTAAAATATTGTTCAGACCTTTTGTTTTATGAAACATACCAGTCTTTCGTCAATAATTCAGGAAAATTTTTATTTAGTGGAAAAAATTGTCTTTCAATGTAAAATAAAAGTGACGCGATTTTATATTATTACATTGGCAGTTAACTTGGCTTTGATATTTTAAATGTACTCTCTTTTAAATCTCGCTTGATATACTTACACGTGCCGGTAGAAGGCGAAAAAATGTCCGTATAAGACTCACAACATATATTCTTGCATATTTTTTTTATGCTCTCGGCTGCTTACTCAAGCACAATTTACAAATGACATGGTTCAATACCCCGTTACTCTTTAACTGAACATATAGTGATGCGCTCTCCCTTTCGAATGCCATCGATGTGGAACTGTTAGTGAACACTCGTCGCTTTGTCAGCAGGGTACGGAAAGAGTTTGTTCGATAGTAAAATCATTAACAAATTCATGGCGAAGGAGAAAGATGTAGTAGTTTCCACCCTTGAACTATAAATGGCAAATCTAAATTTCCATTTGACACAGTGATATTAAATTGGACTTCCCCCTCCCCTTCCTTATTGACTACGATCTCGACCCCTTGGAAGAATCTTCGTGTTCCTATTCCTAAGACCCTTAAGTGGTGCCCTTTCTGGTGGAAGCAATGATGGTTGTTGCTGGTAGGGACCTCATACAGGATACCAGTCGAAAAACTGAACTACAAAAGGTAGTCAAGTGAAGCGTCTGCGGAAAGACGTCTTGAACGGTGGCGTTTGAAGTGATGGCGTAACGACAAAAACACTATTAGAAAATAAGAATAGGGGACGCCACCCGAATTATATATCCCCATGTGTGGACTGATCAATAATACATAATGTGTGCTTGGTTCACGGTTGCTATGCCCATAGTTCTACTCTGGGCTAAGCGTGATGAATTTCGTATTTCATGTGCAAGTCCAAATGCAAAGAATACTGCCAGATTTTTCACCCAGAGTGCAGCCAGCCTTCAGTCAAGTGAGATTGCCGTCAATTATATTAATATTTGGGTGCAACAGAATCTCTGGGTCATAAGATTTTCCACTTGGGCTCAGAATACTGAAACATTTTGAGCAAATACATCAATTGAAAATGCTGTTTTCTTCTCGATTTCCAATTAAAGCATTGACCATGTTCAGTGTATTCAGCTGAACTCTTCATCTTAATTTTTACACACAAGATTATGCGTGATAGAAAACTATTCGCATTTTTTAGAAGCTTCCTGAAACTTCAAGTAATGAGCAACTTTTGGAGAAAGATGAAAAGGCGAGGAATTAATATTCAGAAGTGCAGGTAAATATTCTACTTTGCTTCATAAATAACTAAATTAATAAAGAGCACTTAAAGCCTATCTCGCCATCTTCCCTAAACAACTCTTGCCCCTCTTAAAAAATACTGCATTGGATGATTATTATATGAATAGAAGTTAGCTCTGAAGAAGACAGTAAAAGATAGTTGAATAGTAAGGCGTTATTCATCTATTATGACACCGAAGCGATGAGATATGGCGGAAAAAATGGAAAATGATAAAGACAACTTGCAAGCGTTTTGTACGAGATACTTTTATGAAGGTGGTAGGATGTCAAAGTTCGTGGTAAAAGGAATACTTGACGTAAATTCGGAAAAACGGTAATGGAACAGGCATTTGCAATACAGACATCAGGCATTTGGACAGGTTGATTGAACATTAGTGGATATGCACTTTACCGCATACCACCAAAAAAAGGAAAATTTCATTGCTGCATGCTGCGGTTATTCCATCTAAATCCGTGTCGTGATTTGCACTCTGACTTCATTCACTTCTGCGATCTTAATAACCCTCCCGAGGATATTTGTGAATGAGGACGCATTTCTCGTAGTGTGGATACACAAGGGTTTCCGAATAATATAATGCGTAACTAGTTACAGAAAATACATACATGCAATATCTACTGCATACTACCCATAGCGATATTTCGTTCAGAAAGTTATTGGCATTACATACTTCTATAGTTCACCCAGTAATTCACCTCGAGGGTGTGCGGCAGGGGGTGGACATCACCTAATATTCACCATGAGACATATCTCTTCATGTAAATGCAAATTCGTGCTTACACGTGCAACATAATTATAATAAACTACGAGTGAAAATAAATTTTACTAACGGATTTAAAATGTAGTTGAGTTTATTGCGGCTTTTGTGTGTTATGCATGCAAGGGTTAATATGAGTGAGTTTAACAAATTTCCCATATGTGTATACTTCAAGTAAAACTACCAAATTAATAACAACATATTACAAAATACTACCAATTACATTTACTAAATCGGTATTATGGCGCACATTATCATATATTACTGATCATTGAAAGAAAGACTATGGATATGCGTATGGCAAGTCTATCTCTATCATCCTGTTTTTGTGATCGAATCGCCTGAACTATGCAATAGTTCTATAAACATTTCAAACGACTTCGGAAAATTAATTCAATCTCAAATTTGCTTAATATTACTGACAATGAGTGATTAGAATATGAGACCCTAGATGCTAATCTACTACTGGCCTACAACATGAAATACCGTTTACGGGTTTAAAAAAAAAATACCCACGGCGAATCTTCATTAATGCTGAAAAGCGCCCGATGGCAAGTTGATTTTTCATAAATGACCCTTCTTACAATTAAATCGTCATTAAATGAATACGTTGTATCTCACTTTTAAAAGTTAATATGGCTTGGTATTAAGTTAACCTAAACGTTAGTTCAGCACCGCTTTGATAGTATGGTAATAGAAGTACATAGAAAATGCCAGGATACAGAAGAGAGCTCCAAATCAACGTCCTTGTGAAGTATTAATTCAGGAAATGGACGAAGGCTTTAGCGTGTTCTTAACGAGACTCGCAGAGGGTTCCACTGTCCTATGTCGACTTCGTTGTATAACGTTGGAAAGACAAATCGGCAACCACCAAATCAACCCTCCATTCCTGTATTTTTTATCCTTCCGCAGAAGTACGAGGTGGAGTTCCTGTTGCAACAGCAGTGGTTCGATCCCCGGTTGAAGTACTCCAACGCCTCCCGCTACGAGTACCTAAACGCCATTCACCACCACGAGGACGTCTGGCTCCCGGACACCTATTTCATCATGCACGGAGACTTCAAGGACCCCCTCATCCCCGTCCACTTCGCGCTGCGAATCTACCGCAACGGCACCGTCAACTACTTGATGAGGTGAGGGTCATGCGCCCTCTTGCCCTGAATGTTGTTCCCTAAAGCGAATTCGCTTCATCCGGTCAGCCAGTCTGCGTATGCCACATTCTTATCCCAATTAGTCTCCCGATCAAAAATGTGTGCCCGGACACCTTTGAAGTTAAAGAGAGACTTCCCTACCGGTTCCAAGGAACGAACGATATTGAATGTTAGCCATTCCGAATACAATAAAAATGCATGAATGTATATTTGATTTTATACTATAGTCAAACATGTTAGCGTGTGTGAGTGTAAATATTTCAATTATCGACGGGTGAGGAACAAGGAGGTTAAAGGGGAGGTCAGGAAGTTTCCTTTTAACCACAGTGGCGAACAACTCACGAGTACGAACAAATGAGGGGATCGGGTTGGTGTGGTGGCTAGAGAACTGGCCTCCCATTCCGAGGACTCGGGTTCATTTATCGGCAGTGGCGGATTTTTCAGTGGTGAACCGGTCCCTACTTGAGTGCCTAGTGGAGGGCAATTCAGGTTCATTACTCCATCCGTTGAATAGGACGTTAAGCCGTGGTCCCCTTGGCGCCTGTCGTTAAGAGCAGGCTAATGCCCACGCCGGGTTTCTCACCACCTTTTCTACAAAACATGAAATTTACGTACCATTTCCCAAGTATTCACCAATCCTAAATGGCGCAAATGTCCTCAGGTGTCGGTCGCCTCTCCTAAATAACATATCATAACGATTAAATATAATACTATAAACAAACGAAGGATTCTCATAAACTTGGTTTAATTGTTTGGATAGTGACTCTCCAACACTCATCACAAGAAATAACTAAACATCGCGTGTGTGAATCTGGGGCGGACCCAGACAACACCACCTAGATTAGTCTAGGTGGTGTTGACCCAGACGCCTGGGTCCGCGACTGACGTACGCCAGGTTAGGTTGTGTGGTCACCAGTCTTGTCCTCCTTACCCCTACCTCTCCAATGAAAAGAAAATCTATCTAGTTCAGTTCTCCAAGGGTTTTGGGGGGCGACCGCCCCCCTCTCCCCCCCCCCCCCCCCCCACACCTAGAACCTCGCCTGGTGTGAATTGAAGGGCAAAGGAGAAGATGAAGGGCGGGATGAATGGGAGAGGTTAAGACCTCGTGAATCGTAAGACAATTTAGAACCATTCCTCGAGTCCTCACTTCCGATGTTTGAGGTAGAATCTGGGAATATTTAAAGAGCTGCAAGAAAAACGGTTACGTGCTTTAGGAGATGATTTGTCGAAAATGTGAGGAAAGGCAGTCATGGGGCGGTTTTGGTGGAAAAGGGGCGATAGACACTTAACTTCTGCAGGCATGGAGATGCATTGTTCCATAGAGAACAAAGGGCAGTGATTATAGATCACCATAGGTATGAACTAACTCCAGGTTAGTACTTAACAGTACATTACTTACGAGATGGTCGGTCGGGTAGTGGACGGTTAGCTATACTATGCGTTTTATTGCGACGCCGATTATTTATGTATGGTCATTTAGTGTAACGAAGGTGGCTGTAGGGTGATTATAGGCAGAGAAAAAACCAAATAAGAATACAATCCAAAGATTTTGCGAGTTTTAAAGATGCCTCTATGGCATTAAGGGGCAATGGGAGAAGAGGGAATAGGGCGGCAGCGATTGAAGTGGAATTGATGGCGATTGGGAGGTTTCTTGAGGGAATTTAAAATTTTGGTGCTGGACTTCAACTTCAGGGAAAATGCTGGTCGGCTCATAGGAACAAAAGCTGGAATTAACAAAGAAGACAAAAATCCTGCACGTAAGACTTAACAGTCGGACGAGGAGTCTTCAACCAGCTTCAACTACATCCAGAAGAGTATGCACGGTATGCACCGTATGCACTTTGACGCCATCTGTCCTGGATCACGTGAACCATTCAGTATTTTAAATTTCAGCTATGTTGCATGCGTAATCCCCGTAATCCAGTGTAATCTAGCATCTAATATTTTGTTATTCACTATATCCCACTGACCAATTTTTAAGTGTATTCACATTCCATACTTTTCAGCTTTTAGGCATATTAGTCCATGGCTAATTATTCTGTTGTTCTTCACAGGCGGCATCTCATACTGTCCTGCCAAGGGAGCCTAAACATTTTCCCGTTCGATGATCCGCTTTGTTCATTCGCAATGGAAAGCAGTAAGTAATACGTCTTCTTAAGGCCTGGTTACACGATACATTAACACGCACGAGTTAATGTGTAAATGCATGAACCCCAGAATGAACGCGAAAATGCACCGTGGTTAACCTAAACAGAGACACCAGAATTCTGGTGTCTCTGTTTAGGTTCAACCAGCCATGTCACCGATCGGTTGTGGGATAGAGTTACAATTTTGATGTGTCGAAGTCCGAATTTGAAACAAAACGGAGATACAATTAGCCTTACCATTATAACGTGACAACGTTTTCGCATATACCACTGCTGCATTTTCATTTTAAACTTGTTTTGAAAGCAGTTAAAAGCCTTATTTGCCATGGTTTCGAAATGTTTTCTGTAAAAGAACGTAACTCTTGTTTTTATACTCAAGAGGGATATAGAAATACATGTTAAACGTACTGATATTTCATTATTGATGTATTTTGCTGGATGATTTCATAACATAACCAATTAAGGAATATCCCACAACTATCACCTACAAATGCATTGGAGAACGCACCATATGCATGGTTAACTATTTCAATTGTAACGCCATTCCATACTACCCTTAAGAAAATTGACTGAACAAAACTAAAAAAAAAACTGTTGATTCCAAGTGGATTCTAAAGTTAACTTAAGGAAATACTGAGTAAGAAACTTTTGAGAGTGACTAAGTAAATTGAAACAGATCCCAAACTTAAGAAAAAGCTGAGTAAAGAACTTTTGATTTAAAGTTCAGTAACTTAAGCAAACTTTCCCAACTTAAGTTTACGTTTTAAAACTTTTACAAAACTGTATCCTAAGTTAAGAATCTGAGGACAGTGTTGCTGTAGAAAAAATAACTTTAATGAAAACTTTTACAGGAACAGTTCCCACATAATAAGGTGAAAATAATCTCCATGCATATTTCTACTATAATCTCAGTTTGTGTGCCACATGGTAATGCAAAGTTCTTATTCCTTTGGTAAATTTGACAGAAAGAGATTAACCCCAATGAAAATAACATGGTTGGTACTGAAATGCACTCTGAATAATGAAGTTTTTCTTAAATAGTTCTCCTTATTTATTCTTCATGAACCTTTACATTAAACCTTAAAATGTTTTGGTAAGCTCTCTGCAATTGAAAGGTCTCAAATAAAAGGTTGTTTTCCTTTGAGTTCGAAGGGAAATGTTTCAGTGTCATTATACATGTCAACTGCTGTAAACAGTAAAGGGAAGTATTTGAATATCTCTTAAATTATGCACAGCGTGAAATAATAAGGTGAGATGCTGAGTCACAACTGGTTATATTCACACCAAAATTCAACCCTTACTCTTTAGATTGCAAACACCAGCACCTCTTGAAAAACATTTCTAACATCAACCCAGGTGACAAATTTTATTCCACTGAAATTTTGGACAGTATCTTTGTGTTCCCATCATGATTTTTTCTCAAACTGCAGGGCTACTTACGGGTTGCCACTAACTTAAGACAGAAACTTTTCAGTGGGCTTAAGTACTTTTAGGCCCAGAAAGTTTCTTTAAAGTTATCGATAACTTATGCAGAAAAACTGTTGAGTGATCTAAGTGCTCATAAAACCTTAAAGTAACCTAATAGTTTCTGAAGAAACTTAAAGGATGGTTAAAGTTACTGAAGTCTTTTTTAAGATAACTTTGAAATTTTAAAGTAACTTAAACCATTTCAACAGTTGACTGCCACTACTTTGCTTCCACTCACCAATTATCAATACGCATAAAATGAAGCTCTTCAATGTTAAATATTGTAGGTAGTAGATATTTCTCTTATTTCAGCGCCATTAATAGAATGATGTGACTATATAATGAACTACCAAGCAACATTGACCTGCATACTATGACGTCATTATCCTCCTTTAAAAAAGTTTGTAATGTTGCCCTGCTAAGTACCTTTAAGTAATTTTCTTTATTTTCCCCTTACTATTCTTTCAGTTCCTTTCCTCCAAAGAGACTTATTTATGTTAGTATTTTATGTAGATTTATTATTAGTCATTATGTTTTATGCATATCATTTAGATTTCAGTTTTATTGTGCAGCCATGTTATGTATATTCCAATGTAATACTCATTTATGTTGGTTTTTTATGAAGATTTAGTATGAGTCATATTGTGTGTACGCACATTATTTTAAGTTAAGTTTTATTGTGTTACTTGCAGTTATTTTGTGTAAATTCAAATATACTACTTGTTAAAAATGGCATCCAGCCCATTAATAAGTGAATATGAATAGGTACTACTGCCTTTTTGGTGCCAGTAAACTTGCACTAAAATGACCCGTAATTCCTCTCTCTTGTTAATGCTTTTTTGAATAAAACAAAAGTAGGTATTTGCTGTGAGAGTATAACAAGTATAGTTCTTAACTCTTCCATGTAATGTATTCCTGATTATTCTGGAGAACTTGAATAATTACAATTTTTAAATGAGAGGAAATTAATTCTAAGATTAATGGGTAGATCAGTAATTCCTCTCATTTCTTCAATGCATAAAAAATAAACAAATATGTACTTTTCTCTACTCTTTTCTTTTATAATCTTATCATTTTTTTTATTAAATTGAAAGTATTTTTTGCATGACATTGGAAACTGCTACTATGTGTTTTGAATACACAATCTGGTGATTTTATCCAGACTCAGCTCCACTTTTTTAACATTATTATGTTTATAGAACCATGTGTTGGCTGATAAATTTGCCAGGATAATTCTGAGCATATTTCTCTGTTGGGTGGATTGTACTGTGTCATGGTAAAAAACTATGTACATTATAAATGTTGGCTCTGTACATTAGAAAAAGCACCTTTAGGCAGGGTATAGGGCATTTATACTGTATGCAAGATACCCTATATATAAGAAATTTGGTAAGAATATTCTTCATAACTTTACTACATGCAATGTGTAGAAGATATTTGCATGTATGATGGACAGAAGGTAGGAGAGACAGTCCTTTATGTAAATGAAAGATCTGCATTTTAAAAAAAACCTGTACACTATATCAATGAAGATTTTGACCTCACGTATACTTGGACCTGACTGCTGTATGGGAATTGTGGAAAGAGTATCTTCTTCCATCAAATTTTATCTTTTGATGACTGTATCAAACTAATCAATTTGATCCTTAGGTTATTTTCTTCATTTTGGGTCTTCTACCTCTTTAACTCCTTCACATATCCATATCTTTCATTTTCCAACATCCTCCTCTTTCTCATCATTGCTCATTGCTTTGTTACTTAAATTTCTATTATGGTCTTTTTGAGATGTAATTACTTTTTGAAATTTTTATATAATGGTGTTTACCATCAATAATAATACATAATCTTAATAATAATACATATTCTTGATTCTTGGTCATCTTGTTTGGTCTATTTGTCCATCTGAGGCTGTTTGCCATGTTCCTGTATTTCCCTCTATTTAGGCCCTGGTACTCCATCATTTCTGTTTTGTGGAGGTATCTCCTCACTTCTTCTAGTTCTGTCTTCTGTTGTTTATGGTCTTGGTAATCACCATCATCTTCCAGTATAGTTGCTCATTCATCCTCTTCTTCCCGATCTCTGCTAGTGTCATTCTGGGACCCAGGATCTTCTTCCCCTTCTACACCATCTCCTTCCCCTCCAGTTATCCCTCGTGTCACACAGATCCATACGATGCTGCATATCTCACTGCCATATTATAGTAGTTCAGTTTAGCTTCAACAGGGATATTCTTCTTGTTATACTTGCCTGTAGATAGCATATATATGCTATCTACAGTTTAGTCACTCTTTCCTTGTTTATCTCCTTATCCATTCCATAAGGATGCATCCTCCAGGGTGGCGATCATCAGAGAAAACCTGGAATTGTCAGGGAAAATTGGAAATCTGGAAAAGTCAGGGAATTCTCGTAACAGTCAGGGAAAAACTGGGATAGGAAATTCTCATTATTTTTCTACCATTACATTTATCGGGCAGTCTTTCCCGCCCTTTATTTTACCAAAACATTTCACCAACTAAAACGAATGTCCGTTGCCAAAGTGCATAGAATAAGCCCCGTTAATTTGTTGAACATTCAATTGTGAATCTTACCCACATAGCATGCAAGATTGCAGCAAGTTTGGTTGAGGCTGGCGTACGGCTTGCCAAGATTGGCAATCTAGATGCAAGCCTGCTGCAAGTTTGCAAATATTGACACGTTCCATGCAAGTTACACTCAACTTGCATGAAGTGTGCTAACCTTGGCAACTTTGCTGCAGGACTCTAGCAACATTGGTAGCAATAGTGCAAGGCCCAAGGCAATTGCAACTATAGGGTTCCCACTAAGGGAGGAGTAGAGTTAACTTTGCCTGAATGCGCACGGCTTATTTCCCGTAGGAGAAAATCAATTTGAGCTAAATTGAAGAAGAGCGAGTTAGTAGAAAAAATTAGTGCGAAATCAACTTAAGCACGTAACGATAAATTAACTGACAAAGAAGATTAAGGTTGTAAAGTCGTGAATACATATTAATTGTGAATACAGAATACAGTGGTATTGACGTCAGGGTTCCTACCGAAGATCCATAGAGCTTACGCAAGTAAGCTCTATGGATCTTCGGTAGATAAGTTTGACGAAATAAAATATTCTGATAATAGCAGATCTCTTGGTGATCGGTCAGGGAAATTGGTATGGCCATCAGGGAATACAAAGTCAGGGAATTTGAAAATTGTATATCAGTAGCCACCCTGATCCTCATTCTCAAGTCTCCACTGTCAGCTTTCTTTTGTGGTTATTTTATGGAGCAGTTCTTGCAATCTTTTGGCTGACTCTCATCTTGAGTAATCAATCCAAGTTTCAATGCACAGGTCAAGTTGTGTACTTGGAGGTCATGCCTCTTTTTTCGGAATCTTACTCTTATGATACCTGCCTTTTCTACCATTTTTCCTATGGCTTCATTACCCTCATCTCAAGATTGAAAAAGGCTGGTAATAACCTATCCTTATCAGACCCTCCCCTTGTTCTCCTTGGGACCAATATCACACCCTTTATGTCTGACGCTCAAGATCTGAAAATAGGTACAATCATTATAACCTGAAATCACTTCCCTTTTTAACCACATGGAATTGATCTCAAACCTAAAATTGTATCACTTACAGTTTGAAATCTCTTCACCTCCACCAAAAGTACTAATTAATTTTGTGCCAGCCACAAATCAATATGCAGTACCTGAAGATACCAAGTATAGATTTTGTCAATATTACAGGAATCTGTCAGGATCTCTTCTTGATATACCTCAGTTAATATTTCTACTCTTAAGTTTGCAGCATGTGATTAAAGTCATTGCCTTTATCTCTAACTCCTTGTTGAAATAAAATTGTATCCTGGATTCATCCTGAAATATGGGATGTGAAAATTGATGATTTTTCTTTAAATGCTTGGGAAAATTTGCCCCTTTTTTATGATGAGCTTTTTCCAGACTTTTACTACCATACTTGCTTGAATCTAAGATTTACCTAATTCCAAGACAACCCTCTTAATTTTGAACTAATTACAGTAGAGGAATAAATTAATTTAAGAGAAGGAAAAATCTCTGGCTTTCAAAGGATTTATCCTATGAAATGCTTGTCCTTCCTTGTTTTTCCATTTTCCATCCTTTGAGTTTTCCCTTATCATAGAATTACACAAAGATTTGGCATCTAAAATATCTAAAAATAAATTTTCAATTTTATTCTAAGATGGTAAGATGGGAAAAATTACTTCTCTATTTTTTTGAATGAATGGGTGGGAGAACACGATAGGAAAAATTAAATGAAACACTACTTTGGAAAGCTATATAAAAATCAAGGATATTTTTGAATAAAAATTAAATTAATTAATTTAAAAAAAAGAAAAATCATTAGCATCCAAAGGATTTTTCATATGTAATGCTTTTCATTTCCTGTTCTTCCATTTTCCATCCTTCCATTTTTCCATCACCATGGGCTTACACAAAGATTTGGCATCTACAATGATCTAAAAATAAATTTTGAATGCAGTCAAAAATGGTAAGAAGGAAAAAATTACTTCTCTATTTTTTAGGGTATGGGTAGAAAAACACAAAAGAAAAAGTTAAACAAAAGATATTCACAATTCCTTTGTACTTTGGAAAGCTACAGAGAAATCAAGGATATTTTTGAATAAAAATTATTAATAGAAATGCTTTCATGTGAATGACTAGAAATCTACACGTACCTAATAATAAATCAATATATAAGTAAATATGACAATAATTATTTAAAGTCAGCTGATTTCAGTTTTACGTATTAGGTAAGTATTCATCTAATTCACATATGGAATTATTTTTTGTAATTCAATATCACTTTCACTATTGCCCCTGGGCTCATAGACATCACCTTCCTCCCTAAATGCCCTTTCCTCATTGTCATATGAAGCATAAGAAATGCCACTGTTGAAAATGATTTTTCCATTCTCCATGGAGCTAGAAGCCAATGCACAATGAATAGACATATCCTTTCTAATGTGACCACAGGGCTGTAGTTTCCAAAACCATGCAATATGATGTGTGTCTTCAGCACAAATAAGGCAAACCAAGCTTTGTTCTCATAAACAATTATTATTTTGCAGACTATCCTCTCTGATTAAAGATGCATAGTTATCTAAGATAACCTTTCTTTGAGGAATCCAGATAGTCAAGAGTCAACTGTATTCCAAATATTACCTTTGCAGTTTTGATTTCACATCCCTTTTTCTCTTGACCAGTATCCTACGAGCAGACTGCTGTGACGTACGTGTGGAAAAATGATGAGGATACATTGAGGAAGTCACCGAGTCTGACCACCCTGAATGCTTACCTCATCCGAAACCAAACAGTTGCTTGCTCTACTAAGTCCAGCTGGCGAGGTAAGGCTGATATCTGATCTATATAAAGCATCTGGCTTGCTGAACATTGTGCTGGATGATGGTGCATATCTGATTGGGTCTTTAATTTCTTCTTTGTGCCCTATAGAAATATACTTGCAAAAGGTACTTTGTGATTGTTAGAAATTACATCAAAATCTGTACATATGTGAAATGCATCAAAGACAATATTGCAAATTGATATTAATATAACTACCCTATTTGAGAGCATATTAGATGCTCCTTTTTTCTGAAATGATCAATCAAATAATGACCCTGTGTCTTATGCAAGACTTGTCCTTACTGATTAACATGAAGACTGTTGTAGTTGTGATTGCTATTATTGTGTCCATATGCTATGATTGGCACTTAGGTATGTAGTTTGGCTTGCTTCTGAGGTAACCTTTATAATGTAGATTTAGATTTCAAACAAAATTGATGGACAAGTGTATGGATGTACAAAACTCTGTTTGTTTTACAAAACATTTCCTTAGAAATATTCCCTGCTGAAATAGGGGTGTGTCTTATATGCCAATAGATATGGTAATTAGCTGCTTAAAGGTGGCCATTCTCTCTAAAAGGAGGATGTCTAATATGTGCAGCTAAAGTTAAAAAATAAATATTCCAAGGCACAATACACTCATTGGTGTGAAAGTGTCGAAAGTTAGCAAGTGGTGCATTTGGATTTTATTTTTGTTTATTTAAATATTTTTTAACATGCAATTGTATGTGATACGTGTCTCAATATTACAAGGTCTCTTGATACATTTTTAACATTGTTAAAAATTTAGGCAGTCAATATAGGTAGAGCATCAATGAACAATGCTAAGTTTTTCAACTCAAGGAGTAGACATAGGCAAACATCTAGGAAAGCAAAATATTAAAATGGAAATGCCTTAGAAACTTAGTTGTATCCATTACAGACACTTAATGTACTACTATAGTAACTTTCAATCCACATGATGCATTACCATGAAACAGGCAATCGAACCAATTAGCTACACTCCTAAAATGCAACTTACCTAATGTGGTAAATAACATAGGTTTGACTGAAGCGATTATATTGTTTTGTCTTTTACATAAAAACATTTTTGTTCAGCTAGCAGTACATGCGGCTGTAACAAAGAGTTACCATTGATTAAAGTGATACTTTATTATCCTTCTTATCTGTTGACTACTTGATGGATTTAGCAACATAATATGCAAAAATTGTCTTGGTAAAAAACAATAGCATCATTGTGATGACATTTTAAACATATTTAATACCTATCCTTGTAGATTGTGTTCTGCCATTTTTTTTAAACTGGCATCTCAGTTATAATTGTAACGTCACATTCTGTGTAGAGATGGGTATGAATATGACACTTTTTTGATGACAGAATTTTTGGCATTTTAATTATGCATATATGTTTTTAAGAGTTAACTTAAGTGTAATTTAAATGTGGCATTTAGGTACGTCTTGACTGCTTTGCTTCTTTTGTGGTGTTTTAATATTTAGCCATCCATATGGGGTAGCATTTAGTTTTGAAATAATCAGTTTTTTATCTTCTCATTTTTCATTGTAAACTACTATTGAATTACATTGAAAACCCTTCTTTCCTTGACTAGCTTTTTTAATTTAAAATTTTAATTTGATAATTGATTTGTAAAATTTTGATTTGAATGGGAATGTTAAGTAAGATTCTCTTTCATTAAGAAGATTTCTTTGTGATCCCTATGCATTTTAAGGCCATACCTCTCAGCGTAGCAAATGTATGTCTCCAAAGCTTCAGATTTTAGGTTTTACAAAGTTATGGTGGCTATTATTCAGGAACATCTGTATTACTTAAGGAATTCAGTACAGTAAGGAAGGCATGATAGAAAATACAGTAACTTTTTGTGTAAATCACTTGAAAACTTGACCAATCTTAGTATCTTGATAACTTGGTGATGAAGTGATGGGTACTTGCCCTGAGAGCACAAAGTTTGCAGTATACGTAATGTAAACCCTATTTTAATGTTTGCATCTGTTATATACCAGATGTAGACATTAAAATTGGGTATACATTAGGTATGCTGCAAATTTTGTGCTCTCTGGTTGATGTGAAAAACATGAGAAAGAACTGGAGTTTAAAACATGAAATCAGCGGAAACTGTGATGAAGGTGTTTGGATCATGTGGTCTCAAATAAAATAAAACGAAGTTAACCATTTCAAATCCTAGTCTTAACCATGAAACGAGTTCAAGAATGTGTTGCTTTTATGTCAAAGGAATTCAAGGTTTCATACATTTGGTGCTATTTTGTTATTGACTCAAGAATATGATCATTGTGATAATGATTTCTATTAACTACTCTTCAAATCATGATAAGAGATTGGGAAGGGAATGGCTGGTGACATGGCATTATGACTTATTGATTGTAATTTTGAAAACCTCATGCATTGAATTTGAATGAGTTGTTGATTATATGATGTAAAATGCATATTTCATTGTTGAGTAGCAATAATACTAGATTTTGGCAGTAATTTATGGTAAAGTGAAGAAAAGGAAATAGATGTGCACTGCCTGAGGCAAATGCTAGCTGAATTGACAGTCACTGCCAGGGAAATAAAACATTACATTAGGTAATCATTATTAGATTATTTCACCAAATTTATATTTTACCTTTTGTGCCATGATAATATTTTGTAAGTTAAATACTTTTAATGCTTTATTTCAATCTTACTTCTGGTGAAGTAATCAATGAGTGATTGTACCACTGTACTAAGCACTATATTTCTAATATGAGGCAGCCATTTGATTATACTGAGGAATATCAACCAAAAACGCTGGTATTATGGAGATGGAGAGTGCTTTATATATATCACCTAAGGAATTTTCTAGCATTTCCTGCCAATAGTGCTCGAGTTCTCATAGTTTGCATTTTCTCTCCTTTTCCATTATTTCTTTTTATACCTAAAATTGTTAAAGAGGATTCCACTGTAGATTTTTCAAGCGTATTTTTCAATTAAGTACAGTAGTGGTATTGTACAGGTGGAGATCAGGTTGAGGAATAAGCTAGAATAATCAGTATGATCTAATGTAAAACCTTTGTGAGAAACAGATGATGGCTGGAAGCCTGAAGGACAAATATTGGACTAAGGGCATCACCTTGTGAATATTAGATGTTAGTGGATATGAGGAGGTAGGTATATTCGAAACAATTGGTGGAAGAGGTGAGTATTGGGCAGAAATTTTTTTGTATTAGGCTATGAATGGAGAAGTATAGGGAGATAGTTATTGCAACCTTGGAGAATGTGGAACAAACATGCTTAAGTACCTGTTGAATTGTGCCTGGTGTGGGAACACTAACTTTTTCTATAATTTTGCATCTCCTACAATCTTGTTTGATGTCAAATTTGCCAAATCTTCAATTGGAATTTGACCGTCCAAATTTTGAAGAACAATAGGAATTTATATTACTTATACTGGTGAAAATTAAACTGCTGGAAAAGCAGCATCGGTAGGTGATTATTTTATCAGGAAAAAATTTGCAAGATTTTCCTCTAATTTCACCACTTGAAGGCTTCATCAGTTCATCGGAGGATGTTTGAACTAGAAAGTTCATACCTGTTCAGATATGAGTGTTTCTATGTTATGTAATTCATGCTTAAATTGTCTTGGCTGATGTGTTGATAAGTGATATTCATGGATAGAAAACATAGATGCATGTGGATCAACTTAACTGTACATAGAAAATCAATATGTACTATTGGCTAATTATGATGATAAGTAACTTTTGTGAGCTAGGAATTAGTATGGAAAGTCAAGAATCTTTTGTTCATATTTGTGTATTTCCTCCAAATAACTCCAGTTGGGACCAGGCACTGTGGTTTCCTAGTTCACTGATCATTCTCGGGAAATGAAATATGGATCAAGGGAAGGAACTGCCTCCCTCACATCCCATGCCCCACTTAGGGAGGGAAGATCGTAGATGATAGCTTTGGATCTGTACTAAGCTCTTCAATCGATTGCAAAACAGCATTCAATTAGGTGACTGTAGTGAGAGTATCAATTCACAAGGAAAGTTTACGAATGAATAAAGTGGACAATTAAGTGAAAGAAGTGCATCATCTTGTATTTAATGCTCACAATGTCCAAAATCCCATGGTTGATACATCCTACCTAAACTATCAAAAATATTATAGTCATGATTATTAGTATGTTACACTCAACCCTTTTGGTGTGATGGGCCAATAATACATCAGCTCTTGCATAGACCAACTGTTGAATCATTATAAATAAATAACATACGTTTTGAAGAAAAGTAGGAGTCAAAATGATGTAACTGCTAATGGATACCCAAATTGCCTGTAAAATATGACAAATTCCGAAATTGATACTTGCAGAATTAACTCCCAAGTTTTTATTTCCTTTAAGAAGTATTACCTTTTTCTTGAATTCCCTGTAGCTCTTCTTGCTGGTATGTATAGATGCTAAAATATGGCAAAACTAAAAGGATTAAGAGGAAGTCAGAGATCCTTAATTTTTTGTTTGGATGTTCGTGGTCAGTAGGTAAGGAAATTCTGAAATTAGTATTACCTGAGTGGCCGCACTATCAGTTTCCAGACCTGGGCCTTGATCATGGATCTTCATAAGGCATGCGCTAGCATTATCGTTATTTTTTTATTTAACTTATGTCAAAGAGAACATGATCTCCATTCTTCATTTTTCACGCAGCACTTAAATTGCTTATCACATTCAGTAGAGCAAATTTTATAGGCTGTTATTGTTAACCCTGCTCTACTTTAGGGGTAAGCATTATCGATACAGATTGTGATAATGCGAAAGATGCTTCCGTGATTCCACACTTGATCAATATAGTTATTTTGTATCTTTATAATTATTGTTTTTGGTGCTCAATTCAGGAATTTTAATTGTTAAATCAAATCTGCCCACATTTTTAGAGTACCTTTTCCTATAACTAACTAACATGAACCATAAATATGCATTGCATTCAACAAAGTTCCATCGTATTAGGTTTTTGTTCTAATTTACCTTAAAATGTTTCTCGAGACTTAGCAGAGTTTTATGGGGTAAAGAAACACTTTCACTGAGTTTTTACCTTCTGGGTGGGTACTGTTTATTTTGCTCTTATATTTGTGCTCTATTTGTTGAGATAATGGTGAAGATATTTCTTCTTTTTTACTTCCTGCTAGAGTGACCAGTAGCTAGCCAAGGTTTGTTTGGTATTTGAGTTTCTCTTCCATTGGAAGCATCCACTGATAAATTGAAGCATTTTGACTCTACTTTTGCAAAATAAAAAATTCAGATCATCCCTCACGTTCACTTAAAATGTGCATCGCAGAAATATTTGGCCTTTAGTGGACACAAATTTAAAGTAATTTTCTCAGCAAGTATACATGGGGGGCTAAGGCCTAGCCATGTTGAAACACTGGTTCCCATCAGGTCACCAAAGTCAATGGAAAGTTGGGACCAGACCCTAGATGGATGACCCTCCTTCATACCTCTACTGTGGTGCTCTTTTCCCCTGTCTGCAAGTGGCTAGCAGGTAAAGTGTGAGTTTTCACAATGGACCCAAAGGAGTCGAAGTGCCAGGGGGGATCCAGAAGGCTCACCCCTCCCAATTTATATTTTAATTGTAGGTACATGAGCAACCTCTAGACTGCTGTTAAATTGTTTCATCCCATTTGCAAGCCCCTTTAGATGACTTAAATGATGCCCATATATTATTGTAATCGTATTTCAAAACACATATGGCATATATTCGTCGTAAGCTGATCTTTAGAATGTTTAAATTACCTTCATTGTGTTGAAGGACTTGTAATTGGAAACATTGTTTTGAGAAATAGCCCCTTAATAACATATAAAAAGGTAATGAAAACTACGTATAAACTACATTTACCAGAATGAATATGTTAGTAAATACTGTAGAAGTGTGGAACTCTGTAGAATGGTGTACATTGATGCACTGGTAGTAGATACTTACCTTAAAGTAGGTACAATGAATATATAGGTTCTGAAAAGCATGAAAAATCCTTCATTATTATTGATGTAGCTGATGTGTAATGCTAAATGTTATAGAGTTGCAGCTTGTCTGTAATGAAATTTAGGTAGTGCAAAATGTAAGCCAACTGTGGTGACTTCTGATGAGCTTTCTTCCCCATTTTAGTTAAGTCTTCTAATGTAGCAGTCTGAAATTAAATCATTTACTGTCATTCATCATTATCATCGAATATCCCTTTCTTTGTATTTACTTTAAGTGTTCACCATTGATTGCTTATGCCAATCACTTCAAATTATCATTCCTGTTCCTGTCCTCTCCTTTGTTTATTCACTGCAAAGACCTGTGTGCCTCAGTTCCTGCTCTTTGTCAGTCCCAATAAAAGTAAAACATATACTCACCTTATTTTATTTCTTATCTACAAAGAATATAATATAATATTACATATATATGTCCCTGACTAGTAGAAAATGAATCTTTTCCTCTTCCAGTTGGTCACTCAATGAGTAAAATGTTAAAGTAAGGGGAAATCTGGAAAGAAATCTTAAAAGATTTGGAAAAAATCAGATTTAAATTCTAAATGTACATCTTCTGGGAATGGCTGTTAGAACTTCACACAGCTTTGCACTGAGAAATGATGAAGGAGTGATGCATTGTTGAAGCAAAGAGAGCCAACATGGTGTAGTATCAAATTCAAATTTAGTGAGATGGGTGGTGATTTTAGAGCAGAAGAGTAATTGAGTTGTATTTGTTAGCAGAGATAAAAGCAATCCAGACAATTTTAGTGGTAGTAAAAGTTTATTTGCTGGTAAACACCAGTAAGCAGGGAGAAGTAATTGAATATATTTGAACAGAAGAGAGAGCATTCTGGTGGTTCACCTTTTTTATTTGGGGTTTTTTTTATTTAGTGGTCACCGAAAGAGAAGGAAATGAGGCTTAAGATGGGATGACACATTGCAAATGGAGTATTTAAGTTCTGTGTAACCCTCTGTTCTAAATCTCAGTCTTTAAGTGTCCATATTATTTGTAAAATCATTATCAATTTATGAAAAATGAGAATTGTTTAATAGTATGTGTTCTTCCTGTGATACACCATGAAGCATTTTCCCTTGTGTGGATGGAGGGATGCTGCAAAATTGACTAAACATAATTTTTTTACTAACTTTCCTTGAAGCACACCCTTTAATATCTTCTAGTGAAAGGTCCGGCCAACATTTGTGCAGGAAGAGCCAAACCTGTCCCTCACCACAACTTGAAAGTAATTTAAAAGCCATAAATATATTTTTGCAAACAAGGAAAGTTTAAAGCAATATTATGACAAGCATTAGCATTAATTATATTTTCATTGGAATAAAAATTTATAAATAATTGCTCTTATTCATGTTAAAGTCTGTGAGCACCAAGCTTTTTCTTTCTGAGAAAATGTCTGTACATCTACCTAGTTCAAAACAAGTGTTTTCCATTAATTAAATGATTCCAAGTAGATAGTGTTTTTCACATACAGATGCCATTACATACTTTCATAAATGAACCGTCAGTTATATTTCATTAGAAAATTCACCTCAGGGCCTCATGTATGTACCCAAAGAGCCGCATGTGCCTCATGAGCCGCAGTTTGCAGACCCCTGTTCTAGCATGATGTTTCTTCCCTTTTCCGGCAGAGGGAACAAGATGGTGTTTACCCATGTCTCCCCAGAGCCAATGTGAGTGATCCTATCCAGGAGACCGCTCTGTAAGCCTTTAATCACGTTCTTCATCGGAGGATTATGATACTTTTCACTAGCCATTACCTATTCTTTTGTTGTCTGGAGTGTGAATATGGAATTGAGCACTGTTTGATTTACTTAGAGTTGTAGAAACCCTAAAAGCAAATCCTGAGCCCAGTTCATAAGCCAAGGAACTACTATCTTCAGCCTTTGTTTTTCCCTTGATACTGTAATGGAAGCATAGAGCACTGGCACATTCTAAGGACATTCAACTAGGATATGGCCTGATCCCAAGGATATCCTAAGTCTGCTCCCATGTGAAATTATATGGGATCAACCTGGGAGCTCCCTGGAATATCCTGATGGGATATTCCAGGGATTATTTGAGAGCCCACTCCCAAGGATAACGATATGGGATCAAACTGGGAGATCCTAATTAATCCCTTCCATGAATTTGATGCATCCACATCAATTAATGGATTCATTTAAGCTTATGTGGCCATTGGAGTTTTCACTTTTCATTTATTACACATGCATCCAAGGCACAATTGCTTCACAGTTAGTATTCAAGCAAAAATTTCAAGGAGTATTGAAGTTACTTAGCTGGATTTTATACTGAATCACAAGTAATTTGCAAAGATTACCAATTAGAGAACTGCAACCACACATAAGCCAAACCATAGGTGAAGAGCTTCAGTCTAGAGTGAAGACCCCGAGGAAGTTAATGATGCATAGTTCTCCCATCACCCAGCATTCAATTCGTGAAGAGCTTGTGAGAGTGAACTGCTTGCCATCTCAACTCGAACAGAGGGGTGTTTTCGGCAAGGTCAAAGTGGAATGGGGTTTAACGTGGAAATCATCGACAAGTAGAATTTGAGGGGAGGGAAAGTGGTATGAGTAAAGTGAGCGAGGTGGAAGTTTATCATTGGAGCATCAGGAACTGTTTTCTGACTCCTACAGGACCACACCAAAAGACGGCTTGTATGATGGCCAAACTTCTGGTCTTCCGCATTCAGGGGGCTTTATAAACGATGATCGGACTGGAGAGGCAACAGTGAGGGAGAGCAGTGGGCAATGACATGGATGACGATGCTGCAGATCGGATGGTGCAGTCCAGAATCGATGCATTTTGGAATTGTTGGCATCGTTGGCTCTGCCTGTCATTGGCTATGCCTGTCGTGCAAGTCCTTCAGCTAAGTCCGAAGGGTAAATAGTCCGCCGGGGGTTATGTCCAACAAGGGGAGAGGGGTACCCAAAAAATGCCACAACTTCTATAAAAGTGTCTTTAATATCACACCGTAGGAGAGGCCATGAGAGCTTTTTTCATTGATTATATAAGGCAATTTTCTGGAGACTACCTGCACTCTGCACTAAAGTGCTATTCCTTAATTATTTATTTGCAGTCTATTTAAGTATTTAAAAGTAGAAAATAGGAAAAATTTCAAATCACCTATTTGCCCATTGCAATAAGGCCTAGGCATGTTACATTTATCCCAACTATTGCCATTATAACCAAATTATTTTCACTGTCATGGTCAGTTGACTATCCCTGTGGACTGACTAATGTCATCTGTGCGCCAACTGATCATCCCACATGTCACAAATGTCCTAGTTTATTGCCGGGATGACTTTGGGACCTGTAGGAGATACTTGGGGTGTCCCAGTACTGTGTGGGTAATAAATACATATCCACTCTTTCTGTCATGTAGTTCTTTCACAAACTTATTGTTCAAGAGTAATTCTGCATTTTTCTCATTTCCTTTATTGTCTTGGTATACATAATACCATAAATTGAGATGAAGCTTCAAAGGAAAATATAGTTTTCTTCATTTTTTTCTTCCAAGCCGAATGTAAATCTTGGTCAGAAATATACTCTAAATCACTTAAACGCACCATGGTATTTATTTTTAATTTTGAAAGGGCTTTATTTGGTAATTTGAAATTTAATTTTATCTTAGAAATAAATGATTCCTTCTTACTGTACTTGTTCATAACTTTTTATCAAGTCAAGAATATACCCCACTTACTCATTGATGGATAGCACTTCATGCTTCCTCCTATTTTATAATAAAATTTTGTGTCTGCTTATGTGCTTCACAGCCGCTGCAAATAAAAATGAGAAGTAATTCTTACAATGACCCTTTGATTATATGATAATAAATGCTAACATTGAATACTCTATATTGTAGGTGCCAATGCCTAAAGGCCGCTTCACACAATGCATTTTTTTGTACAAATGAATGTATGAAACTGAACAAAATTGTATGTTTGTCTGAATGGAATTAGAATAAGTTCTATTTTCCGTTCAGTCATTCTGAAATTCGCACAAGCGTTCACCCATTTTGCCGCTTTACACGGTACAATTTCCTCATACAAGTGTTTGTACAAGAAATTGTACAAAAAATTGTATCGTGTAAAGCAGCCTTAAGAATATATTTAAGTCAAATATCAGTATTTTATAGTCTCAGACACTGTCTTTGGGTGCTGCAGACATGATTTAAGGCTTAGTACACAATGGTATTGAGAATAAGGTTTCACTTCCCAGGATGGTGAATACTTAAACTCTTATAGTCAATTGTTTCTTGAATTTTGATCTTATTTTTTATGATCCATGAATACAATAGCCAAGGATTAGGAGATTTTACTCTGCATTCATTTAAAAGTTTTAAAATGCATCATATTTAAATGGCATTTGAGCATTGATCTGATACAAATTTGACTTTGGAAAATAGATGTGAAAATGGACAAGATATGATGTTTTTTGCTTGCTGGTTATAATACAAGAACCCAGCTTCTCACAAAAAATCATTATCATTCATACATTCAGGAAGAAACACTATTTTGGTTTCTGGTGAAATTCTAATACTGTTATTATTAAAAACAAGGCAGCATTAAAATCAGCTATTCAAATGGCCACTAGCCTGTATATTAATGTGTGTAGGTACATTTCTTCTAGGGTTTTGATGTGATCCCCCTTGTGTATCCAAATCATTTTACAGAGCAAGGTCCAATCTTTGTCAGAAATATGAAAATTAATCTTTAAATTGAATTTGTAAGAAACTATTTTCTGGCATTATAACTTTGTCTTAGTAACTGCATAACTTTTCAGTTCCTAGTAACTACCTCTTGATATATCATTCCTCAACTCCTCTTATCTCAGCTGTAAAAGGGTTACTGTATTATCATCATTTGGATGTGTGTCATGGAGTGCTACAATTCTTTTATAGTGTGGATTGATAGAATTAATGTAAAAAGAAATTAATAAGCTAAATACGTCAAATATTTACTGTTAAACCATCACCATTAACTTGTATTAGGGATTTGATCAATGTTTAGGTATGATTCATCATTGTATTTGCATAGTATCAACTTCCCTGGCCATTTAGCCTTGGACAAAGGCATACTCATGCTGAGACACCACACTCGATGGGAAAGGAAGGGATTGCTGCATACATGCTGCTAAACTCTTAGAGTGCTGGGGAGTATGATCAGGCTCCTACCAACTCTCGTGGAAATTGCCAGGGAGCACTATCACCCTGGCACTTCTAGCATTGCTCCTAGGATATTGGTTGTCACTTAAAGGGTTAATACCAGTTTGTGATTGTTGAAATCAAACTATTTTGAACTCTGTTCTTGACTCAGCTCTACATTCAAATTGTGGTAGTTATCAGAGCTTGGCACAGTTACTCATGACTTCTTTATATGTGGAGAAGACATTGGCACACTTATCAAGGTGTCTCTTTGGTCTAGAGTGCAGCTTCTGGACATCTTTCAGAGGATCCCCCTTCATGGAATGAGACACACGTCTTTCAAGTTAGGGACTGGTTAAAGGTTAATAAAATGTTTGGTCCTTAGAAAGATAACATAATTCATCCGGATGTATTTACTCCATTTTTTCAGAATTGGGTTGATAAATGACTGTATGTTATTCTGTGAAACCTGTTAAATCTTTTTGGCTGTCTTTTCCTCTAGTCTTTTTCTTTATTCTTTAAAATGTCTTTGTCAAAAATAGCACCTTCTAGGAAGTGCTTCATTGAGAGCACGTCTTGAGGAACCTACGTATTAGTAGTGCTATGGCATTCCATAGTTTCTCTTTTGCCTTCCTTCTTGTCCACAGTTGAACTCTTACTATTGGTAGGGTAAGATGTGGAAAAAACTAATGAAATACAGTCTTATTTTCGGCAGCTAAAGTCTGGTATACTTTGACTGAATACCTTTTCAGTTCAACATTTATTAATATATACATGTCCGTTTACCTATTTTTGTAAATACACTTACAATTAGATAAATAATTAGACATAATGGTGATGTTAAAGCAGTGGTGTACAATCAATCAAAACTTGCTATGAAAATTTTGTTTCTTCAACCAGTTGCAGGGATTAAAATTTTTAAGCCACAAATCTAGTGATGGGGCAAATCCAAAATTTGATCGAATCTGAATCCTGTTTTTTTTATCAAATCCAAATCTCGAATCCTAATCCCAAATCCTAATCCTCAATTTTATTAAATTCAAATCATCCTTTAATCTGTAAATTGTTAAATAATGCTTTCTTTCTCGTGAATTCTCTAATTAAATCCAATTGAAGCTGAATCTTATTACTTAAAGTAAATAATAAATGAATAATGGTCATAGAGCCCCGACTCACTGGAATTAAGGACATGTTCAAGAGCAAATATAAGGATTGGGTAATTTCAAAAGTAAATCAAAGTTTAATTTTTCTTAAATAACATTTAAAATGTAATGAAACCAGATTACAAGTTTTTATTTAGGAAATGCAGCTTTTTCACTCTGTCAGGATCTAATCGATTTCATTTTTTATCAACCAAATTTCCAGCAGTACTGAAGGCTCTTTCTGAAAATACTGTGGCTGGAAGTATGCAGAGGAACTTTTTTGTTAGAATTTTCAAAATGGGGAATTTCAAAGAATTCGTACGTGGAAAAGAATTTTTAGTTTACAATATGCTGCATAAACCTTACCTACCATGGTATTTACGATTCAAATACTAAAAACGAGCAATTACAGTAAGTCCTCGACTTACATGGATCCGAGTTACACAGATCCGGAGTTACGGGGATGTTCAGTTAGGCCGGTGACATACTAGCGTTTCTCTGTGTTTCTGTTGCCACAACAGATTCAACCACGTGACGACCCACGACTCATTGCCAAGCGCACAAGAGTTGATGCCAAACCACTGGTGTTCAGAATGCCAACTCTAGTTTAAGACTACATAATTCGATAGTTGATATTTGATCATCGCGATGGTGAAAAAGTCTGATGTGATCAGGTATCAATGTCTTTTTTCGGCGTGTTTGACCTTCCTGCATAAGTCGACATGTATTTTGATTATCTACTCCATAGATGACGCCTGTTGTCCATCGTGATGGAACGGGCTAGCCAGATCGATCCAAGAAGGGAGCCTAGCTTTCCCTCACCAATCTGAGATCTCAGATCGATCCAAAGAGGTCGGCGTGTTGCGCTTTTCGTTCTTCTTTTGGTTGCTCATGAGAAACAAATTGTATTCGATTTCTGCGAAGTGAGTTCATAAGCTCACATTGGTTCTACAATGGCTGATGAAGTAAATAATTTTTCAATTCCATGGTGCAGGATGTTTACAATGCTGGGCTACGTAAACAAACAGATGTGACTGCTGAGATCGATAGTTCAATATCAATATTTGCAGACCATGTTGGTAAACCAGGTGATCTGAGTGAGCTCGCTTCTGATCTTTCAGATCGGTCTAAGTCCGATTGGTAAACATAGTGAGAAACGCAAGCATGTCACCGGCCTAACTGAACATCCGTGTAATTCTGGATCCGTGTAACTGAGATCTGCGTAAGTCGAGGACTAACTGTAGTTCTCCACCACTGGTACATAGAATACGATCAAATCTTTTAACCTTGGATTCGATCGAATCTCGAATCCATGGATTCGATAGGATTCGACTGAATCTTCGAATCCCTGCCTCAACCCTACGCAAATCTCATAAAAATTATATGTAGTTCCAGTACTCATAAGTATAGATTTATAGTCTCTTGAGCAGAGCGTAAAGAAGTTATTATATGCTACCTTTCTGCTTTTACACCACTGGTACATGTTAACTTTGTAAAAATGCCCTTTGTTCATCATCCAGTATCTGAAAATGCTGTATCTGCATGAAATATGTCACAACCTTAATTTTTTCATGGCTTAATTGAATACACTTCTCCTTGAGCTCTTAGGTGTGATTCCTGAGTTTTGTCTCACCATTCACTTGCATGACATATTCTCCATCAAAAGAGCACCTTAAGTTTGTACTTTGGCAACAGGGATGATACACTTATCCTTTTATACAAATAATGTCCATCAGATGGCAAATTGTGCCAATGTTCTTGTTTTTGTAATTGTGAACATGTTTATCTTGCAATCGGGTGATTCCTGTTTGAGCAACCTGGCATTGAGAGAGGAATTTCTTGTATGCCTCCTCAAGGATTAGTGCTTGTTTGACACCCGGTTTGGGGAATCCTCTCACCTGAATTTTTCAGGGTGGCGATCAACCTGAAGGAAATTGAAAAGATTAGTTTACGTAGCCTGGCTCAGAGAAGGGGAGATTGTGCCATTGTCATGGAAATGGAATTCTCAGTAGTATTTCCATTAATTTACATTTAGCAATGCAGAAGTCTAAGGAATACACACAAGGTGATTTTGGATGCACTTCACTTCTTCAATGGATGAATCAGAAAATCAGCTGATTCCCCGTATGTACAAAGTCTGAAGCTGGGTAATGTCAAAGAAGACAGAAAGTACCAGATGTTTTCATTCAAAGGGCTGTAACCATGGTTGAAAAAAGTGGAATGCTTGGAAAGTTTGAAAAATTAAGTGAGCTCACGTGGAAGTTGAGTGGCTGAGATTAAAAAAATCTCTAAATCCTCAAAGATTTGCTGCCTGTATGGTGACCTCAATGGTTTCAGAGTTTTGAAATGTAACTTGACATGCATGTACCAGCCAATTGAAACAAGTCTAACTAGTGTTGTAGTACTAAATATTATTCTGTACTAGTCTCAGCAAATGTATTCTAGAATAAGTTGCTCTTGATGAAAATGCTCTTTGAAATAAAGGATATCACCTGGAATACCTGAGAAAAGGAGAAATTTATGAAAATTTACAGGAAATACTTGTCCTTAATTTTCATAATACCATTCTTAAATGAAGATATGCTTTGAAATGAATTAATCAGGATCACTTCTTTTGTCAGCATTTGTTAGATTGTAAGCATGTGAAATCTATTTTAAAATAGGAAATATATCACATTGTAAACTTTATGGAAAATAGTTTACATTCTGATTATGCTGATGGGCTGAGGATAGGCAGCATTATAAGACATCTTCTCTTCCATTACTAAATGGAGAGAATGAATCATAGTGGTGAAATATTTCTGATGCCTGTGATCGCCACCCTGATGAGTCATCCTTAAAATAGTATCATTTTGGGCCTTGACCCCATTTGTTTTATCTCTTGCTCGTTCATTGCACACACAAATGTGTGAATGCCATAGCCAAAGGTCTCCGTCCCTCCTCTATGTTGCCATTGTAGGGGGGAAAAGATCCTTGCTTGGCCAGCATTGTATGGCGCTTGTGCATTCCGGCAAGTTGTAGGTGTGTAGGTGTGTGTTGGTGTGCTTGTGTGCAGGGATAGGGGAGAAGAAGCACATCTGCTATTGCAGCCATTGAAGGAGCAGTCCTGTTGCATTGTTCTCTTCCGCAGAGGGTGATTATAGCATAGCACAGGACGAGTTGGAGGGTGGAAAGGAGGAAGACGAGTATGAAGGGGGCGTAGGAGACATTGGCGGGGGTGAGGCCAAAGAGTGGAGGGATTACCAAGAAGGCGGGAAGTGCTCGCTCTGCCAGCGAAGGTTTGAAGAGCAAGGTAATGGAGCCAAGAGAGAGCCACTCACTTTGTGAATGGACCTCTCTCCTTTTTGTTTCGCTCCAAAAAAAGTGGAAAATACAAAACTTTTGTATCTTCTGCTGTGCAATTTACTGTCTGCTACTATAGGCCAATTTTTTGGAAGTGTTTGAGATGAATGTCAATATCCCGCTTTTCCTGTATTTGTTAAACATCTAGCTCTTTCCCCTTGATCTGGCATCAAGTGACGCTTATCCTTTGGAGGAGTTACCCAAGTTACAAGCATTTTATGTGTTAACATCTGAACTTACAAACGATGAATATTCCATTACAAAGTTTCCACTACTACTGAAGGATGGCTGATTTAGCATTCGCATGATTAACTTGATTACTTGCATGTTGGTTATTATTTAATGGGAATGCCATGTAACATTAAATAATTGCCTAGCTATCCTGGAATGTCATCTGTAAGCTTAATCCTCTTCTTCATTCGTTATTGAATTCTACGATGGGTGGATGAGAGAATCGGATCAATGTGCTTTCCAATTTTCTGAAAAAAACAATGAACAATCATATTGTTTGCTAAAACTTTTTATAAAATTGTATTACTCTGTATATACCAATGTCAAGTCAACATCATTACTTTTTTATTTTTCATGTGTAGATGTTTTTACTTGACCACCAGGCAAGACCACTGATGGGAAGCTAGTTTATAATGATATGCAATTTATTTGAAAAGGTATGAGATTCTCACTTTCTGTTTGGGAACAATCCAATCTTGTTTTAATACTCTCGTGGTGCTAATGTTCTCAGTAGGTATTTCATAAGTCTGTGTTTAGAGAGGGAGTTAAGCAGTTTGTTTAAACTCATGAAACTTACTGACCATGTACATCATAGAAGCAAAGCTGAATTGTATCTTAGCTACCCCAGACATCAAATCAACCCATTCCTTATTTAAAATATTTATTAATATACGTATATGTTTAATATTTTTAAAGAAGCTTCATAATAAAAAAATGAAAGTGAATGCTTCAACTGTTTATTAACAAAATACTTTTGATGAGAGGAATATTAAAGAACCATTTGATGACTAATGAACACAATTTTACTGTCTTGGGGTAGTGTCCACTTAGTATAAATGATTTATTAATAGAAAAAAGAATCCAGTTGTTGTTAGCATTGATAAAAATGTGGTAAATGAAGTTAGTTTACAATAATATAATGCAAGAAAAATGGTCCAAAAATGGCTAAATTTTTCTGTGAAAATTTTTACCTCACACAGCAGTCTGTTGTGGGTGGAATAAGGAAAGGATGGTTTTAAAGAAATAACTCAAAAAGGTGAAGTCTATTCTAGCTTTCCATCGGGTGAGAAACTTCCCTACTGATAATTAATATCTCTCCCTACACCTTTCTTCCCCCACCATGCCTCACACTTCTTTATTTGTATTCTTCTCTAAACAGCTTACATTCTCTATCCTCCTCCTCAGCCACTTGTCAAAAGAATTTCTGTTGACTTCGTTCTCCTTCATCAAATAATGTGTTCCACAGTCCAAGTCTTTACTTATCTTTTCTTCACATTTTTATTTAGAATCACAGTCTCTAATTTCCATTCCTTTAAAATTACTACTTTCACTGATACGATTCTTTTGGCCAAGATTGGCAAAAATCTTCCAGAAGTTTTTTGGAAAAATAATTGTTGTGATTAAAATTGCTTTCATGAAATAACTGGAATAAAGTAATTTCTAAATAATTATAATCATGTTATTGTTGGTCTTCACAAGAGCCAATATATCGAGCTGTGACACTTTTTGTCTGAGCAGCTTAAGCTGATATTTGGCCCATGGTACTAAAAGGGTTAAAATTAAGAATTCAGTCAGGGCCATTGCCTCATTTTGTGCCTAGGTCTGACAATATAGTTTAATATGGCTTACTGGAGGGATAATGTATTAAATTAAAGAAGATTGGCAATGTTTCATAAAAATATTCTTTAAACCGACCGGTTTCGATGTACTACATCATCATCAGGTGATGATGATGATGTAGTAAATTGAAATGATGATTTTGATGAACTATGGTGTTTACCTGATGATGATGTAGTACATCGAAACTGGTCAGTTTGAAGAATTTTTGTGGAAAATTGCCAATCTTCTTTAATTATGTTATTCCACCACATCATGCCTGAAACGACTCTTTTAATTTATAAAGTATTAAAGACTTAAGAGTGGGTGAGAGAGATAAATCTTAAATTTGGAAAAGAGTTGTGTTTTGGTTTAGAAGTAGGTTGAAAATGCTTGGCTATATTAGGGGAAATTTGGGAAAAATCAGATGTATATGTGTTATACTTCCTGGTAAATGGTTAATCTTTCGCTGAGATTGTACCTTGGCATTGTTTCCAGAAATTTGCTATTTTTGGAGAGTTATTCAGATTTGTTGTGTTGATAATTCTATGGTCACTATAGCCTTATTTTTGCATAATGCAACGCGACAGAATTGAATTCCATTTCAGGCATTCACCAAAGCTATACTATTCATTTTACTACAAATGGTCTGCTCTTTAAAATACTGAGACTTGTAGGTAATTCATAGAATGCCACTGGAAAATTACACCAAGATTAAATATGCTATTTGAATATTTTCACCTGGCATTGTAATTTTCTCAGGGCTGAACATAAAGCCTCCTGGGTTGTCGATGGTGGTGCAACCTCTATCTATAGATGTTAGCTGTTAGGTAAGCGAGCTTACTCATCAAATAAGCATTTGTGGATAATAAGCGATGGCATTCCTAGGTGGTATAGGTCAATCCTTTGATTAGGTGGGCCTAATAAATGGTACAGAAGCCTGTGAACATGTCATGACTTGGCAATGGGAGGACACCGACAATTATGCATTTCATCACCTGGAAGGAGAGAGTAGCAGTTCTTCATCACATGAGTATAGGTGGAGGCCACAGTGTTCAGTACAGTGACACTCATTTCACTACAGGCATAGTACAATTATGTTAATGTTTTAATGTCAGTAGTACTGCAATGTGGGAGGCAAGGGGAAATCATTGCATTATTATCCTAAGGAGTCACAGCCACTCCAATCTTTTCCTTTATCAAGATGTGAAGTAAACCTTTCATGATACGGCAGGATTATGAGATCACTTCAAACCATGCTGAATATTGGAGGACATGAATGTGGAAATGTGAAGAATGGGCCACAATTTCATAGGAATTATTGAAATGAAGTGACCTGAAGTTGGAGAGTTTTGGGGTGGAAGCCACAGGATTATAGACACAGGATCTTTAAATGATAATGCTGGAGTAGACATAATGCTCAGGAAGAGAGCCAGAGAGCATTATGCATTACTAAGAACTCCTGCGGTATAGTGTAAGGATTATAATGATGAAGATTGAGACCAATTCGACAAAGCAGATGAGAGGAAGAGGGAACGTAATTATTTTAGGATATTGGAATTTTACCATCGGTGGGGGAAAAGATAGAAGAAGAACTGGAAAATATGGCTCGGAAAATCAAAATGACAGGGGAGAAAGCTACTAGAATTCTGTGTGCAATACAATTCGTTAATTGCAAAAACATTGTTTAACACGTTCGCTGCGGCGTGACCCACCGGTGGGTCACGCTAATCCTTCTAGCGCCGCGGCCTTTTAATTCTTTGAATTGTCTCAACTTGCGAGGAGTATTGTGAGAGTAGGAATCGAGATCTTCTCGAGTGACTTCACCCAGAGGTTAGTCACAGTTCAAATAACAGACTGCTATGTGTCACTTAGTGTGACCCACCGGTGGGTCACGCCGCCCCTCCTGAAACTTTTTTCAGCGTGAGCGGTGTGACCCACCGGTGGGTCACGAACAAATTTACATATTAGCGTATTATATCCAAAATATGTTTATTTTTTGCTTTCTTTATGTTTTTTTTCATGTTTATGCGATTTTTATACATAGGGATGAACAATACTCGATATAGTAAAACATATCAACTTATTAAAAATAATGAAAATGTTTAGGACATTTTTTTCTCCTCAACCTCTTGGCTGTCCGTCAGTTGCTCGAAACTAAACAGTCCGAACTGCACTCGCCCGGCTGTGTGAGAGATTGCCTCTCTCTCTTCCCTTCACCCCCCCCCCTCTATGGAAGGGCAATTGGGAAAGAGTCGCATAGCGTTCTTGAGCCAATCCCTCAGTGGTGAATGAGTGACCGTGCCCTTGCCGGGTGAACGTCTTCCGAATTGCAGACACTACTTTTTTCTGAGTGAGACAAACCACTATGTACTCTTTCCAAAGGATCCCCCTTCCCTTTTCTCATAGTGTGAGCAGGGCTGAGGAATCGGTACGCACGGACGGGCGTCTACGTCTCACAGACGGGCGCGAACAAGGGCAGGCGCAATAAACAGAGACGGGTGGGTGTCTCCTGGGTTTTCCAAACGTCAGCAAATCTTTACCACATGCATTGTATTGTTGGCCCTCTCTTCCCCCATCCCACGCCAGGGTCTAGCTGATAGCGTGCCCCACGTGGCCGGGGGAGGGGTGGGCTCGGGGCGGAGCTGGGAGTAGCCTCCCCCAGCCTTCCTCTAATCTCAGGAAACAGCTGAGTGTTGCCGCTTCAACCACCATCCCTCGGCAGTGGCCAGAAGCTCGAAAGGACTGTGACCCACCGGTGGGTCACACCGCCCATGAAAAAGGCTGAGTGTGACCCACCGGTGGGTCACGCCGCGCTGTGGGGAGTAGGGCTTTAAACAGCTCCGCAGTGAACGTGTTAAAAACCACAACTGGAGAAGATACACCTGGAAAATGCCAAGAGACAGTAAATTTCAAGTTGATTACATTTTAGTGAAGCAAAGATTTAAGAACTAGGAGAAGTACCGCAAAAGCTACCTGGGGGTAGATATAGTATCACAATTGAGTGATGATGAAATACTATTTGAAAATCAAGAAACTGAAGAAAACAATTAGGAACTTATGACAAGTAGAAAAATTAAAGGGGACTCCACATCAGCTGGCCTTTTGGAAGGCAGTGGAAACCATCTGGAAGAGTTAGTGACAGTGGGAGAGGGGTGGCAGAACATTAAAAATGAGCTACAGAAAGCCACAGAAGAAGTTTTTGGTAAAGTGTAAAATTTTGTTCCATCTGTTGATGTGTTTCCATTTTACATTTAAGTCATGAATTGAACTTGGAGGAATCTGATATGGGTACCCTTTCATATCAGCTCTGTGATATGATATCTCATAGGAGTGCAGATGGTCTAGTTCAAATGGTAAATATTGTACAATGTATTTTAAAAGTTTTCATGAGTTATCTGGGAAACTCCAGAATGAGGAACTTTCATCAGCTCGTATGTTTGATCTGCATTGGTATTTGAAGGATATAGATACATAATTTAATTGATAACTTTGAAAGCATACCTTATAGCTAGCAGTGGTTTTAAAAAATTCTTTAATTTTGAATGTTACCTAAACACATTGATTTGAAAAATTAATGAAGCATATTGTAAATATTTTGTGAAGAGTAGATAACTCCTTTGATTTTAGTCAAGTTGTTTGTTTTCTCTTGCAATCATTGCCAGCTCCTCACTGCATCCCATCTTCTTGTTGGATATGCTTTACATAGGTAGTACTATTTAAAGTAATATTTGGGTTAATTTAAGAATTGAGACTTCTCATTACAGTATAGTGCATGCCCTTTAATATTTCCAACTCGTAGCATGTCATTGCCTTATTGGATTTTATTTCTTCTCAATTCTTTGATCTTGTATTATGCTGCATTGTGCTGCATTTTGTTCATAGTAATTTGTTAACTTAAAGCCCAACTATGTACTGATGCTTGATATATCACTCATTTGATCCAACTTATCATTAAAGTAATACCATCTCTTAGCTTAAGCTATTGGTGCAGTATATGATTATACATTTGTACCATTATGGTACTTGGCACCAATGCCATAAAGGTAATTGTAAAAAATGCTCTTGTGTCTTCATACTGAAGGTGATGAAGAGACTTTTACTCTACTCATAGCTGTATTTGGCAGAAAATAGGAGACAATTATTATTCTAAATAATTTTTATTTCATCAGTCTGAGCAAGTACTCCTTAAATTTGTGTGAAGAGTTTTGCAGGGTACTGATAGGAAAGGCTGCATATCCAAGTACTCTTTGTTTGTTACTTTAAACATTTGCTTTCCCTGAAATTTGTTTGGTTTTCATGAAAAATCTACCTATAATTGTGCTGAATCAAACAAATAACCTATGTCATGAGAATAACTATGCAACACAATAATGTTTTTAGTTATCTATTTAGGAATAATGGTGGCAGAAGTAGACTTCTACGCCCTCTAGACTCCCTCTGCTGTGATGCCTTTGTTGATAACCCAAATCTGCAATTCTTAAGAATTGGATTAAAGCTATTTGAGATCAAAAATTAACCAATTGTAAGGAGATTCTTTGAACCAGCTGAGGAGAGAGAATGAACCAATCAAATTTTTTCTTGGTGTTTCAGGTCATCATGGTGACTTGGTTATGAAGAGTTTCTTCTCTCTCCAGAGGTTGTATTAGTCTCTTGCTTATTTTTGTTGCATCGTTCCTATCCATCAGAAGTGTCTCTTATTTTTATGCCCTTGCTAGAATAAAGTCATGTAGAGATTTGTGTTTTCATCAATATCTGCACGATCCCTAGAAACCAGCCACAAAGGCATATGGCAAGGGAGTATAGACTATCAGCATTGATGAGGAGGAGTGGAGGAATGAAGGAGTCAGGAAAAAATGAAAATATAATGTATGATTTGAGTAATTGCCAAGTGATAAATTACAAAGCAATTTAATGGATATAATTTACATCAAGTAGTACATGTAGATAGATTGCAACATCATAAAGGATAGTGTAGGTAAACAAAAAGATTAAGTTACCATGTATAAAAAAATTAGATATGAAAAAAAGATTAAGGTACTTGGTGGTTTTATCACTCCAGTACTCTCCAACCAAGTAATATCATAGTTTCTGTAATAGAAACTCACTATAGATGTTGATACCTCTTTAATTCTGATGCCAGTTTATTAAATACTCGTATTCCTATCTCATGAGGTTCTGATTTCTTCCTCTCTGTTCTTATATTTAAAAAATGATGGTTTGTTTTCTGCCTTGTGTCATGGTCATGAAGATCAGGGTTTAAGAGAATTTGATGTAATTATTTTTCTGGTATAATACAAGAAAATATAAATATAAGCAGAAGAGTGGGAGAATTTTCAGGGAGTAGAAGATTGGTTTGGAGTGGGATCTACTGTGTTGAAAGGTGATAATTCTGAAAATTCTTTTTTGTGTGATCAGTAATTATTGAAGGATATGGGTTGACCCCCAGAACAAGATACTTAAAAATTCTAGCATAGAATTTTTCATAATAAAAGTTTTAGCATGATATTCATTCCAGTGGTGTACCAAATTTCCCAAAGTATATAGCAGGTTGAATGGAGTTAGTTTTTTTAGGTCTAGGAAATGCTGTTCTCTTGACATATTGGCTCTCAAGTATAGCCCAAGGAATTTGAGAGTAGTGGTGTGCACAATTGACTTATTATCGATAATGCAGCAGGTTGGATAAGATGAAATTTTATTGAAGTGCACGTGGTCTATGGGATAAGGTGGCCTTAACAAATAACAGGCTATTGAGCCTGTTATTTGTAAACATATGTTTATATCATTGAGTTTGAAGGAGGAATAGATCCTTTCCTGGCATGTGATGCAAATAAATTCCTCGGGTTTTAATCTGAGCTCAACGTGTCCTGATGAGGATGAATGAGTAGTCACGAAATGGGGATGATAGTTCTAGAATCCCTGACCTGGTGGCAAACTCAGGAAGACTTAAATTCATTTTATAGAATTAAGATTAAGTAGAGGATGTTGGTAAGCTTCCTCAATAATTTAAGTTCTAATTATTTTTCAGTGTTAAAGCATCATTTTCAAGGCATAAATGTGTAACATTTGTTTTTTAAAGATAAAGTCGTTGCATCAAAATCACAATTGGTGCTAAGAATTAATTTTGATCGAAGCTTACCAAGGTTACTCTTTTATCATCATGAATTCTCACATTAATTGTAGAACATTAATAATGTATATATGGTAATAGTGTTCAGTTCAAATTGAACTGTTTTATTTGGGGATTTTTTTTCAATGTCATTACTAAGTGACTTTAATTGCACATACCTACATAATTACTCTATTTCATTCTTGTATCTTGTTTTGAATTCCTTTAAAATCCAAATTGCTTCATCATTCTGTTGTTCAAACCTTCAGTAAATGCGGACTAATTTGTATTAGGTTGTTACTAACATATTCTTGCTCTCTTTTGGCGTCTTGACCACCATGTTATTACAGTAAAACCTTTTCATTTCGGAATGGAAGGGACCAATGTTTTGGTCATTTTAATAAATAGAGGATCGTTATAAAGAGGTTTCAGCAAAATGAACACCAATATTCCGCCTTATGGAACGTTTTGGCAATGAAATGTGCTACTGTCTCTTTGATTACTATATTTGTATATTTAAATAAATTCAGTTATGATTTTACATAGTTTTAATGTTTATAATAAGAAAAACAAGGGAACTAAAACTTACTTATGAACTCTTCACCGAAAAAATTTTAATTTCAGTTTCTTTCATTTTTTCAAGTTCTTTTGAAATGATATTAACTATCTTATTTAATGATAATAGATTCTCACTGCTGCAGTGTTCAATACAAAAGAAAATCCCACCTAAAGCATCCTGTACCTCTTTTTTTATTGTTACACATTCACTCCTCACCATCATCCACTTCTTCCACATTAAGATATATTGGTGACTCCCCTCCAATTTCTTTCTGCACTTCTCCCACCATCATCCCCTCAATTTATGGTGCATGTGAGAAAGGCATTGTCAACATTTATTAAGTCATCAAACTATGATTGAACATTAATTATTTTATTTCATGCCACTCTGTTGTCTCATCCTCATACATAATGTCTTCCTTGTTGCTGTCCCCCATAAATCCAGCCTTCTTAGAACAGTTCTCAATATCCTGCACCTTTAAATAAGTGCATGTAAGACATCCCGTGCATGGCTTGCATTATATTCCACAAACACAGTTCTTATATCATTTTTCTCATTAACTGTCGCAACATGCACACCACCCAGTAATTTCTCTTCACTATTGAAATATTCCTTGATCAAGGGGCTGCAATTTACTGGTGGTATTTGGAGAAAAATACTCTATTTTGATGTATCGTAACACAATCCCCTCAATTTTATTTCCTGTACACTGGTCAATAAAGAGGACTATTTTCCAGTAGCTCATTTCCATCTTTGAGCATTTTTAAAGCCTCTAGGCTTTATATATTTCTAAATAGCAAGTGGCTCCAATTCTCAGAGCCATCAAAATTGACTCAGAAAAGAACAGTGAAAATTTCTTTGCCTTTTTCCCCCTCCATGGCAGGATTGGCTTCTAAATGGCAGAGTTCTGTCAGCAAGCTAGTTAGAAAAAACTCCTGTCTCATCAGCATTAAAATTTCTCGTGGTTTATACCCGACTAAAATCGTCTGCTAAGTTTTTCTTCACTCTTCTACCACTGTATCACGTACAGTAGCTTCTTCCACACATATCTTCAATGTTTTGAGATTACACTGCACTTTAAACTTTTGTAGCCATCCATTTGATTCTTGAAAATTTTCAATTCTCATGTTTACTGCTACTTCTCTTGCCTTTGCCATAGAATAGATCCAGATTTGGGAATATTTCTGGCTCTACTTTCCGTCAACTAATCAAATATGTGCACATCTAACTGTTCACTTTTCACTGCCCAAGACTTTTTAATTTAAAACCCTCAATGGGTTGCTTCTTCAGTTTCTAAACTTTTTTTTAATGGGTATCAGGGTGGATGGTGGTATTCTAATCATCTAAGCAACATCTATTTTTTGCTTCCCCTTGTCAATGGCTTGGAATTTTGCTGATTTATTTTGTTGTTTCCAGCTGTATCTTTTTTTAAAGATTTGTCATGTCCATCGTGGACCTAAAATTTATGATTTAATTTACGCTCTTGTGCATTTTTACTGGCAAATATTTATAAATTGATAGAAAATTATCAAATTAAAAATAGGTAAGCACATTCATAAGACCATCAAATAAATAAATGGTAATTTCAACACAGAAGTGAGGCGTATTTCACTGACCGATGTCATCAGCTACAAAAATTTGACTGATAACAAATAATGTTGCATATGAGGGGATGGCAATAATTGTTTAAGAGTGGTGGAATTAAAATTCACGGCGAAGATACTCCAGATAAACAGATGACTGATCCGAGGCTCAAGCATGGAAATAAACACAATTTAATTTTCTAAGGGTACGGTCGCAACAATATCAAAATTTTATGGAGAACTGACAGTAAAATGTTTTCAGAATAGGCTAAACTCCCCTTAAAAATCATTTGAACCCTAAAATAAAGCAAATCTTCGAATTCAGGTATAATAGTTGTGTCAGATGGTAATCTCGTGCGTGGGTATGAAGGAGTTCATCTGAGAGGTTTACGTCGGTTTGCGAATTCTATTTTTATTCATACATATACGGGCAGTCACCCTTTTGGAACAATTGTAATGGTAACGGTATTTAGACCAGAGGTTAGTTTTACTATCATTTTCGCTAACATTATAACTAAATACACTGAATATTTTACTCCTTGTAGGTAGTTGGCTCATCATGGGGGTGTACTCTCAGTACGAAGTGTGGAGGTTTTTCGAAAATATAGAAGTACGATAGGAAGAGCTCCATGTAATTGTATACAAATTTTGGCAGGACCTCGAAGTCATTACAAAAAATGGAGGTTTATGATATAAAGAGGTTCACTAGGTAGAGGTTTTACTGTATTTAGTTCCTCGTGCACTCTGATTTTTGCTAGCCATGTTTTCTTTAAGTTCATTATCAATTTAGAGTGTATGGCCATATCTGTTGTATACATCATTAGCCTATCAAAATTTCATAGGGATTGCTTATTTCACCTAACTTCTCATTATCTGGTAAATACACTGATCCCCTTGACATTCCTCATGAAATATTCCTTTTGGTTGATCCATCAACTGCCTATAATAACCAGTTGTAAGCACATACAGCTGGTTATTAATGGACACACGTGAAAAACACTAGAGGTTGGAGGCTAACCCTATAAAATCTCATTATTCCATCAAACTCATTTTCACATTGCTACTTGGAGCAAATATACTACATTGCATTAAATCAACTTTCAGGTTAAATTTATGTTACAGGATAATCAATTACTTGTCAATATTACTGGATAATCCACTGATGATAAGTAATAAGCCATGACTTTTTGGGGAAGTCATGGCTTGTTACTTTTATGTTGAATGGAGAGTACCATGAACTTCATATTAACTGAGATTATTCTACCCTTGTCTTGTAATCTAATTATTTGTTGTAGCATCATCTTGTAATCTCATTATTTGTAGTAGTATTAGGTTGCCACAATAATTTCTGGGCATTCTTTGGCATACCTGTATCTTTCTTGGCCTAGCTTGCTTGCAATGAATGGCAATAATGTCTTTGAAATCTCAAGACTAGTGGATTTAAATGGTCTGGATGAAATTATGCCTCAAATGTAGAAGCATTTTTATCCCACTGTTAAACAGCACTTATATTCTGATATTCAATGCACAAAATATGGAATCTGACTTGGGCATGCTGCTGTGAATCCAAATAGGTGATGAAAATTTTAGATTTAATGGGAACTTCTGATTTTCCGTTCTCTCTTTCATTGCATGCAGAATACATTTAATTGATTTTTATAGATCTCTAGGCTTCTGTACAGCATTTGTTATTGGAATAGCTCTACCTCTTTCTCTCCATATTTTCTGGGAATGTGGTTTTGTGTGGCCTTCTGAAACTGATTCTTTAGTTATGATGAATGTTGACTGATATTTTCATGGTGGTGGAATGGAAGGAGAAACTTGGGAATGCCTTGTATTCTCTTGATCTTGATCCCATGCCTTTCTGATGGAAAAGCTTAAATCCTTTATAGAATTTTTGTATTTCTCCTTGTCTTGTTGGTCTTTTGAAGGTCCTGTAGCAGTTGTCTGGTTTTGTGGCTAAAGATCTCAGTTTTTGTAGATTGAGTGCATTTACTTCCTGCTGGTGTATCACTTCCATTGTGCAAATGGAATGGTCATTCTGGATTTAACTGTCATACCCATTTTTCCCATTTTCTCTGTACTTCATTTTTTTGGAATATCTTGTGAAAGAAGAGGGCAAACTGTGTTTTTGGCTAAAATTGAAAAAAATGTGGAGCTTTTAATGAAATGGGAAGTTATATTTGAAATAAGATTTAAAAAAGGTAATGATAGAAGGTGGAAATCATTATACTGTTTACGTTTAGTCACTTAAATTATTTATACTCCTTAGTGGGATTTAAGAAATAGTTTGTGGACTGCTTATGGCTGCCCCATTGGACACCAAACATTTGTCTCTGTAGCATTGCAATGTGTTTGTTCATTTGTGCTATGAGAGTTTTAGAGAGGAGATAATGAAGAGGAGAATCATCCAGTCTGATATCTGCCTACTCTGACATAAACAGGTTTTATTGAAAAAATTTTCCTCCATGATCACCACACCATTACAAAGGATCTGTGGGAATTTGGATATAGTGTGAGCCCACCTGTTACTAGTTTTCAGATTTGAATTGCAATTGTAGATGCCTGATTCCCATGTTAACATATACATGTAGAAGTATGTGTTAATATGCCATAACTTAGTATGGTCTGATCATTTGTGTAATTAATCATTAGCCACTGTTAAATTTAGAATGAAATTAATTATCATTAATTAAGCCATATTTGTGTCTGGATAGCATTCACGTTCCAAAAGAAAGAATGTGTTTCTGATTTCTGACTTACATGATGATTTACACAAGTTACTGGATCTGTGAATTGTCAGGAATCCCTTATTATTACACTGTATAATGCTACTTTAGTCGGTTATTGCTACATCACAATGAAAGAGAGCCGCCATCGTAGTGGCACTTGCATATTTTGAAATGTAACTTTTTGTGAGCATTTGAGTATCATCCTTATTTTTCAATCATTTATAACCGTCATTTCTTCACTTTCCACATTAATGTATGGGTCAATAGATTTTTAAGTATTTGTCAAAAAATCTGTGTAATGAGCTGAGTTCAAGTAGACTTTTTCACTTGAAGAGTTTGTGAGCCTCTCAAGATTTCTTCAATAATTTCTTAAAGTACACAGGGCACATACACTGCTTGTGTTGATGAAAATGTAAATTTAAAGCTGCACTCAGAATCTAATACATCTACATAATGCCCTGTTATCCACCACAAGGGTATGTGGCAGGGGAAGGTCACCGAACATACATTACATACTCACTACATCCAGTAAAGTAATTTTCAAACATATTTCAAGTAACAAGCCCTCACATATATTGAATTCATTCCTCCAAGAAGAAAATCGTTTCTTCTTAAATTGTCTGTTTGAATTTGTACTGTAAATTTAAAATCCTTTTTTGCATTTTATGCTTGAATATAATGATATAAAACAACTGTTTTCTAGAATCCAAACATCTTCATGACTGAGCTGCAAGTACTCTCGTGATGGTCCCAGCATCTTTGCTTGCAGAGGGAGGGGAGGGCATGAAGGTAGATGTGACTTCGTATGGAGGCTGCCAAATGTATTGCCTCCAGAGAAAGAGTAAGGGAGAAAAAGTTAGAAAATCCCTTCAACATTCAGGGCATTAAGGGTCTGGTCAAAAAATGGATACCACTGACTCCTAGAAGTATTCAAGTACACAGGAAATGAAGGGAAGGAAGAGAGCTGGAGAAGGCCTACTTGATTTCCAATGCTCTTGTTTCAAAGCAGCAGAGTAAAATTTTAGTGGTGGTGTATTTGCGATAATTTAATTGGTCAATAGTCATAGACAATGCCTTCTTTGAAGGTAAATTCCACCCTACGAGTGCCCTTGATGGGTTGTATTGGCCAATTTGACCTAGCTCTTCTCTTAAAAATTGCCTTTAGGATCAGGAATCCTGGGTAGTGTGGTGGTTTGTGATTTTTCCCTGGAAGGCAAAGCTCAGTGATTTGATTTCCAGTCCAGAAAAAACTTTTTCTTCTCGCAATTTCCAATGCTTTTGCTGATCATTCGGAGCATTGGAGTAAATTCTTACAGTCATTCAAGGGCTTGAACCAAAAAGGGCATGGCATTCTGAAGCCTAAAGTGGGACAGGATACTGATCCCACCAACTTATTATTCTCTATTATAAGGTGGTGACATTACCTTTTTATGGGAAGCCTCTATAATTAGCTTCCTTTTCAAGGCTCTTCCTTTGGAAATTCCCATTGTTATTTCTTAATTGAGGCTGCATGAGAATAATCCTCTAGAAACTGCTACTGCAGTGACTTTTCTCGAGTTGGTTGAAGATAGCCACCCTAAACTGAGAAATGAAGCAGATTTTCAAAGATAGGATTCATATTAACCCCTGCTAGCACTTATCAAATTAGTGATTTTGCTTAGGATGCTTATCTCATTGACTTTATGACTTAAAGAAAATTTATGGTAAACCATCATTAATGAAAGGAGGGATTAAGGAATCAATCTTCTGAGACTCAGATGCCTTACACTAGTGCTTTTATCTGTTGAAATTTATTGAACAGATCTATAAAAACGATAGAAATACAGGTACCCTTTTAACCTTTTAGTGCATTGTGTGACCTTTTCATCAAAGTTTGGACATTTATGGTGATGTACAGCCTAGAAAGCCTTTATTGGCGTCTTCAAAAGTGGTTATATTATCTGTGAAAGGTCTTTAAATTACTACCCTGCTACAATAGAAGCTATAGTGTTCGTAGCCCATATTTCAAATTATGTTCTACTTGCTCGTGGCTGAGCTTAAAGCCACCGAGTGTGTCCACTGGGTTGCAGATGGTGTGTCGACCTCTAGATATAGAGGTTAGCTGCGAGATAAGCAAGTTTACTCTTCCAATATGCTGTCGTGGACAAAAAGCGATGGCATTCCGAGGGGGTTTTGGTCTATCCCTAGGTAAGGTAGGCCACTAAATAATACAGAACCTGTGAATATGCCGTGACTTGGCAACGGAGACCGCCAACAATTACGCATCCCATCACCTGGAGGAGAGGGCAGCAGCTCTTCTTCACATGAGTGAAGGTGGAGACCACAGTGGTCAGTACAGCAACACTCATTTCACTACAGGTATGGTAACATTTGCTTTAACAGCTGTATACTGCGATGTGGAAGCAAGGGGAAACCACCACATAATTATCTCGAGGAGTCACAGCTACTCCACTCTTTTCTTTCTTATCAAGACGTGATAGAACCCTCTCGAGTAAAATATTCCTGAGGTAAAATAGTCCCCCATTTGGATCTCAGTGTGGGGACTACCCGAGAGAGTACATCAGTCTAGTGTGATAGACATTTTATGGTAGGAACATGGAATGTGCGATCACTTTGAACCTGCAGGATATTGGAGAACCTGGAGGTGGAAATGCGAAGAATGGACCTTGATGTATTAGGAATGGGTGAAATGAGATGGCCTGAAGAAGGAGACTTTTGGAGTGGAAGTTATAGAATTATTCACACAGGATCACTGAATGGTAATGCTTGGGTAGGCATAATGCTCAGGAAGAGTGCAGGACTGAGTGTGAAGAGCTTCCAGCAGTACAGTGGGAGGATTATAAGGGTTAAATTGAAACTAAGCCTACAGATACCATTGTGGTGTAAGTTTACATGCCTACGTCTGACTATGAAGAAGTTGAAGACGTCTACAAAGATATCACGGAAGTAATAAAACAGGTAAGAGGAGAAGAAAGCCTAATTATCTTAGGAGACTGGAATGCTGTCATCGGCGAAGGTCAAGATGGAAGAATAACTCGAAAATATGGATTGAGAAGCCGAAACAAAAGAGGAGAAAGAATGCTGGAGTTCTGCACACAACATAAATTAGTGGTTACAAACACATTGTTTTAAAATCACAACCGAAGAAGATGCACATGGAAGATGCTAGGAGACAGAGGAAGATTTCAAATATACTACATTTTAGTGAAGCAGAGGTTCAGGAATCAGGTGAAGGACTGCAAAAGCTACCCAGGTGCAGACATTGACAGCGGCCATAATTTAGTGATGATGAAATGTCAACTAAAAATAAAGAAATTGAAGTAAACAGTAAAGTACATTTGACAAGAAGAAAAACTGAAGGAGACTCAACATCAGCTGGCATTTCAGAAAGCAGTAGTAAACAACATAGGAGAGGACCTGACTGAAAAACCAGTAGAAGAGCGCTGGGAAAACATTAAATGTGGACTACAGGAAGCTGCAAAAGAAGTTCTTGGAAGAAGAAAAGTTGTTAAGAAGAAGCCATGGATCATGGAGGAAGTCTTAAACCTGAAAGAAGAAAGGACAAGAATGTGAAAACTGAAGAAGGGCAGCTTTGCTACGAAAGGATAAGGATCAAAGTAAGTCGCAAAGCCAGGAAAGCTCTAGAGATGTGGATAAAGAATCTATGCAAAGATGTACAAAACAATCTTGCACTTGGAAAGGTGGAAGCTACCTATAGGATAGTGAGGAACCACTTCAAGGAACGGAGTGCAAGATACAATGCCATAAGAGACAAGAATGGAGAACTTTTGATTGAAAATGAAGACAAAATGAGGAGATGGAAAGAATATCTGGAAGAGTTATACAACGGAAACAATCTCAGCACAACAGTGATTGAAGAGGAAAGTGAAGTCGAAAATAATGATATGGGAGCGTCAATATTAAGATCAGAATTCGATGCAGCGGTAAGGGACCTTTGGATGGATAAGGCTTCTGGAATTGATGATATCCCAGCAGAACTAATAAAAAATGCAGGAGATAAAACATTTAACTCATCTTTACAAAACCATCTGTGACATGTACTCAACAGGAGAAATACCCAGGGACTTCGAGAAAAACATCATAATTCCTATTCCCAAAAAGAAGAGAGTGGAGAAATGTGAATATTTTAGAACTATAAGCCTGACAACACATGCTGCAAGATAGAAGCGGCCAATACCAACGTTAAACTAGGAAAACAGAAACTGGAAGAGGTGAAAGAGTTGTGTTACCTGGGAAGCAGAGTAACCAACGATGGACGAAGCAAGAAAGAAATAGTAGAATAGCCCAGGCAAAGAGGCCATTCTATCAAAAGAAGACTACTTACAGCTGGAAATACAAGCTTACAAGTAAGGAAGCAATTCATCAGAACGTGTATCTGGAGCATTTTTCTTTATGGCAGTTAGGCATGGACGATGACAGAAGTGGAGAAGAAAAGGGTAGAAGCATTCGAAATATGGTGCTACCGAAGAATGATGAAGATAAAATGGATCAACCCAGTGATAAATGAAGAAGTCCTAAGAAGAGTGGGAGAAAAGAGGTCTGCTGAAAACTATAAAAAGAAGATGGGACAACCTAATCGGCCATATCTTAAGACACGATGACCTGATGAAGACAATCGTTGAAGGAAAAGTGAACGGGAAGATTGGAAAAGGCAGGCCTTGTATGAGTATATAGAACAGGTCGTAAAGGACGTGAAAGAGAGGAACTACGTTAATATGAAGAGGTTGACCGATAGAAGAATCAAGTGGAGGACTGCATCAAACCAATCCTAGGATTGCTGACCCATGATGATGACGTTCTACTTGCTCAGACATTCGATTAGGTTCCATATACTTTTCAAACTCAGGCCAGCATTTTGTCTTTCTCTGAGCTTGTGACTATTAATATGTACTATTTTGGTTCTGCATGATTTATTTCAACTTCCTATTACTTCACAAATTTGACATCCTCCTTCCCCAGTGTCTTTAAATTTTTTCAATTCCAAGCTACAAGATATTAGTGGGAAAAAGTAGTGGCAATATGAAAATTCTATATGCATACAAATCCTGGGAAAATTGCCTTGATATTTTTAAAAATGTATAGGCATTATTTGTCCCAGGGTCATAAACATCTTGTCATTTAAGGCCTCTAAGGTCCACAGGGGAGACAGAAGTCTCGATTGCTCAATTGGTAGATAACCTGGCCAGAAATCAGGGAGTTTTGGGTTCAAGTCCCATTCAAGGTGGATTTTTTCTCTGTGCTATTGTCCAGAATAATTTGTCACTTTTAGTGTTACCTTTGAATTTTCTTTTCAACAGCTGCCACTAACTTAAGGAAATGCATACACATGGCATGACAATTGCAGGTTATGAACTAATGCGTTAGTTTTTGTAGTCTGAGATTGGCTGTTTTTAAATGACGTCCTGCACCTTGATATCACCTTGCAGTTTCCTGCCCCAAAATTTCCATTACCAGTTGTGGATAAGACTTGTACCTTGTGCATCTTTCCTTCTCCCACCTGTTCAATCAGCTTCTGTTTCCGTATTCTTAAATTCTTGGACAGAACCTTGATAGCACCTTGCAGTTTCCTGCCCCAAAATTTCCATCACCAGTTGTGGATAAGACTTGTACCTTGCGCATCTTTCCTTCTCCCACCTATTCAATCAGCTTCTGTTTCCATAGTCTTAAACTCTTGGACAACACAAACAAAATGCTGATGCTACTTACTGGATGTGGACTTAGACATCGTTTATTTGCACGGTGACAATGATATACCATGTTTAAAATATTTTCCGTAATGCCAAGTCATCTTTTGCTGGCAGTATGAGTATCATTGTTGGAACTTCTCCAAAATGGGCCAAATAAATACCAGTATCTTTTTTCTAAAATTTAATCATTTTTTTGCATCTAAGGTATATGTAATTTATGATAAATATAGAAATCTCATGTAATTAAATCTGGCCAAAGAGAGGCTCTGTCATAAAGGAACTAAATTAAATAACTTGCTGCCAATAGCAAAGGAATATAAATCTCCATGGCATGACATTATTTTAAAATTGAGATTTTTTTGTGTTTATTATCTGTGGTTTATTTTGCACTGTGTGCTGAATTGGCATATCTGTGTATAATTCATCTGATTTTTATGTGGGCTATCTGTATTAATCCTAGTTATAATGTTTTTTTTATGCTTCCACATTGTATCATCAAATAATATGATTGCTTGTATAAGCAGAAGACAAAAAAATATCTAACATGATGTGATTAAAAAACTAATAGCATTAGGGATATGATTTTTTGATATTCATTGTGGAAAGAAATTAAGCCTTGTATCATTTTCAGTATCAACCTGTCATTTTCAGTTTGTACCATACACAATTCTCTATAATCTCGAACATGGTGTATCATTATTGAAATTGACTGGCAAAAATATATGTAGTGCTGTTTAGAAGTTCAAGTATTGGTTTCATCCAATTTGTTGTGAGTATATGAATGATTGGGAGCATATGGTGGAATGATTTTTTTTTAACATTTAATTTTTAATTTGTTCTAAAAAGAGATTTAGAATACCTATATTCAGGATGAATCTCTTAGTGACTTGCTCTTTGGTAGTTTGCCACTTTTCACTCATTTATCATGAGTGTTTCTCCTGCTACTTACTCTTATAAGTTCTCCATCTTGTCGTCAGGTGGGGATCGGGTTGGTGTGGTGGCTAGAGTACTAGCCTCACATCCCAAGGGTCCGGGTTCGATTCCCGGCAGTGGTGGATTTTTCAATGGCAAACCAGTCCCTACTTGAGTGCTTAGTGGAGGGCATTTCAGGTTCAGTACTCCATCTGTAGGATGGGATGTTTAAGGGATGACGGATTGTTAAGGCCATGGTCCCTTTGGTGCCTGTCGTTAAGAGTAGGCTAATGCCGATGCCAGGGTTCTCTCCACCTCTCCTCCATTACCTGAAATGTTCATTCCATTACCCAATTACCCACCTATCCTTAATGGCGCAAATGGCCTCAACTGTTGGTCGCCTCCCCTGAATAGCTAACTTGTCTTCTGGTTATGTTCCATCCCAGGTAGCAAAAGCAGCTGAATTGAACCTTGCCTTTTCTAGGGGGCATGCTGGACAAATCTGATCATGTAAAAAGTCCAGTAAAATGGGGTATTTTGGGGCTAGTTCCCAATCCTTGAGTTTGCAACTTCGGTTTCCCTGGTTGCCTACTCACAAGGAGAGGTCGTGTAATAGGAGTCACAAAATGAGCTGAAATTTTTTTCAGTGAAACTAGAAGAAAAATAAAGAGATACGTGTCTCGGCTTTCTTCCCCATAGTCCCCATAGGGTTCGCGAGAAAAAAAATAAAATATAAACGCAAAAATGCACCGCGGGTTGCCTACGTTCGCCGGCCTCGGGTAAGCCGACAATGGCTGAGTGGCTGACAACGGGAGATAGTGTTCTATCCTCGTCGCCGTGGTATGATGTTTTTCTTTCGGTCATTGCTTCTAAAACTTTATCATCATCAATTCCATACCCTTCGTGTGAACACTTTCTGTTTTCTAACATTATAGTGTAAACTAGATTTACACATGTACCTATAATTCAAAAATGCATAGTAAAATTAACGCAATTTTCCGTGATTTCAATAACGAAGAAAAATACTTCCCCAATCACTTTCTCTAAGGCCGACTGTTATTATTTTCATGTTCATTTCATTGACATGCAAATTGACGTATACATTATAATTATTGTGCTGTACTGCGTACTGTGCCTACTGGTTCTTAACAGTGGTTTTCAAGTTTGTACCCGCACATAAAGGTGCTTCGGACTGGGAGGAAAGGTACAAAGATAGGAAAAGAATAGAAAGAGGGTCATTTTACTGTACAGTAGGGTAAACAAAGTTAATGCTACGTGATGGAGTGGAAAATTGCCGAAAACCGGTAACGACTTCCTGACTATTGTTCAAAATCATTTCCATACTTTTTTACGCAAACTCCCTGAATCCTCTCCCTCCTATAATGCATCTTACTCTTACAATTATACTTAATAAAGGTCAATATTTCATTTCTTTAGAACATCTTTTTGTTGAAGATTATGCTTGTGTATATGAGGTACATTAATTTGAATTGCTATGTACTGATATGAATGTACGGCACAATTTTGGATGATATGCATCATAAAAACATATTCTTAAACACATTCCGATTAGAAACTAATTTTAATGCATACCATGCGTACTTTATCGTGTCGTGAAAGGCTGCTGAAGACAATTGGTTACACACTATTGCATGTATTTTAATATTATCCTCACGAGAAGCAATCTCTCTTTTTTCTTGAAGCAAGAATGTGCTTATCTGTAGTCGTGAGATGAACTGCTTTACCTGTCTGTAAAAATAAACATCGCAGGGTTGGCATAAAGATGTGCGTCTTGGTGGTGTGATTTTCAAAGTGCATGCTGGATCGCCGCCATCATCTTGAAATATCTCGTTATAAATGGCACTATTTGTTTGACCCCCCCACGAATCAACAATCAGCAGAAACCATTTTTTCCCATAGAGTTGCAACACATTTTCAAGAAACTGAAAATAAAACTAATTGCTTAATTTTCCAGATTTTGAACATGTAACAACCACATTGGCGTATTCAATTTCCAGATTTTTTACTTTTTCATTCACTTGTGGACCAAGTCACCCCCAGGTTCCTGCATATACAAAAACAAGCTCGGAAAAATCTTCCCAGACGCAGTTATTGCATATTGTGCCTTGCACAAATGTGTCAATTTGCTCATGCTCCCTCCCAAGACTGTAACTTGCACTATTTTCCCCCCCTTCCGTGCAAGTGATCTTCTTATATCCACCTGGTGAGCACAACCCGTCTGATCGGTATTGATCACAAAATCGCTGTCATACTGTTAAATTAACTTTTGCTGATTAAATTCTGCTGATTTCACTACGTCTTCCAATGAATCGTACTCGCTCAAGGAGACATACTTCGTAATTTTACACTGCACTATGTGGAACCTCTTTTTAAAAGATTTGGTCCATGCTGCACTTGCCGAGAATTCAAATTCAGGCGGTGCATGTCGAACCATTGCCGACAGGGCCCACTCCTGCAAGGTCCTGGTCGTCACTAATTCATTCCTTTTTCTGGATTAAATGAAGCGATCATGTACCTATTCATTTATCATCTGCAGCTTATCGCGCCTTGTGCCACCCAGTTCTATGTCTTTTTGCCAAATAGGATGGATCGCCTTACGTTTCAAATAAACTGTACCTTGATGCTGCAGGGTAGAAAGACTCCAATTTGGATGTTCTCTTGCAAGGTTTACCACCTTAACTTTCACGTTGAGGGGCACTTGCTGATACTTCGCAGCTTTCGGGCTGGGCTAGTATTCACTTCCCTCCGACAACGATGGATCGGGACTTGTGCTAAATCCAGCTGCCTCCTGCAACTCCTTATCCAAAGAAAGACTGTTTCCATCACTCTCGTGAGTCTCCCCTGCCATGTGCAGCTCATCTGTCCTAACTAGCAGATATTCACCAAGCTTTTCCAGAAATCTTTCAACAGCTTCTATTCCGATGAGTCTGGAACGTGGCGAATCAAATTAATGTACCTCATATACACAAGCATAATCTTCAACAAAAAGATGTTCTAAAGAAATGAAATATTGACCTTTATTAAGTATAATTGTAAGAGTAAGATGCATTATAGGAGGGAGAGGATTCAGGGAGTTTGCGTAAAAAAGTATGGAAATGATTTTGAACAATAGTCAGGAAGTCGTTACCGGTTTTCGGCAATTTTCCACTCCGTCACGTAGCATTAACTTTGTTTACCCTACTGTACAGTAAAATGACCCTCTTTCTATTCTTTTCCTATCTTTGTACCTTTCCTCCCAGTCCGAAGCACCTTTATGTGCGGGTACAAACTTGAAAACCACTGTTAAGAACCAGTAGGCACAGTACGCAGTACAGCACAATAATTATAATGTATACGTCAATTTGCATGTCAATGAAATGAACATGAAAATAATAACAGTCGGCCTTAGAGAAAGTGATTGGGGAAGTATTTTTCTTCGTTATTGAAATCACGGAAAATTGCGTTAATTTTACTATGCATTTTTGAATTATAGGTACATGTGTAAATCTAGTTTACACTATAATGTTAGAAAACAGAAAGTGTTCACACGAAGGGTATGGAATTGATGATGATAAAGTTTTAGAAGCAATGACCGAAAGAAAAACATCATACCACGGCGACGAGGATAGAACACTATCTCCCGTTGTCAGCCACTCAGCCATTGTCGGCTTACCCGAGGCCGGCGAACGTAGGCAACCCGCGGTGCATTTTTGCGTTTATATTTTATTTTTTTTCTCGCGAACCCTATGGGGACTATGGGGAAGAAAGCCGAGACACGTATCTCTTTATTTTTCTTCTAGTTTCACTGAAAAAAATTTCAGCTCATTTCGTGACTCATATTACACGACCTCTCCTTGTCAGTGATGTAATATACTCTCATTTGTGCCATATGCTTTTCTATCCTATGCCATTCTTTCCAGTTTCTCTAATATCACATCAAGAGCATGTGAAGCAGAAAACATGGTAGACATGTAGTGGCCTCTACTCCATTTTTGTTACTGTTTCAGCATCTTCATTTTGATTCTTCATTTTGATTTTTTAAATAGTATTTTTCATTTCTCCTCTCTTGTATCTATTTAATGCAGTATTTCCCTTTGTTTATTCAGTTCATCTGCCAAATGTTCCTTACCAGCCATAAGCAAAGATATGTGAGGAAAACTCAAAGGCCCACATTTTAATGACTTCAATTAGAGACACTCATAGCAAGCAAGCTGAATTTCAGCTTGAATGTATGTATCTTTAGTTCTCTTCTCCACCCATTATGGTCCAGGGTTTCCTCTGTACAATATCCTCTTAATCAAATCTCATATGTGCTTTCTCCTTCCACCTCATTTCCTCTTTCCTGTCACATCATAACTGTCTATCCTCTTCCCCACAAATTTCTCATTTCAGCACCCAGGTTGCCACAACCTCCTCTTATTTCTTGCACTTTTTCTACTGATAGGTCCAACCTTTACCATTCATCTGGTTTACGCAATGTTAACTCAATCCAATCTCTTCACTCCATTCTCTCAACATTTATATTTCAGCCATGTCAAAGTTTCTCTCTCGCATCTTTGTGATCAGACATGTCTTCCCTCTTATATCAATGCAGGCTTACCATACTCCATGGTGCCCTGCTCTTTAGGTCTCCTGCTAGTGCCTCCATCACACAATTGAAGAGGTGTGGGCAGACAGCAGTTCCCTGATGGAGAACCCTTCAGTTGTACCAACAGTGCTTCTAACCTAAATCGTCATTCCAACATATGTTGCTTTCACTACTCTAATATACTTTTGAGGGACTCCCTTCTCTATGTATTGCCACACATCTTGTCTGGGCACTCTGTAATTCACTTTCTCAAAATCAATTAACATCATGAGTAAATCTCCCCTCATTTCTGAAAACTTTTCCATCTAACATCTTCAAGCAAATCCCTGGCCTAAAGCCAAAAACATGAAGTTCAAATTCTCAGCACAATTCGTTAAAATTTCATCACTTATTATTCACTTTTGCGTTACTCATTAGCAATATAAATGATGTGTTTGTATTGCTTGGATGTAACCCAACACCATTTAGAAAATTAAAAGATTTACCTTTTTTTTTCCTTGTAGTCTCTTTTCCCAATGACCATGCTGGGGTCATCAAAGCATTTGATATTCTATTAATCCTCCTCCATATTTATTGTGGTACCGATAACTTTGGAAAAGGTTTTTAATTCCTTTTCTGTGGCATTATGTGATTTGGGTGTGTCCTCCTCCTCTTCCAATTTTTCACACCATATTTCTACAAAGTTCACAGAGTTTTCTACACTTGATTCTTCCACCACTTCCGAGCCTTCTCCTGTAGCAATGATCCACTCACTGGTAACATTTTAGAACAAGACTTAAACCAGTTGAAAACAGCATTTTTCACTTTCCTAGCCTTTGAATTCCTCTTCCTTTTCATTTCTGGCTTCTTATTTTCCTCCCAACCTCTGAAAGTTAATTTTTTCATGATTTTTACTTTCATTCTACCACATTTGAAAATGTCCTCAATTTTCTTTGCTGATGTTCTCTTCTTGCTCTCCAAGATAGCGCTCCTTCTCTCCTTGAGACTCAGTACTACCTTGCTTTTACCTTCACTCAACTTAGGTAGTTTTCACTCTCCCTAAATCAAAATGAACAAGCACTGCAATAGACTCAGGCACAAACTACAATTTAAAACTAGCAATTCTTGGATGCACTTTCCCCTCATCCACAGATTGTACACTAGCACTCACCGTGCTTCCAACAAGGTCTCCTTACATTTTAATTTACCTCTCTTACTGTGATATTGGATGAGGTCCAATACATACTTTTTGTTACATTTCATTGCCCATTACATTGTTGGGGCCTGTCTGACATTTGCTAATTTTAGTATATATGTGCTTTAACCAACTCATTTCATAATTTGTACTCTTTCTTGGATCACCATGTATTTTAGTGCAAACAGTTGAGTGTCCAACCTCTTCTCCTCCCAAAATAAATGGGGGTTGGAGGTATGCATATTGAATAAAAGTTGGATTGAAAAGGAAGGAAAAGATGCATTTATGGCTCCCAAGGGTAAGGATTTAGAACTCAATGTGCATTTTGCACAACATGTCCATTTTTAATTCTGATTGCTATCTCCGGCTGCCAAATTATCCTTTCCTATGGTTGCAGGACGTATGGGACTCAGAAACACCCCCTCCTCTCCTCCCCCGATACCCTGCTGCTTCACTCACAGGATTAGATGATTTTTATGATCAACCATGTGAATTAAACGAAACTGGTCGCTGGCCACTGAAGATTTGCTGCTTATGGAAAATCAAGTAGTCGCATTTGTCAAGGAAGTGGAGGTGATCACCAGATAAGGCTTTAGTATTCACTGCCCTCCATAGAAGATGCAGTTTAAGAATAGAAGAGAATAATTCCCAAAGCATATTCCAAAATATGTTTTCTAAAGAAATGGCGGCTGGTCACGTGAGAGTTGGCCCCTGGTTAGAAACTGTGACCGCTAGACATTGACAGAGGTCACCATTGAAAATAGGGGAAATGTATATTGTTTATTGTCAAAAGACATTCGGTTCTGGGAAAAAGTGGCCACTTCAGGTGGTAGCTGCTGAATGAAAGTGGCCATTTAGGCAGGTTTAACCATACATATTTTCATCAAAACCTAATGAAGCATATAACGTTTAATTCTCAGTTCATCTTTTTATTTCATCCAAAGTTACTCTGTAACAATGTAGGTAATATATGTATATGTATTTCTGTGTATTCTTAATTGAGAGACTTCTGCGTCATCAGATCCATCCATTTGGCATTTAAGTCCTTCCTCTTTTCTTTTAATGCGTATGATTCTTCCTTATTTTTTCTCTTCATTGAATTAAAGCAAACTGGCAAGTGTAAAAAGATCTAATCATCAAAACAATAGGACCAATAAGTCCCCACTATATGTGCACGCACATACTTCTATGATTCTCAATCTCCAATAGTATGTACACAACTTGTATACTTGTTCATAGTTTGAGTTTTTGGACCAAAGATTTTTTGTTAAAAAATTGGCAGTCAAGCTATGAATGAGTAGTTTTTTTAGGGTTTGAAATTTGGCTCTTAAAAGTCATAATACTAAAGTCCATATGAGCAATCCAATTTATTGGCCAATAAATTGGTACGAGAATGAGCACAATATCGGGTAAAAATGTTCTGCATGACAGAAATCAATATTGGGACAAGTAATGATCATAATAATGCTCATATATCCTGAGCATGCATGCTATATAATATTTAAGAAAGAGCATCGTGAGATGCTGGTTTATTGAGTACGATATGAATAATGGTGATAAAAGTGTTATTTATTATTATAAGCATTATAAGTGTCTGAAAAAGAAATTTGAAGCTTTAAACTGTCCAGAAAAGAATGTCAAAGAAGCAGCATTGATGTATGTGTTGTTGTTTTGGTTACTAGGAGTCACTATGGGTATGGCGAAGCTAATCCTTTATTGGAGATTGGCCAGCAAAAAATAGAATTTGCTCTAAAGTGCAATATTGGGTAAGATTATTTTGATGAGATTGTCAGATTGAAATTGAGCTGGAAATTGGAATGTCTGAGGCAAGCCACAATCCAACATGCAATGGATTGGCCAATGAATTGGACTGTGTCAAAAAGGCTCTACAGGAGGCCAACATTCTGTGATGATAATTTTGTTACATGAACGACTTGTGCCATGTTTACTGACTTTTATAAACATATATATAGTGAAAAGACACAAAATACCAAAATTTATTGAACTAACTAACAATTTCATTTATCCCTTAAAGTACATTCAACCACATAACTCATCCGAAAAAATTAAGCTGGAGAAGCTGATGTACTTTGAAAAATACCCAGCTTGCAAATCTGACTATACATACATCACTTTACAAAAACTAATGAGAATGACAGTATGGAAGAATATAATAATAGGTTTTGGAGTGTAAAATCCCCACTACATTCATTATGAACTTATGTCCTCAGCTGAGCTAAATTAATGCAATAGTTTTTAAATTCTGCATTTGTCATTAAGTTTTGTTATAGTTAATAGAGTGTATACTATCTTAGACTATATAAGGTATAAGATATGCTTGAGTCCATGATTTCTTGTCTAAAAATTGTAATTCTTTCACTCTAGAATCAGTGGTAAAACTATACTTCAAATATTGATAAATCAATCTATTTTCCTCAATGAGAATTTAGGGATTGTTCTACACATGAGTCATGTACTCTGTATTCTTTCCATAAATTCCATGGAAAGGCTTTTAGGCTGATCTTCAGCTTTGAGAAATTACATTATTGTTTTGCATAAGTTAATCTTACTATTATTACTCTTAGCAGATAGATAGCAAGAATTTAAATTAGTTCACATGTTGTTATAATCCTGAGGCTGCAAACTCAGCTAGTACAAAATATGCTCTACCTGATTATTAATCCTTAGTTGTAGGTATTGAAATTACAGTGATAAAAGATGCCACTTAAAAAAAAAGAGCCTCCTGCATCAATGTGTTATTTACCCGGAAGGAGTTTGGGTAAATATTGGGTAAAGAGGTGGCAAATTTCAGCAATTTTAAAGGTATAGATTCTGGAACCAACGGCAGAGCAACCAGTTGTGTATGAGGATTTATCTGTAAAGACAGTGCTCTAGCAATACCTACTGTGACCTCATCACTATCAATATATACTGGATTCACAATACTATCGATAGCTAACGAATTAAGGATGCATACACAATAAAAATAAAAGACAGTTGCGACATATTTTAATGTCAAACAATTTTATTTATTACGTAGACTTAAAGAACAAAACAACCATAGAGCAACAAAAATTCAATAGTGAAAATGAACAAAAGTAGGTAATTGATACAAAAGTACACTAATTTTAAAACAAAGAAACAAACTTCAGTAAAATAATTTACTCAAAAAGGTAGAGTGAAATTAACTCATGATACCTCAAAAGAAACCTGGAATTGTCTGGCTTTGCTTTCAAAGGACCCCTGGGGAGCAAAATAGAAAAATGCATAGTTAAAAGGCACCATCTAAAAAGTGCAAATTTGCTAATGAAGGCATAAATACCATTACTAATTACTTCTTGTTTGCAACAGATCCTACCTTTGAAGACACGGAAACAAAATCATGCTGCTAGACAAATTTTCATCCTATGAAACCCTCTTGACTTAAGTACAAACTGCGTAAGGGTGGTAATCTGCCAGGGTCATTCGAGTTAAAAATCAAAATCAATATTATTGACTCTCTAAATATATGTCTAGAAGAAGATTATATACTTTGTAAGCACTAACACAATGAATTTTTAAAGAAATTCATTTCATTCATTCAGCCACTATATTTCAAAAATTTTCAAATAAACATAATCAGAAATATCAGAGAAGCAATTGTTGTCTATCATGGCAATATATATTTGGGTCATTCCACCTCAATTCAACAAACGTTTGTCCCTTAGGGTCTCAGATTTTGATAAAAATTGGTGTATGGGAACAAAATCAACTCAAACTGAATACCCTCAAATAGTTTTGTGAAAAAAAAATTTTTGAGCGAACTATGCATGTTTTAATTTTTTCGCATTTTTAGCAAAAAACCGAGCCTTAAATCATATTATCACGTAAATCTCCGCTTGTAATTGTCATACAGCAATGATTAATACCTCTTTTTAAAGCTAAATCTTTATTAAATGCAAGTATTTTAATAAAAAATTATTTTCTTCTAAACCCTATTGTTGTTCATTACTAATGTTTAAAAAATTGTTGGTAAAATTTTCTCAAATACTCCATCTCAGAAACGATCGAAACTTTTTTTCCATAATCTTAACATACCCAGCTAACTATTCCAAAATTAAAATTTAGTGGCAATTCATAAATGCGTTTTTTATAAATATTTAAACATTTAAAATTTTTCTCCCGCGGCCCATCGGCTCCCCCATTCGAAATACATGCAGCAGACACGCGATGCAAGCCTAAAAATTTCCCAATTGCTCAAGGTCGTGGCTATATGAGATAAAAATATATTATATAAAATATGTATTTATTATCAGATCCTTATACTTGACTATTCTCTGGTTCAAATGGCCACCATATTTCTTGAACATAGGTACCTTCATAAGAGTGAAGCATGCAAGTGAGCATTTCAATAGTTTGAGCATTTGATTGGTGATCTGTCATTTTATTACTTGCTGTTGCCCTTTGCAGTCTCTATTTTCTCCGAGAATTGAAATGTGAAATTTATGTTATATGTTCGAACACTAGTATTACTTGAGCAGAAAAACTCATAAGTGGTAAATATTCTTTTGTGAGGTTAAATAATGAATTTCTTTAAATGAACAGTCCACATTAAAGATCAGTCTGGCTTTTCCCTATCATAAACCAGGTTGCCCAATTATTCAGTGAACCTGCTGCCAAATGTAGTCCAGTTAATTGTGGTTATAATGTATCTCTTTTTTTCTGTGACTGCGCATCATCTTTCTCTCTGCTTTTGATGCACAATCATTTTGTCAGCTAAGGCTGCAATGCCTTGAGGAAGATAATCTGTAACTTATATATGTTTATATTCTAACTTTTACATTTGAAATAAGTGGTGAGTTATATGGACATGTTAATTGAGGATTAAAATTTTTTTTCTAAGTTCTCCAATTATTTTATAGTTATTTCCATTTTAAAATTAATTTAAGCAATGTATTTATAATGAACTACTTATAATATAATGTGTATTGAAATGGTCCACGGGAAATGTAGAAAGAGTAATATGTTTTATTTATTACAATATTTATGGAAGAATAAATTGCCCATACAATGGTACTTCCTTATTTAAATAAAGCCCAAGTTTGATTCCTAAATAATGTTTCACAAGTGATGTGAGTAATACTTCATACCATGATCATTAAATGCATGTGTTGTAACTTAGAAATGTATGCTATAAGAGTGACAGTCATATCAAAATAAAATATTATTTGGTTTTTGGATAATGTTTTCCATTCGAAAGGTGACGAATGTATTTTGGTGTACGAGACAGGTTAAAAAGTGAATCAAATGATTCTACAAAATAAGTGTGCTTGTTGCTGAACTCTATGGAATTTGAATGGTTCAGGGGATGTTATCTCATTTAGATAGAAGGTTGGCATTAGCATTGAAACCAATCCCGAGGTAAGCTGATCTACTTTCCCTGCATGTAAGGTTATCTTATTTCCTTGCCTGAACTCCTTGGCCTGATAATCCAAGGCTTACATGCTCTCATAATTACCTACCCATGGCACTTATTACATTTTTATGAATCACATTCTAACTAGAAAAACACAAATCCAAGTTGCATACAATTCAAATGCTCCCCTCTTAAATATTTTCTATTTCATCCATGTATGCAGACTGTACAATTGTGGAATTGAGTATAATTGAACATTGGTGTATTTTAAATTGTATGAATTCCTGGTTCCAGAAAACTTGAGTTTTAGATTTTATTAAAGAATGTTTTTGCTAATATTTGGTCTAAAATTGAATGAATGATCTGTTGCCTTCTGTAGTATGTGATTTCATTTTTATCTATCTGTGTAATGGAGTACATTTAATTTTTTGCTTTACTGAGAAATAAAATGCTTAGAATTTGAAATTTTTTCAATGCATAATTATATGAGATATATTGCACAACTTTTTATTTATGTAACCTAGAATCCTCAGCCAGTGTGTTCATTGAGCTCGAGTGGAATAATGGCTTCATGTTAATATCTTTGAGTGGTTTTGTCATTGGGGTCTGTCTCTCATTTAATTAATTGTGGCTTCTGGTATGCCATGTGAGTTGTTGAATAACTACTGTTTTTCATGCTAATGCTGTGATTGGAAGTCAGTCTTTATCAATGGTATCCAACTGTCATCAGAAGAATATGGAACTAGTATTGTTAAGGCATTTTAGAACCTAATAAATAATCATAGAAATAGTTCCTGCGTGTTTCATATTATTGCCTGGCACACACATATAAGGCACTTATTTTTGTACTTGAATGTATGAAGCAGTCTGGAAAAATATTTTTTTTTATTTTGCAGGCAACTACAGCTGCCTTAAAGTCGACCTCATCTTTACACGGGATCGAGCCTTTTACTTCACCACTGTATTCATCCCAGGAATTATCCTAGTCACTTCATCATTTATTACTTTCTGGCTCGAGTGGAATGCTGTGCCTGCCCGTGTTATGATTGGAGTCACCACCATGCTCAACTTTTTTACAACCTCGAATGGTTTCCGTTCAACACTGCCCGTGGTTTCAAACTTAACGGCCATGAATGTGTGGGATGGTGTGTGTATGTGTTTCATCTATGCCTCACTACTCGAGTTCGTAGCCGTCAATTATGTGGGCCGAAAAAGGCCCCATCACAACGTCGTCTACCGCCCTGGGGAGAACCCCGTTACTCAGGTTGGTGCTAAGTTTTCACCTGTAACCCTTATCCTCTGGCCTCATTTTCCTCCATCCTTCCCATCACTCCATATGCATTTAGATTTGTCAGTTCCATAATTGTGTCTGGATTACGTATGTATTCACGTGATGTTTTTATTCCATTTGTTTATCATTCATTCCCTTTTCCCCCTAACCTTTACAGTCCATGTATCCCTCATGATTCCTTGATGCTTCAAAATGGTTGATTCTGCTTTGTGTGTTCAGAATGCTAAAAAATCCCTTTTCCCAGCAGTCTCTATGTACACAGCAATATGAGAATAGAAGGTGAGAGGTGTAAAGTCTGCCAGTGATTTCCTGAATAACTAAATTGGAGATGTTGCATTTTTTAAAATAATCACTCCAAAAATTTAGTTGGTCCTTGTTTATTTATAAATCAGGTGACCATAGCTTCACTCGCTGTATACCATTTACTTCATCTCATGTCAGCCAGTTGCAGGAGTGTCTTGGAATACAATATTTTATTTCCAGTTACATTGTTACTAAATTGATACTAAAGTCAGTGTTTATTCTGTTTGAGTTGTTTCACTCCTGTTTCATTGGTAATTAACATGCAAGATCCCGAGAAAATTGGTTTATATGTATCGGCAAAAGTTTTTGTGAGGTTTGTTTTTATTACTTATAGTTCTAGGATAGACCAAAATTTTATTCTTTCTTATACCATATTGATCATGATGACTCTCTATATAATGCCTGCACTCTCAGTTCTCATAGGTGTTTAATATAGGCCACCTTGCATTTTGAATATTGCTGCCTAGTAAAGGAATGTTAGATGAGCTGTGTTCTTCTTGTTGGGGTATTTTTAATTGTAATATTTCCCTTTGTTGGTATGGCTACATCAATGGATTATAAAGTTTTCATGTTTGCTTGTTAGGTAGTTTTCATTGCTCTTTGGCCCATCTGTGAAATATTTTAATTCACCTATTCATCAGATTCTTTTTCCCTATTCTACATGGAGCCTTGAATTTTAACTTCTGAGGAAATAACCATTACATGTGAAATGCCAATATCATGCTAGTGTTCATTAGTGATATTTTTCGAGTTCAGTGTGCCTAGGTCATGTTTTATATGGTGTGCAAATCAATTATTTATCATTGTCTTTTGTTACTCCTCTCCCAAAAAGTCATTAATTAATGCTATTGTAGCCTTTTTCAGAATGAACACTGCATTTCCTGCCATAGTAACTAGACACCTGCCTGGTCATGTCATAGTTAAATTAATACCATTATCCATAGCTAGCAAATAATTTGCAGTAAGGTGTGCTGACCAGTAATTATGTGCTAAAGACAATGATTCCCATGCTCTCGGAATGCTTATTTTCTGAAAATTAAGTTAAATCCAATTTGCACTGCTGTTCATTTGTCCCAAATTTTTTAGAAGTTATGCTGGAATCATTCTTATTAGGCATAATCATAATATTGATTTTACCATTTCCAACACACTTGTTATTATACCCTTTAACAAATATTTAAGTTGGTATGACCCAGCAATGTTAGTTAAGGTTTTTATTTGATTTGCTTAGGCTACTATTTACAGTGAACCATGCAGATGCTACACCATAATTCCTTATAGTGACATAGTAATTGAATTCACCCTGTGAGTTGTTAGAATTGAAGTACTTCTGGTTCTGTAATTGCTTGCATAACATTACAGTTATCATGTGCTGTTAATACATTTCATCTATATGGTTTTCATTGTCAAGCTTTCAAATATTCCTTCACTTCCAAGCATGTATAAATACAAAATGAAGACTTGTTTTGAATGACCTTTGACATTTCCCTCATTCATTCCCTTTGAGGATTCAAAGAGTTGAGCACATGTCTAGTAAAAAAACTTTTGCTAATGTAGGAATATGTGTTGAATTTGAAGCAGAAATGTTTTTGTCTCCTTGGAACCTTATAACTGTGAGAAGAACTATAAATACATGACTGGATGGTGTTTGTTTTTAGTTTGGTGACATGTTCAACCTGTTTTTTTTTGTCATTAAGGTGCTCAGAAAATGGGGAACAAGTACTGTTTGCAAATGAAGTTGAACCTCTTTAGTCTGGCAGCTTTGGGACCTGAAAAGTCAAAGTTCATAGAATGGCTCAGATGATCAAATCCAATAAAAAGTGCTTATGGCTCATATTTTCCATGTTACATGGGCGCCCATACAATATTTTACAGGGAAGAGGGGGAGGGATGGGCAAGACATAGGTTTAAGAAGTGGAGGATCTGAGGAGCCCTTTCTGAGAAAGTTTAGGAAATTTGATGTCTCAGGAGTCTTTCTGAAAGAAATGCAAATGCCTAGATAAATTGCAGCAGAAATGTACCTGGATTGTGGTAGTGCATTTGGTGTGAGCACTGCCTAAAGCACCATGCAGTGGACAATCCGTGACCTATAAACGATGCATACAAAATGTGTTGGGTAATTGATGTGCTGGATAATAGGATGCCAGACTAAAGAGGTTCAACTGTACTTGTATCATTTGACTCAGTCAAACTTCGGATTTGGCAATTTCTGCACATAGGATACAAAATAAATAATAATATATCTCATCAAAAATCTTTAAGTAAATAATAAATTGGATAAAAGTAAATAATATGTAATTGTATAACATTTGGCTATTGATGTATTTCTGAATAAAAATACTTGCAATGCAAGAAGTTTTCTTGCTGGACAACTTTTGATGGGACAACCATCATGCAATTTGTATGGGTTGCCGCATCTTATGTGGAGCAGTCCTTCAACTTTGCTAATATATTACCAGTGGCGAGGCGTATGGTCATCTCTGGATTCGCCGATGAATAAACCAAAATGTAAAAATAAAGAAGTATTTATAGAATGCTATAATGTTTGAAAGTATACGTACCATGGTAGTTGTTCCTTTTTTGTTGAAAAAACCATGTAAAAAGACCAAATTCTAGCTACAGATTACATTTTAGGGAAACTGTTTCAGTGTCAATACCCCACTACCCTGAGGATGAATTTTAAATGGGGACCCAGGGCAAACTGTCACCCTTCCCACTCCACCTCTGGATGGCCATACCCTACCAGAGTTTCCGAGCTTGACCGACAGAAGCCGGATGAGTGACGGATACGCTAGTTTTAGAGATGACTTGTCAAGCTTAATTCCTTATGCAATACGTGTCCAATACCCACCCTCGCTCATCCCCTCCACTGAAGACGGCTATGGTGTTAAGCTGGGCAAGTCATCTCTGAAACTGGTGCATCCATTGCTCGTTCGGCTTCTGTCAGTCACGTTAGGCACTGCCGAACCTGCCCTTCGCCCCTCATCCTGTGTTTTGTCTTTTCTCAGTTCCGCTTTTGCACTTTTTACAGTCCCGTAGGGTGTACAATAATGGGTTATACAGTGTGTTTTAAATAAAGAAGGGTGTTTTTAGGCCATGCATGGCTTAATATTAAAATCAAAGATAAAAAAGTGAGTGGAAGCTGGGATCCTCTCTCTGTATTTAGCAAAATTTAAGATTTTTATGCCAGTTTTCAGAAGTCGAACTGGATATTTTTATGCAATGAGCATTTTAGCAAGAGAAATGGAAATATAATATTCCGTGGAAACAACTAATTAATTAAACAGTACTGTATTGAATGTCACAACATATTATGAACACATTATTTTTTAACGCTTCATTCAACAACAGTTGAGTTGGTTTAGTGATTTACAGTAGCAAGAGGATTGTAGTTACAAAAAGGCTGGCGTTGGACTCCGTTTTCTGGATTATCATATGAAACAGAAACTAATAATTTTCTTAGGTGTAGAAATATTTATAAATCGTTTTATTAATGCCGGTATTTGATATAAAATGTGCAATGCCTCGATATACAATCCTCTTACAATTGTTTATTTGAATTAAATTCCTGTACTTTTAAATATATTTATAAAATGCATGCAATAAGGAATGTAAGTTTTTAAATACTCTTTATTTTAACAGACACAAAAACATGTCATTGGTATCTGTGTTTTTCGGAACCAATGTCAAGCATCGACCGACCTACCCTTTGCATCTGCGATGACTGGTGAAAATCATCACGCCTCGCCACTGTGTATTAGGTATGATATATGCTCTTGTGAAGTCAATGCTGATATTAAATTGAAAACAAAATGTGTGGGGAAAGCAATCAATTATTTCTTTTCTGTCTTTGATGATTTGTCTAACTACTTTGACTTGAAATTCCATCATAAAACAAGAATTAAATGCATACCTAGTTTTTATTTCTGTGCAGCATATGCACAGCTTTTCCTCCTAGCCATATCTAAGCCATTATGCAAAATTTGCCCTTTATTCTCACTCATGGATGGTCTATATATTAATTTCCTTTATGCCACTTGCTGGTGTGTCAATGTTTTTCTGCTAATTTCTCTAGTGTAGGAAAGTGTTAGGATATTTTGAATCAAAGGGAACATGCTAACCCCTCATCACCATCCTGCATACACAATACGGTAATTTAACAGCCAAATTGATTGATTGTTCTGGGACAAAATTTACACTTAAAATCAGTCAAGATACTTGTTTTGGGGAAGTACACTTTTCCTCCATAGAAGAAAATACTCTACATTTTTAATCACTTTCTTTTAGCTAATTTTCATTTTCTCTCTGTTCTGTCTCTGTTGGCAGTGGAATTTTGTCCTTAAATTCCTCCCACTCTTTCCTTCCTACATTGGTGAAAACAGCTACCTCTTCAACCAGTGCATAGTGAAGATGAGTGAGCATCTTTCAAATGATTATCTTCGCCATTATTTCTATATCTTCTCTGTGTCGAATGAATGTTGGTTCTATGAGCATCATCACTTTTAGCCCAATGAATTCTCACTTTGTCTCGATAGTCCCAAACTAAGGGGCACTCTGCATCTCCCAGAGGCAATAATGACTTAAGATAAGAGTCTTAAAACTGTTAACACAATATAGAACCCCTCAAAATCTTATTCAATCCTCTAAAGACTTTTAAGGCCATATATTTCAGTCAGCTAGAATCTTTCTTTCATGGTTTGGTGACATTAATTTGACTGGTGTGCTTTTATCCAGCAGTTATTTTGATAATTTAGCATCTTGATCTCAGTTTTAACAGATAGAATTAAGCAGTCATTTCTAAGTGATGAGGAAATAAGTGTAATTCTACTTACAACAATAGTGTGATTTTAGAAAAAACTGAGAAAACTATATCAACTCAATTGATACATCACAGTTTATTTATGCTGAAATTTAGTATGTTTATGAATGTCAATGCATCAGTCTTTAAGTCTTATGCTGTTTATGAGAGAAGTTTGAAAAAGTGGCCTACCTATCATTTGGAGTCCAATTGGTGGAAGGGAATATTTTATAATCATCATCATCGCTCATCAATCCTCAGATTGGTTTGACACAGCTCTCCACTGAGTTCTTCTATCAGCTAATCTCTTTTATATTTATGTATTTTTTCTCTTTCTCATCCTTCATTACTTGTTCCATGTATCTCACTTGAGGCAATTTTATAATAATCACCTCTTTATGGGCAATGTGTATCAGGACATCAGATTCAGTAAGGAGACTGAGAGAGTTTCTGAGTAGGATTGCTGTATTGAGGGAGAAAGGTGTGCCATTTGTGCAAAGCATGAAAAAAGAAGGAACAGCATATACTAATATGAACAATATGCAGTGAGGTTGTTCATGAATTGTTTCAGACCGTATCATACAAAGAAGATTTACTAATGTTAAGTCATTAGAATATTTCTATATTAAAGTTTTAAACCATGAAACATTCCTTTCTGCATAATTGATGAGGAAGCAATCTCATTAAGCAGAATTTAGAGACAGTCAATTTATATAAATAATGGGCAATGGAAATCCCTGCATGATTTTCAATTCCTTTAAAAAACATGCGCAAATATTTAACTAGCCAATGTTAATGAAGTGGGTAGTACACAATCAATATTTCTATGTAAGTGTAAACATTCTTGTTCAATTTAAAAATTAATATCATGTACATAATAGTACTTTTTATTTATGTATTTTCATTTATATATTAATTTGTATTTATTTATATAATATTAATTAACCATCATATAATATTCATTTAGTAATCATTGCTAGAACCTGAATGAAAAATAAATAATAAATATAGATCCAAATTGTTTAAAACCATTGTATAATAATGCACATTTTTAAAAAGGTTTACAAAAATCTCAACACTTATTGCATTTTATCTTGCGGGTTATGAATTATTGAAAGATAGCTTACCAAAAAGAGAAAATTTTTTAAGTCTCCTCCACTTGCTGGGATAGGCCTCAATTAAATGTCCTCCACCTGGTATGAAAGGGAAGTACTAAGGAAAAGATATGTTTCAGATATAATTTACAGATATTACACAGAAAGCATCCTACCAACTTTTCGGTGAGCATGACAATTGATGTGGATGGATGCCAAAAAAACAGTTTATTATTGATTGTACAGAAAAACCTGTCTTAGTCAGCCACTGTGTGGCCAAAACTAAAGTGGCAGCTTTCAGAGGTGGCCATTGAATCGAGGTCAACCCTTACCAATCTAATACATATTATGCAATCTGATTACCCTCTACTCCTTATTTATTTTGGGTGGTAAAGAGGTCGATGGATTTCTATTATTAAAGTACAGTTTGTCTCTCCTTAACCTGACTTTTCCCTTTGCACGCCTAGATTATGAAGGCTAGAGTTTTAAAAAAATTATTGATAGAACAGTCCGCCTACAAAACATTAAAAATATGTATCACTTGGATGCAGGCTTCCAATATTGACAGAAATCTTGACACCAAGTTTGGGACCAAATCAGATTATACATATTACGATTCCTTTTAAACTAAAATCTACATGCATATGCTATGACTCTCTTGCATTTTTCACTTTATTTCTACCCTATAATCAATATGATTGTTGAGAAAAGGATTGCTCCCCATCATAAGTTGTCTGTTGTACAGATAAGGTTGTAAAATTTTAGGATTATGGTACTATCTTCATCCTTCTGACACCCTCCAATTTTGAGTTATACACTAATTAATACATGATGTTCTCTGTAGATTTGGTGACTTTGTATAGAATCTTCCATTGTAAAATCAATGAAAAAGACAGACACTAGGTTATTGCATATTGGCAATTATGAGGTGTGTTAAAAAATATTGAACCATCGATCACCAAAAAATCCTCCTCTAATAGATTTAAGACTTTAATCCCCTTCAGAGTAGTCTCTTTTTTTCAAATTATTACATTAACATTCAAATTTTAGGTTCATTGTTTAAGTTGTTTGAGGTAGAAAATATAATATATATCATCGTTGTTCAGGCAGAAGTCGCCAAGGATTGTAAAATTTTAGGATTATGGTACTATCTTCATCCTTCTGACACCCTCCAATTTTGAGTTATACACTAATTAATACATGATGTTCTCTGTAGATTTGGTGACTTTGTATAGAATCTTCCATTGTAAAATCAATGAAAAAGACAGACACTAGGTTATTGCATATTGGCAATTATGAGGTGTGTTAAAAAATATTGAACCATCGATCACCAAAAAATCCTCCTCTAATAGATTTAAGACTTTAATCCCCTTCAGAGTAGTCTCTTTTTTTCAAATTATTACATTAACATTCAAATTTTAGGTTCATTGTTTAAGTTGTTTGAGGTAGAAAATATAATATATATCATCGTTGTTCAGGCAGAAGTCACCAAGTCAAAAATTTGCAGTTTTGAGTTAGGTTCAAAACCATACTAATGAAATGAAAAGCAAAAATAGTGAAATTATGGAAGTAGGTGGAAGTAATAGTAGCAACAACACCAAAAAACATGTTAATAATAACTAATAATGCAAAACTGATTTTGGGAGTTGTTTGAAACATAAAACTGCAAAACTCTGAAGTAAGATTTTTGACGTAGTGAATTCTGCCTGAACAACGACGATATTATAGTCAGAAACTTTTTCTGGGATTTGGGCCATTTTTTTTTTGAAAAAAGCAGCTTGGGTTCTAATTTCACTGGCACTCTCCTCAAGTCCAAATCATTGGTGAAAATTGAACCTGCCTACCCATTGTGTTCTCCAGTCCTATATATCTATCACAAATTCTCAGGCAGTAAAACAGACCTTCATTTCAAAACCTGCACTTGGTCAGTCACAATATCATTTTGACTTGTTGAGAACCTTCCGATATGCAGTTTGCTGCTCTCTGTGCATCATCTTGATGTAGTTGTACTCTTTCAGTATCCATGAGATGCTCATGGCATCAACCTTAAAAGCCTGCCATTTTTTTTATTATTTCCACTCAGTTATAACCAAGATTTTGACAAAATTTGATCCAGTATCACCGCTCCTGGCATTTTGTCATTTTTGCCTACAATTGGCTATCTGAGGGGTGCCTACAACACTTCCTCACCCCCAGGCCAACTGCCAACAACTGACATTTTTTTCTGAAAGTAGAAAGAATTCACGCATGTTGGATGAATGTCCCATGCACATCGCTCAAGGATACCTCCCACTCTTCATTTGTTAAGTGGGAACACTGAGGTTTGATATTTTTAACACACCTCTTATAAATGAGAGTTATGTTGGTTTTTATCAATTATTCTAAATTTTGATCTCATTGTAAGTGTAATTAAGGCAAGTAATTACTTGTTCCAGCTACACTGTATTGTCTCCTGCACCATAATTTCTATAGTACCCATATCACCTTTTTTCTGTTGCTAAATTCATAAAATGTTTCCTTATTTCTCTATCTATACATTACAATCACTAAATAGTTTCGCATGGTTTTCCCATGGACAGCTGGGTCTCTAAAATTATAGTCTTAATGGACTGGAAGAATAATGGGCAGCTTGTAAACTGACAATATTCAACAATAATTTTTTGTTTAACCCTAGGAAAACTTTTGTATTAATCTATTTCAAATAAGTATTGCTTTTCTGCTAATATCTAATTGAAAAATTAAATACTTCAAAGTATATTGATCTAGTGTCTTGATCAAGACAATTTCTCGTCAATTTCCATGTGTTAATGAACCTTTTTTGTGGGTGCAGATACCAGTGAAAATCATTTTTTACTTCTTACCCATGCGCAAATCTGCCACTATAATAACAGTAACTACTATGGAACAGATCCCATCTTGCCTTGAATAATTTGAAAATTGTATAAGATTAATTTTTGAAACATAATGTACATCGAATGATGGGTGGCAGGTGGTATGAGGGGCTAAAGAGGGACATCGTGTGAAATTTAGGGAGAGGGAAGAATTAATTGTCTATTTAAACCTACCTTCACCGGTAGAATACTTATAATAATAATAATGTACCTCGTGAGTTCCCTCACCCATTTCAACCGAGTGATTCTATTAACAACTTCATAAAATCATTTAAATATGCTAATTCATTTCATGAATAAGTTAAATCCCTTTTAATAATATGGGTTACGTAGTGTGATAAAACTCAATGGAAATAATGACAACTTTACCCAAAATTGGTGCTAATTGCACAGAAAACATAAATGTACTGGGATCATATGAAATGAATACTCTATGTTTACAGTTGAAAAAAATAAATCAATGATGACATCCATGTCTTATATAAAAGCATCAAGTAATGGAGAGCTATCAATAATTCTAACAATTTGGTGTTTTTTATTTACACTTGGTATTCTTTATAAGTGCGAAAGATTGTTATTTTCTAATCCCTTCTTTTGCACTTGAGAGGAACAGCTATTTAAGTAAATATTTCCATTTTGCTTTATCACTGTGGCCCCTGTGGACTATTGGGGGGAAATATCATTAGCTATTTATGCCCTTTTTAGCTCTCAGTTAAGTCATGTGTCACAGGTTTTTTTGCGCCTGGGGTTGAGACATATCGTCATAGAATCTACCTTGAGTTTTTTATAATTCATTTCATCTCTCCTTTATTGTTCTGTTTTAGTACTGCTCAAATATTTTTTTTTAAGTAGGGGAAATTTTTTCCAGCAAAACAAAATTAGGAGTTTTCATTTCGTAATTTTGAATGTTAAGCAACTGATATCAATTTTTATATTTTTAAAGTCTATAATGTATTTTTCATACAAAACTCATATTAATGTAGTACCTATTTTGGTTTCATTGGGCCAAAGTAAGCAGTGGAATTCATTCTGGGTGTTAATATTGTGATCATATTGAAGTTTCAGTTGTGTTATCAAAATGTGAAGTTTTTCATTGAAGATCTTGGACAAAATATAATTATATTATTATCTGCCTTTGGGTTTTTCCTTTTATTATTCTATAAGGGTCACTATAGTTAGTAATGATGCTTATAATTATAATCAGAATGGTGATTCATAATGTCTCATCTCTGCAGTAGGCATTTTTTTCCATGAAAACTAAACATATTTTTGGGCATTTTTCATTCACTCTTCACTTAGTTGCCATGAAAGAGATAACTTTGTTTAGATTTTGGATTGAATCTTCTGCATGCATGAATTATAGTCTGCTTGTGCTTTTTCTCTAGAAGTGCTTGTCTTGCATCTTTCTTTGAATGCCCTTTAGCTTGTTCCACTGTGTGAGGTATGCATAAGCATTTCTGATAGCTATGCAGTTGTGTTTGGTATTAATGTATTCCATCTGACATGTTTGGCCTTCTTAATGGCATCAGTGCATTTCCCAACTAATTTCACCTCCATATCCTACCCATTCCTTTATTACCCATCCCACCCTTTCATCATTATTGTACACCAAGGGCTCTCATCATATTGTCCCTAAGATTTTTATCATTATCAAGCAGTTCTTTGATTTTTATATGTACAGTGCAACCTCTTTAAAACGAGACCTCAGGGTGCCCGAGAAAACCCTCGCTATAGTGAAGTATCGTCTTACCGAGGTTGGTGTAAATAATCGCCATGAAACCTATTGTCAACAATTTTCTAGGAATTGGGTTGGTGTCGTGGCAGAAGTATTTCCATACAGAGAGTCTGAGCACAAATCCGTAAAGAAGGGCAAAGTTTTTGCAGTAATTCATATCCCTACTTAATTTACCAACTAACCATTAGATCAAAAAGCACCATACCTGCTCCAAAAAATGCAAAAAGCCTCGAATTGCTGACCATTTTCCCAAATGCACAACTGACCAAGTTACTCTTTTCTAATACTTGTTCCATTTTCTCATGTTCATTTCTTAATTTTGATTAGTTTCGCCAAAAATTTAAACCATGACTGATAAATCAAAATTGTATTGCCTTTATTACTAGCCTTTATGCTTTTCATTGGTTGGTCTTAATTTTTATGATCAGTTTATTCATGTTCATCGCGGAAGCCATTTGAAATAACGTATCGCATTTGTTTCAGCAGACGAAAAGAGACAGTGGAAGTGGTGGAAGGGATCCTGCCTTGGAGGGCGTTTTCTTTCATCTGATGTAATGTCCACATTGAAAAACAATCTGCTTTACCGTGCATAATAATTTTATTGAAATAACAGTTGTATCACAACAAGTTCTTTGTAAAGATTTCGTTAGGCCCTCGATGTACTTACAGTAATTTTGTTGGGTGTATATGTGCAACGGTAGTATGATACAAAGGACTGAAAAAATGGGTCTAATGAAGAGCCCTCTTATCCCAAGAAATTTGTTAAGTATTAATTCGTATAATTGTTCAATAATGGCAGCAACACATACAAAGGAATATAGATGCATTGAAAGTCAATAAACTAAGAGCATTACTCCTTTGGTATTGTGTTCATCACATTACATCTAGCAGTTACAAGTATAGGTAAAAAATAATAATTTGCTAGCTTCAATAATCTCATAAATTATAAAATTAACTCACAAAATTGTTCAACATTGATAAATATAGTGAAAAAAATATGAAAACAAATTTTGGAGAGACAATTGAGTAGCTTGCCGTTTTTGCCATGATGTCTATCTTGCAACGTGCGAGTTTGCTCTCTACCACCCGGAAACAAAAGAAGATCAAATATGTATTCGTAACTGCTAATGCTGCAGGATTTCCACCAATATTACTCATAAATTAATCGGATGGTGATCTATAACGTGCAGTTGATATGTAACACTTAATATTAATTGCATTGCTAACAGATCACAAATTATGGCAGAGGTTGGCCACTTTTGGTGTTTGTTTGCCAGTGATGGAAACTCTCACAATAGCGGGGGCCAACACCAACAGGGTCTCGTAAAAACAGTATTTTTTTACATGGCAACCATAGGGTCAATTGACGATGCTCCTGCAATCTCTTGTAATGGTGGGGGTCTCGCAATAGGCCATACTCGTACTACCGCGGTTCCACTGTACATAAGTATGTAATTTATTTTACCACTTCTGTTCTGTTTGCCCTGTAGATTGTTTTGATTTCTCATTCCTACTTTCCCCTAGAGTTGTTTAGTTAGAGTTTACCTAATTATTCTGCCTCCATTTCTAAAATTATAATCTCAAGTCATCATTGACAGGCTTCATTGTCATTTGAAAAAAGCCTCAAAGTTCATGTAATACGTTAAAGGTAATTCAAAGAGTGGCCAAGGTTAATGATGCCAAGAGTTGTTTCTTTTAAGTCTAATACTTCTTTATTAATTATATTATTTATTTATTTCCATTCATGCTATAATGCATATTATTCATAGTTTGTGGACCTTGGTTTATTTTGTAATATGTTGGATCTTTATTCCTGTTTGATGGAAGCATTCTTGATTCATTTACTTTTTCTCAAATTCCCTTATGTTTTCCTGTCATGTTTTCCACCCTACATTGGATTTCTTTTCTCTTATCTGTCTGTGTGAATATTTTATCTCTCTCTTTCTCTCTTTTGGCCTGGGATTCATTTGGCACTTTTTCTCTGTACCTCTCTCTTTCTTGCTCTACTTTCTCTCCCTAAACCTCCCAGCCCACCCCTTCTCACCCCCTTTCTCTCTCACTGCCCCTCAACTGCTCTGGGTTAAACGTAAATCTTTTTTTTTCCCTCTCTCCCTCTTCCCAGAAAAATTATTCATCCTACACCCAACTTGCTCCCAACCAATCACCACATATGCCATTCACCCCTTGGGACAGAGTGAGGAGGGCAGAGTGGAGGGAATGGTGGGAATTAAGTGAAATAAGGAAAAGAAAAATGAACATATGGCAAAATGATGAAATGAGTAGTGGTGGCCTTTGTATTTGTCTCTCGTCAAGGGACAAGACTCTCTTTCATCTTCTGATGCTCTTTTGGTGATTGAAATTTGTGGATTTAAATGAGAGTAAGGACGGGAAGATATAGGGATCATGCATGATTTTGTATTCCTCCTAAGAGCCTCTCGTATCTCTTCCATTTTCCAGCGACTCCCAGCTGTTCTGAGCAGAATAGGCATTATATTGGCGAGCCCGTTGGTAAGACAGGTACATTGTCTTGCAAAACTGCACATGTGCATGGCCTACATTTAGTTCAGCACATGGCATGTCAATCTTTGCCAACCTTGTGGTACTGTACTGAATATGTGTAACATTCAAATTCTTATATTCCTGGAACTAAATGTGAATAATTATGTTTTTTAACCTATTAATTCTCTCCTTTCCCAATTATTTACTAAATACCTGTCATAAATAGTAGCCATTGTTTTATATTCAAAAGAAAAATAAACATTTTTTGCATGTAGACATGACATGAAGGATGCCCCCAAGAGGACTTAAGGTTTGTGTCTAATGAAAGCAGTGAAGAAAGGTATGCCATCCATAGATAAGTGTATTGCCAGAGAAGGCACTGCAGTTTTCATGTCAGTAATTGTTTAATTGGTTGTATCTCTCATTGCATTATAATTTTCCATTTTTTGAACACCCTTTGCTTCCAGAAACTTATTTATGATTCAGCATTTTTCTTGCAATAATATCTCAAGGATAGATTGACTCTTTGTGTATATATGATAAATTGTATTTTTTCAGCTGCTTAAAGTGTATCAGGTATTTTACTTGATAATTTGTCCATGATGAGATACCAAAAAAGTAATTCCTATAGTACCATATCAAGTTTCATGTTCTCTCCTGAATCACAGGGTCTAGGTATAATGAAGGTTAGTGAGCATTGCTCTTGCAGATTTGGTTGTTCGAGAAAAGAGGCTGGGTGTAAGAAAGTCCTTGATTTCATTTCAGAAATCGTGGAATTGATATGTACGCAGGTCTGTGAAATACACTGATGTAGCGAGTGCAAAAAACTCAGGTTGGTTGTAACTTGTGTGTTCGAAAACATTCCTTGTAAGGTATCAACTCTTTATAAGGATGCACAAAACCAAGCAGACTTTAAATCATCACTAAGAACTGCTATGAAAAAAGCAGTAGTAGCCTTGATTCATAAGTGCTCCAACAGCTAAGCTTATATTGCACCATCTAAGCTAAGATGTGTGTGTGTGCATGGCATGATTTGGCAGAGTATTATGGTTTCCCTTGTTCCGAACATACTCTTAATCTTAGTACACACCCAAATCCATGCCCAGGTAGGATTTATACCTGCAACCTTGGCTTATCATGCCAGCACATTACTGACCCGGCTACCACTGCTGGCCATGAAAAATAATAATACCATGGTTGATAATTGGCATTCGTTGAAAAAAAATAGAAATAGGTAGATATAAATCCTTTCCATTGTGCTTAATTCTCTTGGATCTGAATGATAGTAATACACATCTGTGAATGAGAAAAACTGAAGTATTTTTTTTAAATTTTATGAATATTTCTAAAACTGGTTTGATATTCTAATATTTTCTCTTTTTATTAACCCTTTTGCTGCTGTGAACGTACCTAGTACAATCGCACGGTAGGCTGCTGTGATCGTACCTTTTCATTCTTGCTGTTGCGCTTTCACTGTTCCACCACATGTGACGAGTAGGTTTCCAGAGAGTGAGCCGCAGCAAAAGTGTTAATTTATGAAATGGCCAAAGTCTTAAGTGTATTCATATGGAGTAGGTTGTCAACAAGTATTACTTTTAGGGATTTGCTGGTTTCATGGCAAAAAGAATACAGCATTCCAGAGCTTAAAGAAGTGGTTATTTCTGTTGTATCAATATAGTGAGTGGATTTTTCCATGATTGTTTATGCACTTGTGTATCTTACCTCTGTCATTAATGGTTTGAGGGACCGATTAATGTGCAGATTTTCAGATTGATTGACTATGTAGAGTCAGTGGTGCATCAATGTTAAGCTTATTAGTATGGGACACAAGTTTTAATCCAACAAATGTAATCAGATAGATTCCAGCAATGTGAGGCAAGTCATCCCACCAAAATTCGAATTGAAATTTGAACTGGCACACTGCTAGTTATTGATATATTTCTGCAGTTGCTCTCTTTGGGTATTCAGTGGGGAGGAGCGAGGTTAAACTGCAAGTCAACTGTAATCCATTGATGGCTATGAGGGAGGTAGATGAAAATATGAAGGAGAATCCCTTTCCACCCTCTCTCTCATTTCCCTTGTTACTTCCCTGTGATGATATTATGTATATCCCTTCCCTTGACCTCAGATGTATTCAATAGTAATATTTTTCTATCCCAATACTCTTGATCCCCTTCTTATTGCATCTCCTAAAACATGGTACCTACCTGACATCAATAGAATAGTACTTAATGGTAGAAATGTCTTATTTCTCTGCTGATTGCATATCAATGGACTGCTGTGAAATTTGGCCCAAGAGCATGTCATCTTTTGCATAAAATTTATTTATTGTCAGATTACTATGTATGGTAATTACAGAAAGAGAGTATCAGTAAAGGGTACAGAACTCCTGATGTCAAACAATACATTTATTCTGACAAACTGTAGATGCTCACTACTTCTACAAAAAGAAGCACATTTTGGGGATGATATCCAGGGCATCTCACCCATTATCCCAGGTAGACAAGTCAACCTAAGACAAGCTTGCCAAACTACTAATGAATTTCAACCCTTCCCCTTTTCAGTTAGAAATTCATTTTTTTAGGAGTTTTGACTGTCTTACCAATCCTCATGATTTTTCTGCTTGGGCTGTTGATTCCCCTAAGGGTCCTGTTTTGCCTTGTGGTTTCTCTTCCTTCCAACGTCAAAGGAGCTGAGTAATTATCAGTCCCTAGAAAACTCAATCGTAAGTGAGCACCATAATGCCTTACAATGTTGTTGTTGTTGTTCCCTACCAGATGTGAGCTAGGGAATTTATGCTTACCAACTATTATCCCCCATTCCCAATATTGATTGATTTGAGCAATACTTTATCACCTTCCTTAAAAAGAAGTAGTATACAATTTCTTGTCTAGTCATACGTCTCTTTCATTTTCTCCTGCTTATCACATATTGCTCCATAAGTTTCCTCATATCATAAACTTGTAAACATGTAATGAACTCTTGGCATCAATGTCTCAGTCGTAGCTTGCAGTCTAGTTCGTTAATGCTAACCGAACAATATTTTGGCAGAAAAGCATTCAGTCCTTTTATAGGAGTGCTCCTGTAGTCATGAAGCAAATCCCTGAGATCTACATCGCCCTTCTTACTTTTTCGTAGTATTTGCTTGCTAATATTTACATACACCATGTTCACCCTGTCCATTTTTGAAGATGATGTGGACTGGAGGTTTGAACTTCTGCCTCTCATTTTCTAAAATATTTTTTTACATTCCCACAACAAAACTGGCACATTATCTGCAATCAGAAGTAATGGCAATCCATGAGTTGCATAGATATCCTGCAAAGATTTTATTAGGTACAGATTTTTAGGCTTTACTTGGTAAGGTACTCGATTTCAACGACTTCAGAGTTTGTCAACCAGAACTAAGTATGGTTGTCCTGCAAAGTTAAGGATGTTGCAAGCTACTTTTCCAAACGAGAGTTGTGGTATTTTATGTGGCATCAGAGGTTATTTTTTGTTAGCTGCTTGGAATTTGTCACAGACTTTGCATTCTTTTAAAGGTTCTTCAAACTCAGTTGATTCGTCAGGCTAGTAATACATATACCTAGCTTCAATGTGGGTTTTCTCAATACCACCTTGACCTTATACAATAGAAACTCGAAATTAAGAAGTCCACAAGACCGGAAAAATTGACACTTCGTAATATGAAATATCGTATGACTATGAATGGGTATTCTTAATCAACATCGCGATGAAGCTATCTTTTGTTTCCTGAAAGATATGCACTCCCGCAATGCACTTGCAGTATTTACGAAGTTATGATAAATGAATGACACAACTAACGCGTTCCTTTTTTCCAATGAGTCAGATGTAAGGCAATCAAGCATCTTAGCAAACTTTTCATGTAGTTTGGACTAGGCCTATGAAGCTCCAATAGTGCATTTTTCCATATTACTTTAATCTCTACTGAAAAAGTTGTAACCTAAGCGTGAGCGATGTATTTATATTTGTAAGCTAGTATTAATGTATGCATAAACTATGGAAGTGTGCGATTAGCGTGATCATTTGCAACTATAGATGCTGCTCTGAATATAGAATTAAAAGGAAGAAATTTCCACTAGAAGAAAATCATATGCTCCCCATCAGGCCAATAGATTAGACCTAAATTGAGCTAAAACAGTGAAAAGATTCAATGATGGATGCTCATGTATTTTGTGCAAATAATGATAAGCCCATTGATTTCACAAAATAGCAACCGTAATTCTCTATTTAGTTTATCATTAGGTAGGTACATGGTTATTACCGCGACGAAGGCTCTGAAAGAAGAGGCTCAGCTTAATGTTTACCTCCTTTCCAAAATAGACTGTACAAGCCACACACTTCAACGGTGAAGGCGTGATAATTTCCTTCATACTTCTTCCACTACTAATGATGGTAACATTATAAATTAATAATTTACATTTTCACTATGCTCTGCGAAAGCTTCATTTATGGCTCTATTCAAATAAGGTCGCCTACTCAAGATCTTCATCCACTAAATTGCTGGCATCATTTAAAGCTTCAATATAGGTAAAAATTGTGGAATATTTTTGCATATCATTCTTCCTCTGCTTCTGATAAAGCAAGAGGATTTTACGTCTGAGCATTGCAGTTCCAGTTCCGGCCACACACAAAGATGGAATCAGATGTTTTACTTTCCTTTACTTGTCAGTGAGGGGACTATTCCATTCACCCTCACGAAAACAGCAACGAGTCCAATGGTATCCGAGTATCTTACGTCACTTGGGAGGTTGATCCAGCTGGGATTCAATGCCAAGGGATGTGTGCAGGAAATAAACATCAAAAGAATCGTATTCTTATCCAGCCTAGTCACATCTTATCTTCCTCCTGCTCTACCTCAACAGGCTACACCTACGGAGAGAGAGGAGAAGACACTGGAGATTGGGACCTTTTATCATGAATCAATATATGCCCACAAAACAATAATCGATGGTGTATCACCTAACATGTAGACCCTGCGCGCAGATTCTTTGCCAAGGGGGGCACTTCAAGAGGCCCAAAGGTGGGCTTGTGAGGTGGGCTGCTGAGCCAGCGGGGGACACTGCACTCATTGAGTGGATGGGAGGAGGGGGCTCATGAAGGGTCCTTATCCTGGCTGGGTACCAACTACTTCCCACCCTTGATGTCCTCCGGGGTGTGTCGTCTGATAAGGCAAGGGAGTAATGAAAGTGCCTCCGATTGGACAGGATTCTGACAAGGCTTTTTGCTCCCTTTCCGACGGCGTGAATTAAGGTTTCTCACAGAATGGTTCTACTCATCATCTAGTCGTATGTATATATTTAACAAGGATTAGGCTACAATACCCTTATCAGATTCTTTATCACTCCACAGGAATGCAGCTGAGAAGCTATCTTTTAGGATATTTTTTCAATCGCTGGGGGTGAGCGAAAGGCGAGAAAGGCACACTATTACACGACATAATATATGGGTGAATGAACATTTTTTACCGTTGATTATGCATGCACCCAGAATAATACATTGTTTAGAATGAATTTGCGATAAACTAAGTGATCGCATGAACCAAACTAACTCGTATTTGCTCTGATTTTCTTGGATGTTTGCAACAGAAGAAGGGAAGGGCACTACTTACTTATGAAGAGGATATCCTTCCTGTATGACTGCATCGAAAGGCTCAGTGAGGAAGGTAAATGAAACCTGCTTCTTTTGATGATAACTATTGTCAGTAAGAATAATTAGGCCGTGGAGTCGGGTTGGGTAGTCAGTCAAATGTGTGCCGAGAGAAAAGCTTCCTTGTGCGATATATGGCAGAATTTACAGCTCGAACGCCATAGTATCTTTTCCAATGCCTGTCAAAACTTTTTTGGGCGCACACGTGCAGTAAAGGATTTTTGTACTAGGAATACCTCTCATGGATTTATGTTTTTGATTTTTTTTGTCCCATTATTGGTAAATCTGGACTTATGGCAACAAAGCTGAATGCATTTTTATTCGTCTTGGTGCCATATTTTACGTGCTACTTAGCCTGTGATTCAAAGTCGTCCTTAACATTTTAGCATTGATCAATGTAAGTATTATCGTTCAAGCAATTCACATTTCATTCATATTGTACATGCCGACAACGATTGATAAGGACCCTTACTCTGGCAAGATGTGTCTGAAAAACGTTTCTATGATACATCATTTTTCGTAAAAACGAGTAAATTTTTCACATCGGGCCCTCGATCTGAGGTTTGTAATTTCAAAACTTTGCTATTTTGTAATATCGAGTACTTTAACATGTATTTAGATACCCTTTTGATCAGGACCGAAGATTTTTGCTTCATAAAATCAAAATATCGTAATTTCGAATTTCTACTGTAATAACTTAAGCATTTACCCCGGCACTATATTCAGCACAACTATCTTGTAATTAAAGAAGGCTAATTCATCTTCTATGTTAAGATTCCCTCTTACTTAAAAATGGCAAAAATCCTGGGCTTTTTATAATTCTGGCTTCCCCTTTTTATAGTATGTATCTGCTTTCTAAGGCAAGTGCCAAGTCATAAAGGGTCTCTGTCTGAAATTGCTCCCTTATTCCTTGGACATGGGTGAATATTTACTAATTAAGTGTTATTTATCATGCAAATGTGGATCATCTTCAGTCTCCATCTTTAGGTAGGATTGTGACAAAATTCTGCCATGTGCAGGTCTTTATGTGGTACATAGCACACATTCTATAAATATTGCCGAAGTTTGAGTCACAGACTCAATATCTTGTGGACCCTTATCTGGTTAGTTTCTTTTCTCATTACTGATACCATGGGCTTGTGATCTGTCAGAATTTTCACAGTAAGACCTTTGATAGGTCTGTCCAGATTATTGTGCCCTGGGAATCCCTAGGTGCAAGGGGGAGGAGTAAAGGGGGATGTGGGGAGAAAAACCTTGTGTTCCATGGCCAACCTCAGTGGTTTGAGGGTAAGAGGGGCAAGGATGAATTTGAGCTGAGTGTATGCCATTTAAGAGGGGGGATTCAAACTTCACATGTTCAATAATTTCTACTTGCTCTAGTACTTTGAGTTTTTTGCATTTTGGAAATTTAGCACTTTGTATTTTCTAATAGCAAGAATTTTGAGTATTGGGGTACCACCAGGGTCCATTCTTAAACCAGCACTGTTCGTTATAAACATTAATTAATTAACAAACATATAATTTCATCCAATACATCTTAATTATTATAGTCTATATATAAATATGAGGATGCATTGGAGATAATTTGTTTCATCTATAGTTATTTCTACCTCATTCTGCTGATAGCATGATAGTTAAATCCATTTGGTTCCCACCCTAGCGAAAATAACTTCCTATGTGGTGGATAGGTGGAGTGTAGAGGGATGGTAGTACATCCCGTAAAGTGTAGCTACCCCCCCTTTACACTCCATGGAGGATAGAGGACTGGTAATGGAGTGCCCACCTTACACTCCCTGGTGTTCTCACAGCTGCCTCCCACTTACCTACGCCCATACTTACGCTATAGGTAGAGGTCCGTGAAAGTGGTTTTATTTTTTGCTAAAATTCGTTTTAAAACTGTGATTTCAGTGTTATAGAAAATCTTGGCGGTGTTATTATAATGTTACCATTTTTGCGCATTTCTAGGCGTTTATTATTTTTGGTACCTACACATTTTGTGAATGCTTACACTTTTATTAAGCATTTTACGTAACAAGAAAGGCAGTGAAAGAAGCGCGCATAACTACACACAATCGGAAACAAAGAAACTTGAACTGGGGGTGTGTCGAAATGATTTTTTTTGCATTGATGCTCAGTGGAGCGCCGAATATCCGACGATCAACCGCCAATAAGTAGCACCCCCTCTCCTCCTATCTTTTCTGTTACTTCCCCCCTTGCCTCAACTGCTTGCGCTTCCGTTCCCAGCCAGCAGCCGTGTTTAAGTCTACAAAATTGTTACATTACGACCACACTAAAGGTTTTCCTGCAACAAGTTATCCAATTACGCTGTCTACTGCGTCGCGGTGAGTCACCGGAATTACTGCTCGGCATTGACGCGTGCCGGGCGCGTGAGCTATATTTCCGCTCTTCCGCGGCCGTGTTCAGCACATTATTGATTCAGAATATCTAATTCTTCAGGAGAGAAAGCGCGTCATTTTAGATATTTCCGAGAATTTCAGGATTGATAAATGTGAATCGAAGAGAGAGGCGGTGATTAATTTAACGGCAAATTCCGGCGGAGACATCACTACAGTACGCGATATTACGCGAATGCGATACGCGCGAGACAAAACAAGCCAATTTACCTTTGAATCGTAATGAGATAGAGCGAATGAACGTCAGCAGCGTTAAACAATGAAGGCTTAGGCTTTAATCGATTATGACTCTTTACACGTGATTTTTTCGATAATTCACGTAAAATTCGCGAAAAAGGCGAAATTTCGTTTTATTTTCCGATTTCGCGTTATTTCGCGATATCGCGTCTCGCGAATTTCACGGATCTCTAGCTATAGGTTCTCAATGAATGGTGCATTATTGTGGAAACTCTTATTTATCTCTTCTGGAGGTGAAAGAATATCACTTATGTGCCTTAATAATTGCCATACTTATTTTTATCTACAAAATGGTCATTGGGGAAATGTTTTAAGGGTGCAAAATACCCCAGTTTCAATATTTTAGTGAAATTAACTATCACAAATGACTTAATGCCAGCCAGCAACTGTATATACAGTAAAACCTCATTAATTCGAAATTCAAGGGACCAAAAATATTGGACTTCGAATTATCCGGGTTCGAACTAAACCTACTTTCCAAAAATTAACGAATAATATTCCTTATTTCTGAGATAATCACCGTGCTGCTATATTTTTCGAGAAAAAGGCAATGAATATGCACTAAAATGAGGAGTTAATTGCCGAAATTCTTCGCGTTTATCAGATTCAAGTTTAAGTTGGAGAAATATGCACTTTCAGATGCGATCACACGGAAAATTAAAATGAATGTTTCCAGGCATGTGTCCAGTAATATCACTTATGGTGTATTTTCCAGGTCACCAAAATTTTCGCCATAGACCTTTAAATTTACTGGCCTGCTATCATCTGATTTCCTCAAAGACTTCTATGATGATGTACTGCTGCATCGTTTCCTTCCACGCTCCCTTAACAAGTCCCTTATCAGTTACGACCGCAAACCAAAAGTATCACATTTCACTCATCGCTTTCCCACGCCCTATCTTCTCAGGTGGCATCCAATGGTGGGTTTGGGAGAGGGGAGATGATGGTAGGGGTGGAGCATCACGTCAAGGTCGGCGACGAACCCAGAATCCCTTACCCTCCCAAAGAAGCTCGAGGGGGAACCCAAGAAAAAATCGCTGAAGCCTTGTTGGACAGACACCACCCAAAAGTAGTCCCCATGTCGTCTGCCTTCCTTACCTCGTGATTCACATTCAAGTTTGGAAGATGGGACAAGAGTAGATGGTAAAAGCATAAACAAATCTGATTGTGAGAATTCCTTCACCAAAACCAGCTTTTCAGAGAAGTTTTCTATAACTGCGGAAGAAACTTCATCCCAAAAAGCAGCTATGTTCCTCATTGCATCCAGCACATTCCATTTTCTGATTTCATGGGTGGGAATATTTCTTGAATTTTCTCTAATCAAATACCTACCTCACCAGTTTCTTCCTATGTGAGCCCTTCAGGCTGTAAATTATACCCTGATCTAGGTGCTACATGTAACTAGTGGTATTGGTCGAAAGGAAAAGAAATTATTTAGAGTGAACCCTTCAATGTTGTGCTCAGCACACTGAATGTTTTGATCCCGACCAGCTATCTTTTGTTTGAAAGTTAAGAACCATTCAAGAAATAATTAGCGGTCATCCAAGCTTTTTTGTTAGCCCTATAAACACAGGGAATGGTTTGGACTCCTTTGATACGTATAGGATTGCTGTATTTTCCAATCACCAGAGGCTGTAACTTCTCGCTGCCATCGGAATTGTAACATAGCACTATGGTTAGTCAATCCATACTTCTTTTTCCTCCACAGTAAAAGGTTGTAAAATATTCCACTTTCATTCACGTTAAAAATATCTTTAGGTTCATAGTCCACAAAAATGTGTTTGACGTTCTATCGCTATCTCTCAGCTGCTTGTACGTCAACTGATTATCCTTCTCCACTCATGCGCAAAGACTTATACCATGCCACTCAGAAACCACCCGTTGTAGCATTTAAATTCTTGGCCCATTTTAAGTGCGATCATGTCGGCTTTTTCTTTCGCCAATAGCCCTGATAGAGGAATGTTATTTGTCCTGCTTTGGAAGAACCACTCTCTGACTCTTCAAATTTCGCTCCCTGTATCCTCTCCTTCCTGCCATCGTCCTTTCCTCTCTCTAATTGTGATTCAATTGCATCACGATTTTTCAGATATGTCGACAGGACCGAAAGGGGAATATCATAATGCTTTGCGTTTTCTGTTTTTGTTTTTACCCCACAATCTCCTCACAAATTACACTGAATTTCTCTTTTATCGTCAGTTCCTTCTGTTTTCTCTTTGGAGGCATCTCAAATCCTACCTCCTGTCCACGGACGTAATGGGCTAAACGGATTTCACCTACAACGAAGGAATAAATTGTTATTGGTAAAATATGAAGCTCAGGAATTCCGCAAGGAGTACAAAACAGCAGGCAAAGAAAAATATTACCTACTGCACTAAATCATTGTTATGAAGTTTTTTCCATATGATACCTCATCATCATTGGTCAACAATCCTAGGATTGGTTTGATGCAGCTTTCCACTCGATTCTTCTATTGACCAACCTTTTCATTTTAACATAATTCTTCTCTTTTACATCCTTCCCAACCTGTTCCATGTATCTCATACGAAGCCTGCCTTTTCCAATCTTCCCATTCACATTTCCCTTGATTATAGTCTTCATCCGGCCGTCTCAAGATATGGCCGATTAAGTTGCCCCTTCTTTTTGGAGTTGTCAGCAGACTTCTCTTTTCTCCCACTCTTCATAGGACTTTCTCGTTACTTACTCGGTCGATCCATTTCATGTATATGATACCTATGACGCTAAATACTTACTTGAAATGCATGACTATGGTTAAAATCACAGCGAGGCAATAAAAATACCAGGGCAATTTTTTCTCGAAAGAAGGATCTTAACAGTTTTCTACCATGAGAAGAACTTCGTTTGTCTAGAGGTTATGGTGACCTTTCCTGGCGATGGTCAAATGCTGAATCCTACAGTCATCACTCGAGAAGGGGAGGCTTGGGAGAAAGAAAGGGGAAGGCATTAGTCATGGTGCGAATGCCCCGGAATAAAGCTAGGGACGGAGCGGCCAAGATGTGTGTGCACTCGAGATATATTTGATTAGGGGTAAACAGCTGCTGGTGCGCGGCGCATCATAAGCACAAACAAATATTCAAAATAACTTGGAAGCACTTTAAAGTAACGAATGCTCAAGAAAGCGATACTCAAATCACAATGACTATAAGCACTAACTACCATCGAATGACACTGCCCCGATGAATTGTTTCGAAATAAACAATACATTGGAACATCAGGGGTCAAAATTCGACTTAGAGTTACATATTTAGTGTATTTCAAATTATTCGTACTATAGAGTATGCAATTTCCTATTTCATTTGTCGGGGACTGCTCACAACTTCGAATTATTCGATATTTCGAATTAAGAGGGTTCGAACTAACAGGGGTTTACTGTATGTACATTTATATGGCCTCCCAAACTTCACTCATAGCTGAGAAATGTTACTCAGTCATGGTGAAAATTAATAGGTTGACTGGTGTTTAGTGTAGGTGAATTGGTGAGGTAGAACTAGTGTGTAGATTGTTGTATGAATGATAACTACAGCTTGGGTAATCGCAAATGAAGGAAGTTAGCTCCTCCTACTGGTTGTATTTATTTTTTTTTTCAATTTTGATGCGAGGTGCACCCGAGCAAGTACATTGATTTGTGTCATTTTCCTACCCTTGGCCTATCCTTTATTTGTGCTAGAACATTGCAGCATTCCAGTTGAATCCATTTGTTTCCCTTTGCAATGTTCCATTTGGATCCGTCTCCCATTACTATGTTCTATTTGAATTAAGTTGGGTATTCTAGGTAAAGCAAATTGAGTCTGTTCTAGTTAGATCCAACTAGAATTAACTGGAATTTTTGACAGGATGTGCAAATTATATTACTTCACAAATTAGTCAATGTTAATGAACGTCAACAGTAATGATACTATATTACAGTGGCCTTTTTATTTCATCTTTCTGCATTGCACATGTAATTACATTTTTATTTTATTGACAAATCCTATAACAATGTATATTGGATAACTGTCCTTCAATAATAAACTTTAATAAAAAGATTCAGTGATGCATTACACTCTTAAGGCTCTCAATGGTAGCCCTATATATTCCTTACCACTGTTTGCACAGCAAAAGGTGACAGAGCTGGAACCTCTTTCTCATCAGGACTTTACAATCCCCAGATACCCTTTTCTTTCCTTGTCCCCAAAGTGGCCACCTTTAATGACCGCAGATGATGTATGCATTTAGATTATATAATTAAGAGTCATACCCTATCAAGAGGGAATGTATGAAAGAGTAGCTGGCTCATGATAGGATAGAGGGCGAACCATTGTCTTATCTTCTTAGTTTTGGCAGTGGAAGCAGAAAGTGGTCAATTTACAGGAATGTTTCTCCTGCAGATTCACAAGCAGACGTACAAATACCATATTTACACACATATAAGATGCACACATGTATGAGACGCACCCCAGATTTTGAGGCAAAAAATCATGAAAAATTATTTGATCACCCATATAAGATGCACCCAGGACAAAAATTAACTAGTCACAAAAATGGGTTGAAATTAAATTACCTCAGAATGGTGCATTTCCCTGAATTTAAAACCACTTAATCGTAGGGTAATCCCACTTTCTTCAAAGATTAAATGAACCTATTTTGTGAACTGGCTGGTGAGTACAAATCCATAACACAATTGTTCATGATTTTTCCTCTTTTGTACACTTGTATGAGATGCACGCCCATATAAGATGCACGCGCATATAAGACGCACCCCACTTTTTGGGCCTCAAAAAAAAAGGGTGTCTTATATGCGTGTATATACGGTATGTTTCCTTCAGTTAAAGGGATAATAGTTTTGAAATCATGTCCAACTTAACTACAAATATATTATCTAAACAGGCTTAAGGTATAGAAAAATCAGCGATGCTATAAAACTTTTGTATTGGATGATAATTCCAACATTTCCAAAGAAGGTCCAAGAAGGACACTCACATATTTGGCAGAACTAGAAAGAACTCTAGCCTAGGAATGTGTATGGTCACAGCTGAAACTGTTATAAATAAATACCTAAGTATATATAATAAAAGAATCTAGTAGGTAATTCTGAAACAATTTTTTGCAAGTTATTAAGCTGATTTATGTGTGTGGGTTAGTTGTCAGTGCAATAGTGAATTTATGCATATATGTATTTTGTAATCACAGAACCCATACAAGGTATTGTACTCTTGTTTGATATTTTTAAGGTTTAACAGTATTGAAGCATCAATGTAGCTAATGGCTTTCCATGTATTGGATTTTGAGAGGTAGTCAGTGTGGGATTACATAGAGTTGGCAATATTGGGCAGCTCGTGGGCTTGCTAATATTGGCTATACATTGGTTCTCATCTCATTGCAAATATTGGGTTCCGACAAACCCCAATATTGTTTGGCTACTTGGGTATATATCATATATATGGGTCATTCCACCTCAATTCAACAAACGTTTGTCCCTAAGGGTCTCAGATTTTGATAAAAATTGGTCTATGGGAACAAAATCAACTCAAACTGAATACACTCAAACAGTTTCGTGAAAAAAAATTTTTTGAGCGAATTATGCATGTTTAAATTTTTTCGCATTTTTAGCAAAAATCCGAGCCTTAAATCATATTATCACTTATATCTCCGCTTGTAATTGTCATACAGCAATGATTAATTAAAAGCTCTCTTTAAAGCTAACTCTTCATTGAATGCAAATATATCAAGAAAAAATTATTTTATTCTAAAACCTATTGTTGTTAATTACTAATGTTCAAAAAATTGTTAATAAACTTTTCTCAAATACTCCATCTCAGAATCGGCCGAAACTTTTTTTCCGTAATCTCAACATATCCAGCTAACAATTCCAAAAATAAAATTTAGTGGCAATTCATAAATGCGTTTTTTATAAATATTTAAACATTTTCAATCTTCTCTCGCGCGGCCCGTCGGCTCCCCCCCTTGTAATACATGCAGCGGACACGCAATGCAAGCCTAAAAATTTCCTAATTGCTCAAGGTCGTGGTTATATGAGATAAAAATATATTATAAACTGTAAATGTTAACAACAATTGTTATTTGTTATGTTGAATGGATGTTTGCAGAGAAATTTACCATTGAGCCCCACTTAAGTTTCGAGGCGGATTAACTTTTATTTGAGCTAAAAATCTGTGACAATTAATATGAAAAAACTTTTTAAGAATCTTCAAATATAATTCATTGATGAGATGAAATGAAAATAAATTAAAATAATGGAATTTTTGCATCATTTGTTCAAGCAGAAAAATTTCTTCGTTTTTTCTATCTCACTCTTTTTATCTCTATAGACAAATTTACTGCAAACTCCGATTTTAGTGTTAAAATAATTTTTATCCATGCAAAAACATTTCATTTTCAATTCAAGTCAAGAGCCTGCAGTTGTGGCTTTTCGTGCATTGAGACGTTTTCCGTAAACGTAGCTCTCTCTAAAAAGAAATATTTAATGGCACCTACGTATTACGGGAAGAGGGTAAAAACCTTTCCCCTTCCTTTCAGAACCCTATTTTTATGACACAGTTGGTAGCCAATTCTGCCCATTGCGGTATGTGCCTTAAAGCTTGAAGGAAGACCATGTACCTGCACATGTTTTTGTTGACAGCCGCGTGTATTCACCGAAGCAGTCTCAGTTTATTTTGGCCTGTCACCGCGTGTGCATCTCCTTATTCAAGAGCTGTCTGCATTCTCTTTTTTCTCGTACATAGTTTTTGTAACTAATTGTCAAAATTGTGTCAAAATTTGCTCCATCGGTGCAGTGAGAGGAGAAAAGTGTTCGCGAGACAGTGTCTTTAAATGTATCGAAGAGATCTGCAGCTCATCAGGGATAGAAGTGGTGTCAAAGTGGAAATCGTGTGCGTTAACAATGAAAAATCGTTTATTGCTTTCTATACAAAGCGTCAAAAACAGTATTGTAATCCACTGAAACTGCATTGCATTATCTGTGGTGCTAATGTATATACAATTACTGCCAAATATTACAAATCGAAAAATTTCAACACTAGAGTGATGTCTTTGGTCGAGGGCAGAAAATTGTGTCGTCAGTGCAGAGTGCTTCTGAATAAGGGAGTCGCGAAAGGTGACACACCAAGGTCTCCCATCAGTCATCAAGAAGACGTTCCTGAGAGCTTGTGGCTGCAGAAGCAGTACTGTCACAACCGGGGTCTTCTGGTTTGCAATTTGCGGAGGCTCATTATCCCTACCTACAAACAACTCCAGCAATGACAGTGACTTACAAGGAGAGGACGATGATGCACCTTATTCATCTCGTCAATCTGTGCTAGAAAAAATCTACTTGTTTATCCGAAATCGGTACATCACCAGTAAATAGAAAAAAATTGAGACGTTGAAAAAACTCTAAAGAAAAAGTTCATAAAATTACTTCTGTTTATTGAAGAGCAATCGGGAAAGTATGGGGAAAAGGAAAAACTTCCTTCGGCCCATAATGGTTAGTAGGGTGTGAGATGCTAAGACAACTCAAGGAAAAATTTGCTGAAGCTAATTCCTACGGTGAAAAATTTTTAGTCCTGTCTACACTGCCTAAAAGCTGGAGTGTGGCAAAAATTCAAAAATAAATTTGGATCCACTCAATATTTAGCTCGAAAAGTGAAAGAACAAAAAAACAATTGTTGTTAACATTTATAGTTTATAATATATTTTTATCTCATATAACCACGACCTTGAGCAATTAGGAAATTTTTAGGCTTGCATCGCGTGTCCGCTGCATGTATTACAAGGGGGGGAGCCGACGGGCCGCGCGAGAGAAGATTGAAAATGTTTAAATATTTATAAAAAACGCATTTATGAATTGCCACTAAATTTTATTTTTGGAATTGTTAGCTGGATATGTTGAGATTACGGAAAAAAAGTTTCGGCCGATTCTGAGATGGAGTATTTGAGAAAAGTTTATTAACAATTTTTTGAACATTAGTAATTAACAACAATAGGTTTTAGAATAAAATAATTTTTTCTTGATATATTTGCATTCAATGAAGAGTTAGCTTTAAAGAGAGCTATTAATCATTGCTGTATGACAATTACAAGCGGAGATATAAGTGATAATATGATTTAAGGCTCGGATTTTTGCTAAAAATGCGAAAAAATTTAAACATGCATAATTCGCTCAAAAATTTTTTTTTCACGAAACTGTTTGAGTGTATTCAGTTTGAGTTGATTTTGTTCCCATACACCAATTTTTATCAAAATCTGAGACCCTTAGGGACAAACGTTTGTTGAATTGATGTGGAATGACCCATATAGGTGAACGAAACTTGTTTCACACAATACTTGATCCAGCAGAATACCTAGTGTGCTGGCCGCTACTTGATATTGAGGATGGAATCTAGCATGATTGGATCCGTCCTGGGAGGTTTCACATGATCATTGACCTTGTGCTTACTATTAAGTGGTTATTCCATATGATGCCGTACTAATTAAAAAAAAGAGAAGTTCACACAGCGTCTATAACGTGACTTGATTGGTTGATGGCTACTGGTCCTAGTGGGGGAGCGACTAGAAATCTAGTACCGCATCAAGTATGAAATCCAGTAGCTCAGAGAATATGCTAGTGAGCATGCTTGCTAGCCAGCATACTGGTTCTATTCATGTGATACTGGAAAGCTAGAATACTTGCTAGTATACTCGACCTTGTGCTGGATCAAGTACCATGTGAAACGGGCTCTAGCTGAAAATGTAGAATTTTCTTTTAATCCACTTTTTTATCAAGTTCTGCCCATCAACAATAAAAGAACTATAGGAATGCTGCTAAATCCTTCACCTGGTTCTTCTAATAAGAGATATTTTTATCAATAAGGAGGTGAAAGAGTTATTTAACATTCTAAAAGAATGATTGTATTTCCTTAAATGGTAGCATGCTCCATGAACTTGTATGCTTGTACACAGCATCATGCTTTCAAATTGGATAAAGCAGTCTGAGAAATTCAAATAACTATTGCAAATACATAATGGCAGTTTTAGGTCATCACCAAAACCTTTCAATGTTCCAGTAGGTGACAAATACCTACTAGTTTTATAAATATTTCAGTCAAACATATAAGCTGAACCATCCCACTATGTTCAGTCTGCACGTCATTCACAAATAAATAATGACGTTAGTGGAGAGTATTTTCTTGTTGAACTTACAAATTAATTTTTTAGGCTTAGTATCTTCCAATATGAAGTCAGTGCATGGGATACTCCTCTCTTTTTGAGGTCATGGCAACTTATTTGCTTTGAAGGTTTATGTTAGTACATTTTCTGTGAATGTTGCAGTGATTTTTAGAAAAATGAATTACCTAATCTTCAAAAATAAGTGGTTTTTGGGCTGAACATCAAGGTGTGATGGCATATTTCATGCAAGTAGATTTGAGATTGAGTGTTGTCATCAAAGAAAGTCTCCATATATTTATTTACACCCCCAGCATCTACTGAAACTCTATATAACTAAACCGTTTTCACTGCAGTTTTACAATTGTGAAAGAATACTTCACATTGCAATGTTGGGGTCGATATCAAAAACTAACCTTAAAGCACTTTCTACCACTCAGAACAATCTTTTGCGGCAAATTATGGACGCACCATGGTTCATTAGAAATTCTCACATTCATGGCAACTTAAAAATCTGGGAATTGGAGCTCCACTGGAGAAAAATCACCTAATCCTTTCAGCAGACACTTGGAAACCTGAGCAACAACACTCTAGACACAAAATGAAATTATAACAAAAATCCCCTCTTCAAATATTAGCAGCCCCAGGTAGCTATGACAAACTATCTATAGTAGTGACATAAAATAACCAAAATCAAAGAAAGTAACATCAACGGACACGCATACCAGCATGTATGCTGAAACATGTTGTTATATGCAGATAAACTGCATCCTGTAACTCAGTCGGTTGATAACCATGTTGAGTGGTGATGTGACTGTGGCATTTGAGGTAAATCCCTAAACTGCTTCCTTTACCAAAGAGCGAACCTTCACCTACTATGAAGAGCCGACCTCCCATCTTTTTCGAAGAGTGGACTTTCACCTCCAACGAAGAGTGGATAAATTTCGTAGTCCTTTAATTATTGCCATTTAGTTGATCAAATATTGCATCAGTTCTTACTTTTAAAATGCCTTTGTTATGGCCCAGTATTTCAAATCCTTTTAACCCTTTGCACTCGGATGTTTTAACCCTCTATACCTGAAGTCCACTCGGAGTGCCCCCTGGGATTACTCGTGTGGTGTGTCGAGTGACACTTGACACGCGAGTTGGTAGTGAGCTACGCTGTGTCGAGTATCACTAGACACCCGAGTGGAAAGTTTAAACGAATGGATACGGATGGAAGAAATCACAATGACAGTTTTCAGTGTTAGTCAAAACAAAAAAAAACCATCAAGGCCTCTATTACCACAGCATCCAATTCGCCAAAGTAACTGAAAAAGTAACTGTTAACATAAAAGTTACTTTTTTTTAAACTTTAACTTTAATCGGTTAATTTTTTAGGAAAGTAATTTTTAACATTAACTAGGTAGTTACTTTTTACAGAGATTAACTTTTACTTTAATCAGTTAATTTTTTGGTAACTTTCCCAACTATGGTGTTCATGATATTTTCTATTTAATTTTGCTGTTACTATGCCACCTTATTCCACTCTTCTGGAACACTCATTTTGAAATTGTATTATTGGCAATTTGCCCAGTAATATAAGAATTGAAATTTAAAGGAACAGTGTTTATTACTCAGATAATTTTAATGGATAGAAAATTGCACTAAACCAATCATTTTATTTTTTTATTTAAAAAAACTTAAATCCATAATCAAGGAAGGTTTTTGAATGCTCTTTTACATTCCCATGTGGTAATTTATGAGATATAATGCAAAGTAGATGTTGGTTACACAAAATTACATAGTGCTTTGAGCACAAGAAGTACCTTTACATACCTTGTAATTAATTTCGCAGTATTTGTATTTTGTATTGCTTGAACATATTACTCCTGTCCTTTTTGCAGTAGGTACTTTAATTTTTTTATAATCAGTTTTTACCATAGGTACATTATTCCTGTGAAATATTTGCATTCCATTTAGTGCCTCAACAGAATATGATATCCAATTCCTCACTTCGCATCCAGAGTTATGCTACTTCTTCGAATAATACTGATTTCTTACGGTGATGAAATTTAGCATCCTTGGATACAGAAAAATGGATATGTGAAATCATCTTAAGTTTCAATATATTGTCAACATTTTTATTTCAGGGGCTGCAATGTCATTTCTTTTGGTTTGGCTGCCCATTCTCCTTATCCTGCAGGTCTCATAGTTGTTTTAAGGTAATAACTCTGAAAAAACAACAGTAGTGAAATTGTAATGTAGTGTTCTGTAATCACATCTACAGTCTATCCCATTTCCCCATGTAGTAGTCATTTTAGTTGATTTTGCTCCGTATAGTTACCTCTTTCATTCCAAAGATTACCTTTAATCAATAAAATGTTTTCCTGGTGCAATGAAGAAATTTTCTTTCCTTGTCCACTGGTCACTTTCAAGTTTGCTCTTTTTGTCATTTCATTGTACTGAATATTTGTAAGTTCCTTACATTTTTTGTTCATAAATCCCTTCTTATATTGATTTGATTGATAGAAAATACAGAGCTACTACAGTCCTGGAAAAGTCAGGGAAATTGAGAACTAAGCCTGGAAATTTACTTTCCTAAGTCAAAAAATCTGTTTGTTTTCATTAGTGATCAGTACCATTTTTGACACTTTTTTTTGGTGTGTTGGCTTAGTGTTTGTGGTACCTTGTCTACATGAGTCGCCGGTGCTCTTGTGTGGTCTTTGGCAATCAATTATATGCACCCAAAATAAACATTCGGGTCCTAGGACCATCTTTGCGTTCATGTTCCAGGAGATGAAATATTTGTTTCTCCTCATATTAGGTACAGGTAATTGCTCACCTCTCCCATGCCATATTACCTTCCATAATGAGTACATTCAAAATGAATGAGCATCAGAATTTCTCTGATCCATTGCCCTTATTTCTAATTTTGTGGGAGATAATAGGTCTCAAATTTCTAAGTTAACTTGTTTTACCTTCAAAAGTCTTATTTCACGCAGAAGAAACTTCATCATTGAGAAGTTGAGGTATGGAGGAAATGCTGTAATTGTCAATAGTTAATATGGGAATTCATTACCTCCTGAAAAGGTTTAAATGGCTTAAGTTAGTAGGATATAAGTTTGTTATAAGTCGTATTCCCGATAATATGCTTCATTCTTTGTGAAATGTTTTTCTGAATGTGCTCTTATGCAAACTGAACCACATCAAAACTAGGGATAGGATTCGATACCTGTACATCCTTCAATACACAATGGTATCAAAAGTATCAAGTATTGACATTATTCCATTATATGTACTGTTAATTCAATACCTATGTAAATATTTAATGAGAGTAGAATAAAACTTGGATATTATCTCCTCAATCTCACATTTTCTGTTGTTTTACACTTTTTAGGCCCTAATGACTTTAAAAAAATAATTTTATTTCCTCCATTTTATAACCTTTCAGTTTAATAATTATCTTTATGTGGAAGTGGCCTTGGAAGGCTGTTCAAAGCTTAAAATAGAAGTTTCATTGCATATTTATAAATAGTCAAGCCTCTAGCTATTATATTTGTGCAGATTGTGGCGAAAACAAATATTTACTGTAAAGATGCAAACAAAATCAACGTATACCTAATGCTGTTGATGCATCATCACTTTCCACATCATATATAGCTTAAGAAACAAGGAAAAGAAAAAATATGCATAATTCATCTTTACTGTTCAGTTTCAATTAGCATGAAATGACATTCCGATTGCCGTGGGTAGTTTATTTGTTCAAGAACATTAGCACCTCCCATACCATTCTGTACTTCATTTTCCTCTCAGAGGAAGAGTACAGCATAACTAGAGTCTTCAAACAGCTTTTCTTCTACCACACCTACACACAGCCCTTTTTCAGTGTAAGGTTAGCCCAGGATCACAATTCAAATAATGTAACACAAATGTGGAAAATGTAATTTTTTCCTGATATAAAAATAAAATATGACATCTTCTCCCAGTTGCTTGTGTTGAACGATATGATAGAGGCTGACGCGATTCCCTTCTTCTACAAATGGTCAACCGCGTTCAACTTTGGGAAGTAATTAAATACCATCATTTCATAAAAGAAAAATAACATGCTTGTTAACTTAGTTGCACAAACACATGTGTAAATCAAATGATTTTACACTTAATACTTGATGAACTTATAACAAATTTCCCTTTTATTTTGTATAACAGTTCTTCAATCAAATTCCCCCTTTGTCCTTTCTTTTTTTCTATTTCTCTTATGCCCCTTTTCGCGTTCTTATTACCCTTCAAAAACAAAAGGTTTTGACCCCATTAAGGTTGGTTTTTAAGTAATTGGTCACATTATTTGTTATAATTATTGAATTTATGGAATCAACAGTATTAAGTATAATTATAGTGGTCAAATTCCATCAATAGATAAGTATTTACTTGTGGTATTAAAGGATGAAATGATCATTAGCTTGGCTAATATAGCTTCCCTTGTACTCTTGCTTTTCCTGAATCTGAATTGTTCAAGTATCAAAAGGATCAAGTATTGAAAAAAAAATGGTACTGTGAAAATGTTGGTACCAAGAATCAAGTATCGCATTTTCGGTATCGGCCCATCCCTAGTCAAACTGTGCCTTTGTCTTCATCATCATCATCGCTGGTGATCGACTCAATGTTTGGTTTTACACAACTTTCCATTCTCTGCTTCTAGCCTCTTCACCTCTCCTTATTTCTTGGTTTCCTCTTGATTCATATTTGCTCCATGTATTTCATCCAAGGTCTTGCTTTGTCGTTCTTCCCATGTACTGTTCCTTATTCAGACACTGTTATCTTTAGGCACTTGTATCTTAAAATATGCCCAATTATATTATCCCTTTTCTTCTTTTGAGTTCTTTTGAGATTTCATTCTTCTCCTACTCTTCTCAGTTGGTACGTATTCGTTAATTGATCGATTAATCCAAATTTATGTCCAAGTGTATATCCTTCCATGCGTAAATTCCTGAACGATTTTTCAACAGCCTATTAGCAACTATTAATTAGTTACTAATTGGCTAAGCCTATTTGTCTGTACAATTTGGCTTGTAAGTGGATAGAAAAACCATGATCAATTTTGTACGCAGGAGAGGTTTGAAATTGTGAGTGAGGCATGGTACAGTGTGATGTTTAGGGTGAATGTGGCAACATCGCATGCCTTTCCCAGCAACAAATAGCCGCTGACCAACTCATTCTAACCCTTAAAAATATTACTGATATAAAAAAAAATTTTAAACTATGCGATAAAGAAAGCATTTTTTTTGACCGTCCAGAGCTGAGAAAAACCCTTCTGATGAAAATGAAAACATTATTTTTTTAGACAGATACATTTCTGAAGTTTATTAAAAAGTGTATATGCATAGCATTTTTGCTTACATTGTGTTAGAGTTTGAATTCAATCAGCTGTCAGGATTTTGAGAAGTTAATTTTTTAATTTGGCATAATTCTTGAACACATTAAAAAAATCCAGCATTTTTTTCATTCCCATTGTAATAAAAAATACTAAATATAACCTAAAAATTTAAAATGTACTTTGAATAATGTAGAATTGAACGAGAAAAAATAGGGTGTAATTAGATTTTCTGTAAATCTTATGATTACTCCATAAACACCCTTCAAACTCGAGTGCACATAAAATTTTGGTCGAAATTAGTTCCCTAATGTTGAAGTATTAAGTAAGACATGATAAGGGTAGGGGCCTAGCCATGTTGACACCAGTTCCTGTGAGATCACTGAAGTTAAGCAACGCGCGGCCCAGACAAAGACTGGATGGGTGACCCCCCTTATTACCTCTACCGCAGTACTCTTGTCCCCTGTCTGCGAGTGGCAGGCAGATTAAATGTGGGTTGGCATAATTGATCTAAAAAGGGTCTAAGTGCCAGGTCCAGAAGACCCCTGCCCACCCCTCCAATTTAGATTTTACAAGACATGACAAATTAATTGTTATACAGAAGAAAATCTGACTTTCCACTCCACCAAAGTTTCTGAAATCTTGCGTATATTAGGAGAGTAATGATACGGAAAGGCTGTGGAATTAGAGATCTGGTGACCAATGAAGGAAGTAAAAGATGATTTAGACTTCTGTGTTGAAAGTCTAAACATTAGTAGTACTGTTGGGGAAGCCAATGCAAAATGGCCCCTAGTATTTCTTACCATTACCTTTTTTTATGGAATTCAGCTTAAAAAACATGCTTGAAACACCATCACAGCCACAAAAAGTTGATAGCATCAATACTTCATGTTTTATTCATATGTATTTTGCTATAGCAAGACAAAAGTGCTTCAATTAATCCGATGTAACTCCACATAGAAACAACGGTTTTGGGACCGAGGGTATTCAGGGCCCTACCCTAGCTTCTGAACTTTAGGGTCTTGTTGTGGCTTCAAAAGTTGATAGACTTTAACCAACGTTCTTGAACCACCTAATGGGACCCAAGAGGCTCTTATGGCTCAAGGACCTTCAGAGTATAGTTTCTGTCTTTTCCTGTTCTATTATGTACTAATAAACATAATTTCAAGAATATCGTATGATGAAACTTGATGGTTTTGAAATAAAATAGAAAGCACCAGTTTTGGACCGCGGGATATTTTAACCAGGAAAAATGAAAATTTAGCCTGGAAAATGTGAAAAAGTAATGGAAATACTTAATTCCTGGTCTGTAGCAACCCTGAAAATAGATTGACATTGCATCCCCTCATTAAATACTCTCTTGGAAGAGCTGTTTTTGTCAAATTGTCAGATGTTCTGTAAACAATTACCACCCACTCAATGTTATCATTTCCTTAATGTACGAGTTTCTTTGGTTATTTGCACTCCCTTCATGTTGCATTTTTCTAATTCGTCAGAGAAGAACATAAATTACAACCGAGTTTATGTCAATAAATTCATTCCATTAGCCTGTTCTTAAAGAAAGGCAGCAGGGGTCCATGGTTTAATGTCCCACATAACAGACATTTGAACTTGAGATGCCCTCCACACAGTACTCAAGTAGAGGCTGCTGGATCTCAAACTGGGGCCATTGCATTGGGGAATATTTGTCTATTTTTTACCCGTGTATCTATAAGTATTTATGAGGTGTTGAACTTACTCCTAATATTCTCTTAAATACTTTTATTTCCTATGTGAGTTTGTTTCATTATGAAAAATAGCATATACTTACAGTGTGAATTGTGGTCAAATGTTCATACAAAGAAATGACCATAAGAATACGAGCAAGTGCGAGGATTGTATAGTGTATGTAGGAAATTCTAAATGTTTTTGCAGTAATATACACCATTTAAACTACAAAATGTCTCCTCTACTCCTTAATAATCTGCATGTGTCAGTTGTAGTATAAATAGTTTCACCATTACCACCATAGACAATTTTTGGAGCATTTAGTCACATCTCCTCACATGTCTTTGAATTTCAAGAAAGGAGTTGTGCCATCAAGTAAAATACTAATATTACTGATCATTCGGATGCATTATTACTGATAACATATGTCACCACTCCCAATTATATTTTTAAACAAAGTATTTTTCTCTCAAAATGAAGGCAAAAACTAAGTGCAAATGCAAACGAAGTACATAAATATTAAGCCCCATCAACTTCTTTACAAACGGGCTTGACTGTATTGATATTTATGGGGATCATTTCAAAGCATACATTCGAAGTATCAGTGAACTGGCACCACCAATCAAAGACCTATCTCAAGTGTTTTCAGGATTCAGTATCCATGTTTTTACTGTATTATCATCTTCATTGCTGTAGATTGGCACAAAAGATTTGTTTATAGTTAAAAATGTTGCTTATTTCTCAATAAAATGCAGGGGATTGCTCCGTTTTTCTGAGAATATCATTGTATTTCTCCAACTCTAGGAACATTAGCATTTGCTTTGTCTCTTCCACCCAGGCATTGGATCAACAAATTGACCCTGAAGTCCTCTATTAAAATTTACCGAATGAAGCAATGAAGTACACAAGCATCCGTGCCCCCGAAAGTGAAAATCCTCCCTGTCAGAACACAAACCCATCACTTCTAGTGTGACAGGCAAGAGATTTACCCCACTACCACTGAGGGTGCAAATATATAATTTAAAAATCTGATGTGTACTTGCCTCGCTATTTTAGCTTACCTGGTTAGTCCATCAGGAAGTGCGGACACCAATTAACCATGGATTTCTGGGTTTTGAGCCCCAGCTTAGGTATGACTGACATTTAGGTGGTTCAGCCTCTATTAGACCGGATGAATAGCCAAAAGTAGCTTTTAAAAATGCAGGCCTGTGTTAAGAGCAAAGCAAAAATAAACATCCTCAGGGTAATCTGATATCACACATCTCACCTCACCAAAATTCTGTATAAAATAGCATAAGGATACCTCAGCTTCAATTTCATATTATTCAAAGCGTAAGTGTTCCTTAGAACTTGTAGAGCAACTACAGTATTGAAAGGAGAAGATAAAACTAATGAGAGGATCATGCTTAGAGCTTGATTACCACACCTTTTGGGTTATTTTTGGAGTTGTATTCTGGTTGTGATTCTGTGATTACAGACCAGAAATTAAGTATTTCCATTACTTTTTCACATTTTCCAAGCTAAATTTTCACCCGACGACAAAGTCAATGCTTTATTGTGACTAACAAAATGCCAAATGCTCTTCATCAAGGAAAAAAATCAATTACAGACCTGTCTTTTAGCTATATTGATATCGTTTTATTATAGTTAAAAACAAATCACATCTTTGAATAGTCTGGCTAACTTAATACTTATTTCATTTGTATGTAAATATAAGCTTAGCATTAATTTAAAAGAAGAATGATATATTTTGTATACTCACTGATGAAGCAACAAAAATATTTGTATTGAGTGTTACTGTGAATGCTTTCATGGAGCCTCAGTAATTCATACTTTTTGCTAAAAGCTATTCATAGGTACCAAATAGCTAAAAAAATACTTTTGTTCTGATTCATTGACTTGGTGGCATGAAAAGGGTGCATGTGCTCATGAGATATTATTGGATGAGTACCCTCCATTTCCACTGAACTTCCATTTCTAATTGATTTATAGAAAATTAAATCCAGAATTTTATTTTTCATGAAGTGTATCAGTTTTATTCAAACTATGTGGAAATTCTCATGGGTGTAGCTAAATTTTGGCAATATTAAAGGGGCTAAATCCACCCCTAACTACTGAGATGAGTTACAATAAGCCCCTATAAATGTTGTCACTTTTTTGGATTGAAAAGCTTATAGATGGTAAATTCTTGGGGAGATATATATACACACAACCACGTATATTATAAATATACTCGCAAGAAAGGCGCACTATGCAGTCATAATAAATTCAAAACAAAACAGACAGGTGACGGAAACATAGAAACACAAAAAGGAGACACTAACAACAGTTTGGACAGTTCTGCGGACACACCGCCTTATTGCTCACTGGTCACTGGCGTGACAAAAGTATAAAAGCACATAAATAAAAGACTCACTAAGATAGTTTTCCGATATTTCGGTGGCCACTACCACCTTTCTGGAAGGAGAGGAGGGCAGTTCTCTCCTCTCCTTCGAGAAAGGTGGTAGTGGCCACCAAACTATGGGAAAACTATCTTAGTGTCTTTTATTTATGTGCTCTTATACTTTTGTCATGCCTGTGACCAGATTTATTGTTATTTATGTACATATATATATATGTATCTTAAAAATAAGAATAGAAGATTCAATCCCATCAAAAAACTTTACTAGGATCAATTTCAATGATCCTAGTCAAGTTATTTGATGGTGTTCTTTATACCATTGTAGTTGACTCTTTTTCTTTCAACAATTGTAGTTGATTCATTGTTTATTGGAAAAAACCTGAGGATGAAATAATCAAATAAAAGGGAAAAAATAGTATACACTCCACAGAAGCATTTATAAATAGTATAATATACAAGTTTATAATATGCACTGCTGTGAATCATTCACCTGAAAATAAGAAAATTTGGATTTATGTCCTGGGTTAGCCTGTGCTTGTAAGAGGACAGTGATGTTCTCCCTTTTGTGATTGAAAATCAGGGCTATGCTTGTGATTCTGTGATTAACAGTCTACCAACACCAAGTGACTTTTAGTGGTGGAATCTGGAAGAGAAGTGTCATAACCAGGAATGACACACAGATTCTTCATTGTTCATCCCCTTTGGATTTTAGCTTAAGGTAGTGTGAACATCAAATGAACTTAACTAAACAAGTTAACCTTGTGATTGTTGGTGAAACCATGGGTCCAGTCATTTAATCTGATTTAAAGATAGTACTTATGTGGTGGTTTTTCATTAATTCCATTTGAGGAGAAGGATTTTATGATTTTGTGTATAAAGAGGCTGGATGATTATTGAATGATGTGATCCCATGTAGTGGAAGTCAGTCCTGCAACGTTGCACTAACTTTGATTTCTGAACATGTCAGTGATGACTCAACATTGTTTACATTTTTGTAATGTTGCAGGCATATGCATGCAACATATGAAGTTCCCACCAAAACACATCACAACGTTTATGTGACAACAAACTAACAACTAATGGGTTTACCCATTAAAAAAGCATGTTTGTAACTTGATTAAGATCGTTTCAGTTCAAAGTTTCTGACTAGTTTTTTGTAACACGTAATAATTGGTTCCACCTTGTATCCACCTCATATAACTCATTTCCACTCACATAAACTAAATTAGTTCCTTCACCCCGGCATGAAAACATATGGAGCAGTAAAATCAAATCATAACCAATATCTTGCCAGAAAAATGTTACATTTACTATAAATGTACTATAACAAGATACAACCTGACTGACCCAAATTCCCCTCATGCTACAGATCTGTCTAATATATTCTCCTATCTGTGCATGTATGCTGCAGATACATCCAAATTAGCATAAGTTTGAAAGGTGAGGGAGACTGTTTACATATGGCAGCTTGCTGGTATGAATGCAATCATGAAAACTAATTTTAGAAGACTAATACTGTGGTGATGTGCACTCTTTTCCTGATATTCTTTTCATGGATAATTATGAGAATTATTGGTTTAAATATGCATAATTGATATTCTTTCAACGTCAGGCAAAATAGAGAAAAGTTTTACTGGTAAAGTAGCCATTGCTGAGACCCTAAGGACAGTGATACAGGAGAGATTGGCTGAACTTGTGTTGATAAACATGAAATCAACTCAGCATGTTGATTTCATGGTTATCAGCACCGTATATATCTATTTGATCTGACAGATGTTCACTGGGAATTATTTGGATTTATGGAATCATAAATGAAGAATGAACACAATCTCCATTTTTATTTTATAAATCCCTGAAAATTTGCACTTGCCTAACAATTGTTTTATAAAATATTTTAATACTGTATTAAAATTGTGATCTTTTTTGAATCAAAAAGAGATTTAAATATGGCAAGACTCTAAAGTATTACTCATATGATTTACATTGCTAGGGAGCTATATGTTGCATAGAGGTTGTCGTAATGGTGATAAATGATGATGGAACTGATGGAATTGAATGTGTAACAGTGCCACAATGTACAAATTTAACATTAACCTAATGAGCACAAAAGCAGCATTGTGACATTATATTTTGCTACATGGGATCTTGTTACATCTGTATTGCCGTTAAGGTTTTGGATGAGAATGGCGCAGTCATGAATGTCATTGTAAATATTTCCTAGAATTCATATTTAGAGTACAGTAACTGGCTGCATGACACTCTGGAACAAAGGTGAGGAAAATAATTTCTCTTTGTGGTAGTAAGATTGAGTTCACCTTCCTCTTTAAGGCCACCATTTTACTCATTTGTTCTCACTTTTTCATTCAATCACTTTTCAATTAATGTTTGTTTAAGTTGAAATGCATTCTTCAGTGTGACTTTTATTATATGTTATTCTTTCAGTGGTTGATCGTACAATGAGGAACTTTTCATTTAATGGTGATAGAGCACTCAGAATGTTCATATAAGTGAATATTGTTTTACTAACCCCTAGAAGTTTAAAACACTTACTTTCTTTGAGAGGGTGGCCAGGTTTACTGTATGGTGGAGAGTCTTAGAATTATAGACATCAACTTGGAACTATATTGTTACTTAAATATATATAAAGTTCAGTAAAATACACTTTATGCCCTCGATCATAGGTATTCTACCAACATTGGTGGTTTTTATGGATAGTCTCTGCCCTCAATTCTGAAATTTTGTTGTTTCTCTCACCATCCTATGTGAACAATAGTACATGAAAAGCCCCTCTTTAAGTCTTCATTTCTTATCCATCTTCCTATATGTCATCCAGGATTTCTTTTTCATTCCCTCCCACTTCCACACTCAACTCTGATTAGCTCTCCTCTAATTCTGCCTTCTACGTCCCATTTCCTCTCAGAATTTGTCCCATACACATGGCCTCCTTTAGATTTTGCTGACTCTATAAATAAAACTCTATCTTCTGTTATTACATTATCAAATTTATTTGTTGACTCTTTTCTGTCACATTTTTGTGTCTTGTGATTTATTTCCCTCTCCACTCAGTTAACCGACTTCCTTCTTCTGCTCCATGTATCTCAAAAACTTAAAATCTACAATAATCTTCTTTTTGCAATTCATGATGAAGGCTCTGATCCATGCAAAAATATGCTCCATGTTAGAGATTTCACTAGCCCTTTCTAGACAACTTTTATCAAAACACCCTCGCAATTTAACTCCCCTTTTCCAATGGATTCTTGGCCAGTAATATTCTCCAGCTTATGTTCCTGCAACTAAACCCCTTTTCATTCAAAATATCCCCCAGATAAAGGTGTGAATAGTTCATTTTCTCTATAATTATTTGCTATATACATAATTTCTTCTTTTTAAAAGTAATTACCTTCATCCTACTATGAATGGTCTTTATTCCAAACCTTCTATTCTGTATCTTCAATTCATGAATAATTGTCAGCAGTCCTTCTCAAAATTAGGGAGAGCAGATGTTTGTGGAGACCTAAGTATGATTTGCTTGATATTATATATTGCAGAGGTTGTTCGAAGAATGACAAACAAGAGTTTGTTAAAGAGGTCCAATGAGTTTTTAGGGGAAGACCATTATGGTTTTATAAAGGACATGATTCCCTAAGTTGAAGATCCCAAGATTTGAAGTTAAGAGTGATACCCATCTATTGAACTTAGCTTGCTAGCCTTCAAAGCTAAAAGCATCCACCTCTCTGCCGTCACTCTGTGAGGTATCTTATGTCCTCTTCACTAACATCTTGATGTATATGTTTTAGTGTATAAGAGTGCATTGATTAGACTTAATTAAAGACCCAGTATTGATGCCAAAAATGTATACATTTAAAATCAGTTAAGAGAGTCTCAAATTCCATTTTTTTTCTATTTCTCAAAGAATGATCACATCAACAGCAAATAATCTTGTTACTGGAAATTTGGTCATCTATATCATTAGTGTAAATGAAGAATAATAACAGACCAATAACACTTCCTTGCTTTCCCTTGGAAGTCATCCTCAATGTATCGTATTGCCACCATTGATTACTACTTTTTGTTCATGATCAGCAAGGAAGTGGTCTAGCTAATTCACAGACCTTTTTATTAGCTTTTACGTCATCATGCCTATTATCCTGTGCCTGTAATTTTTATATTAGTTTGTTGAGAGGAACCTAGAAAAACACATTCTTGAAAATATTTATAAAAAAATTGCAGCCACCTAAGTTTTAATTTCACCAAATTATGTATGTCTTAAGGAGGCTCCACCGAATTATGAAGTAATAATAATAATAATGCATTTATTTGTCCAGAGATGATGTCATTTTTGTGAAAATTTTAGGACACAATTTTTTGACCCTTCTATCGATTGGCAATAAAATAATGGGACCTTTCCATCATATATTTAAAGAAAAAAGACGTTGAAAATCAGCTATTTTATACGTGGTTATACGGCAGAGCATGACTCTTGCAGTAAAATTTGCAGATCAATAATGTAAAGAGAAATGTCGTTTTGATGAAAAACTAATATAAGATGTGCAATTTTATGTAGAATTTAGCATTGTGAAAAATTGCTTGCCTCACCACACTTGTTTAATTGATATTAATAAATGTTTGCTCGAAAAAAAGTAGAAAAGCCGTAGTTACATGAAAGTGGCACTACAGTATGTTGTTATCATTGGCACCGGTACTTGTAACGGAACGTGCTTACAAGCCTATTTACTAACTTTATTAAAGAATATACCTTACCAAGGTCCTTCTTATACTGTTTATGTCATTTATAAATTTCATTGGTTATTGACATGGTGTAATTAACACGTTCAAACCGACGGACGCGAATGCGCGTCCGAGGTGCGTTGCCAAGACACTGAAGGACGCGCATTCGCGTCTGTTAATGACCCCTCTGATGACCTCACTGAAGACCTCTCTGAAGGATGGGAACTTGCATCTTTAATAAATTATTGAGTTTTGTTATTCAAAAAATGTTTTAACTAATTTTATAATTACATTTAATTGACCGGCCAAATTATTGTGGCAGAAAAAGCTTTCCGTTTTTCATGATTTCACACTAGAAATATTCCAGGTTGAATGTGTTAATGCCAATGCTTCCATATGGTAGCAGCGTCATTGTTGCCAAACAGTATTAAAAAATATCAACAATAAAATTCAGAACAAAGAGTTGTCGTTGCAAGGGAATAGTTTTAAACTAAGCAAGAAAATATTTAACCTATTTTAGAATACATATTAGTGGGATTGAGCATGTTTTCTCACTTTATAAATTAAACATGGCCACAACATGTCAGTCAAGTTTCGAAGTCAAAATGAGTTAAAAATAGAATGAACTACAATGTGCGATATAATAGCATACTCATACAATTATTGTGTATCCATTATCACACTATAGATGAATTTCCATGCAGGCTTTTTTCAGGATCGGTATTTATTCATTAAATAACATAGCTCTTTTCGGGATTTTGAATCGTGGAGTCACGGTGGAACCTCCTTAATGAAATATTTTGAGAGGGCTGAAAGGTTGGATGAAAATGAAGATGATGGTGGATTATATGTATATGGAAAAGAATGAATATGAACTAAATAAATTAGGAGGACTGATTGAGGATGAATATTGCAAGGCAACAGAATGCAGAAGATAGTTTTTACAGTAATGATACATTTATTTAAGTTGGAAACAATTGAAGTAACTCTGGTAGCTATTTGGAACATTTGGTAGCTATAATGAAATCTATTGAGTAAAGACAGGAGCTTTTCAAAGATCTATCAAAATCAGTTGAATGCAATAATAATGATGTATAAATACCACAAACCTGCGAGCAGATGCATTGCCCATATGTGTGAAATTCATACCATATGTATAACATGTGATGAATTGATAAATTGATTGCTTCATTTATCATTTGCCTACAGGCAAGCACACATTATGAATACCATATAAATACCACATTTAACGTATATATTTACAGTTTGTGCTTGACTTAGGCAAGCACAAATCTACACATTTCATTATACATATTATAATTTGTGATGCAGATCATTTCTACAAGCTTGCCGACATTGTAAAAATGCAGCATCCTATTCAGTTTGTAACTTTGGAATCAGAAATTATTTGCTTATTTTTTAAAAACATGATAGTTTCATCCAAGATTCACTAAGTATGTGATTACATGCAGTAACATGAGAAAAATGCTTGTCTATAATGTGAGGGCAAAAAAATGATATTGAGGGAGGTATGTCTTTTGCGGTGTTTTTATCCTATATTTTGCAATAATTCTACTGCATTTGTCTCACAAAAATGATTAGAATTCATCATAGTCTTTCTATATCAAGGTGGATTAAAACTAAAAAAATGCAATTCATTGAAATTAATTGTGTTAAGACTGCACACCTGACTCATAATCCTGCTCAACAAGGAATGAAAGCAAAATATATCTTGTGAAACACTGAAAAGTATTTTGGTGATTAGTTGCTCTTTCCTGGTATTATTTTTTAAAACCTGAGTACATTATAATAATAAGTTTATTTGTCCTGCAGACACAATGCACGGTATTACAAATACGTATGGCAGGTGTATAGGACACGTCAAAAGTTTTAAATTATATTTTTAGTGATTAGTGAGATCTGTACTGTGAAAAACAACCTGCAAAAATTATGAAACCCATGTGCTTACTGATTAGTTGTGTCAACTGCATGTTCATTTGGAGCAGCAAATTGTTGATTTTTTTCTTGGAAATTTTAATATATTTCACTCTATTGATGTCTAACACAGATAGTCGATTTGCGGAGTCCATGAGAGTCCTGAAAAGCCCTGTTGCATCATTTGTAGTTGAGTAGGGTGAGAAGATAATCCTTAAATATTATGCCACTTCCTTATTTTCCGTAGTGTATTTTCTTTTTTCAATGCATCGATGAACCATATGATGTTAAAGATATGCAGTTAGTAAACAGACATTTGCTGCATATACAGGGTAATCAATAAACCCAAGAGAAAGTAAATGACAATACCTTCTGAGGTGTGAAAAGGGATATTTACGTGGTAAAAACAGTTACATTATTTTACATTAATAAAAGTAAATGTTTCTGCCATGAGATTTGCAGCCAAATTCCATGTGTTCATGTTTCATAGTATTACCGTTGTGGTGTACCTAATTTAGTATTTATTATATGTTAATTTTTCCCTAAAATTATTGACAGCCATAGGTGTGAAATGGAGTAATTAGCCAGGAATCGCACATGCCTGATTTTGTCTCATTTCTTGAATGTTTGTATTGCCAAAGTGTCTTCTGGTATTTCACTTTGGTATCAGTATGTTGGGTCAATGTTTAGTTCATAGGCATGGTGTCAAGTTTGTTTATGTGTCTGGTGTTAATAATGTAAGCTATCTATGGATTGTGAGTATTAACTAGAACCATTTGAAACCACAGCAGAAAACCTGTTGCTCTCACATTCTTATTTGTAATTCCACCTGTACTTGCGTTGTGTTACTTGTTGGGCAGAGATGCTTTAAAGCTGTTGATGGGTGAGTGCTCTTATATTTTCTCTCTTGGATATCTTTTGTACTTTGATTTCCTGTAGGTATGCTAGAAATGGTATTTGCTTCCATCCTTGGATTTTAATTTTGCCTCTACAAGTTTCTCTGACACCAATTTTGTGCACTGTAAATGATATTTTATAATAATACATGCTTATCTTCTTGACTAAATATTGGCTGATGTCTTGTTTTGTTTTTTGTTATTGCCAAGCTTCTGAGAAAGAGCAGTGTATTCATCATTCTTCATACATATTTGTTCATGCATCACTTTAAATGAGATAATCAAAGCCTGCAGGAGGTAAAATTATACTAATTTATTTTTGAAGTCTGTTGTTGATGGATATGTTTGCAAAAAAATACTATAAAAATGTAAATAATGCATTTCCCTCATTAATAAAATGTTAATGTTAAAGAAATTGGGCTTTTAAAAAATCATTCATTTCATCCAACTACTTTCATGATTTTGTTTTGTTTCACCTTAAAATAAAGGATGGTGCAAATTTGATGCATTTGATTTTTTCAGGGTGACAAGAAACGAGAGTCATCTGGCCCAAATGAAATTGTTTCCTGTACCAACTGTGGTCCCAACCCATGCACTCATACTGCGAATAATGGTTGTGCTACTGAGGTATGTTGTTTTAACAATTTTATAAGTAGAATTTAAAGCCGATGATTGTTGTTGACCTGGTAGCATGCCTTATACTTGCATTTTGGAAGTAATTAGTTGTAATAATCCAGCTAGTGAAATAATAAAGCATTTTCCTTTCAATACTTCTTTGTGAAAGAATAGAGGACATTTTAAATTTCATTTTGCAACTGCTTTGCTTAGTATCTGTGTCCTGTAGCATTCCTTATTGACCCCCTATGGGTTGACTCTTCATTTTGTCATTCTGATCTGTGTTAAATATTCTATATGGGATTGTGTAGCAGGTATTTGTATAATCAAATGCTAATGAAGTACTGAGCAGATATTAGGCCCAATAGCTAAATTAAAATCTACCATGCCAAGACATTTCGATGATGGCATTTTGCTTTTTTTTACATATATCCTGGCACTCTCCAATTTAAGCTGATGATGCAAATTCATTAAAATAATAATCTTCAGTGTTTGAACACATGTGGTTATTCCATGTGTTTTGTTTCATTGTACTGTTTGTTTTGTTGAAGGGGACTACTTTATGACCTGTGTAATATGCTTTTCTCTAACTCACTCTTAGTTTTCTCTCCTTACTGTCCCAAATGACCCTCCATAATACTAATTTGTTGCAGTTCCATGGAAACCCAACTGCTCTCCGTTATCTTGACTTTGATTTCTTCCTCCCTCTTAACTTCACACTCATGAATTCAACCTCTGATTGCAAGCTTAAATGTTTAACCCTTTTTTCTGTCAAAACCGTGGCCCTTTTAACAATTGTGTACAATCTGAAAAGAGTTGGAATAGATCTGAAAAATCGTGTGTTTCAGATTTTAGCTACGAAAACGGTATTTCCACTAGATCATTTACAATAGTTGGAAGAGAATTCCAGCTGATTTATGTCTTCTTTTATTTTCCAAGCTTTTTTTCAGTTTATTATATAATATGCTATACAATTTTTAAGTAATTATGGCAGTTAAATAAAGTTTCCAGTTGAGGCCCCAAAAATAACCTTGAACTTGAGTTCTGCAGAAAAAGTATTTTGCATTATTTTTACTTAAGAATAATTTGAAATAAACTGTGTGCATGATATTCATACTATGGAAGCAGAAATTTTTTCATCTTCTAGTATTCCAGGAGTAGGCTTAAAAGCATTTTAAGTATGAAAATATCACAGTATTTATGTTTCATCTAAGTAGTGTTGTTATTAAAAACCTTTTAATGCAGGTAAATGCTTTTATCAAGTGAGGTGGCATTATTCTTGGCAGGGGACCCCTTCATTAAATAAGTGATTAATGCAGATCAATGAAGGAAATTGAATGTAAGGGGGGAATGACATTTAATTAATCTCTTTTTCTATAACATCAAAGTTCTTGCTCTCACTTGTAAGGATTGCATTTTTTCTTTTAAAAAACTAATATTCTTTAAGTGAACTTAACCCTTTGTTGAATTCCTAAAACTAAAAAGAGATTGATGAATCTCTATTTTCACTATTGAGTATTGAGTAACCCCTTTGTAGTCTACATATTCAGATAATTTAAAGTAATACCGATTAAAGAAAGGCATTAATGATGTTTGAGGGAAGTCTCATGGAAATGTTTTAAAAATATTAATCCAGGAAACCCAGAAAAATGGAAGAATTTTCAAGTAAGAAATGCTACCTATGGAGTCGTAGCTAGTGAAATTGAGCCACTCATGTCATGTATAAGTTCTGCACAAACTGTGGATATTCTTCATAATTTTTATGTGGGTTGGTCTTATCAAAATCTGAGCACTCAGTTTCTTATCCCATTACATGTGTACCTCTCTCTCATTTCCATCTCTAACTTTACTCTCATGCCAAGTACCAGTTGTCCAGCTTCATCTCCTTGTCTGTTTTGTGATGGACCTGCCTACCTTGCACAACCTCCTCCACCCGTTGTGGCTCTAACCATGTAATCTTTTGTTCCTTATATCCGATGTGGGAAAACTCTAGTTAGACACCTTCTCATAATGAACATTTGGGAGCTCTTAAGCCATTTCTTAACCTAAATTAAAATGGGAAGTAAAGCAAAATTAGTAACTTCTGTTTACATTTTTCATTTTAAAATCATGAATTCCAAATAATTGAGGGGGCTATAAACTTGTTAATCTTATGATTTGAGGAACATGCGTTTGATTAATATGATTGTGTGGTGATTACAAAGGCATTAAATGTCAAAAACTACTCTTTTCTATTTTTACTGAATTGGCTTGTAATTCAATGCAATGCATGTCCTAAAAGTTACTCCAGTTATAGTGAAACTAATTTTGGTAACTTCCTTGAGAGATGAGGAAGCATCACAGCTGGGTAATAAGTTGGAGAGTGCATGTGTGTGTAGAAAAAACCAGTGGGAAATGAGATGGAAGTGTTAGACCCAGAGCCTCCTCCGTCAATGATGACAGGTGGAGGTTCTGCAAAACACTGCGCTGGTGGCGGTACAAGCAGAAGTGCAATTGGGGGATGGAGCACAAGGGGCGACTGAAGGCATCTCAGAGGTTGCAGGCAAGGAGTTAGATCGCATTGCAGGAGAAGCAAGTGCTGCCACAGGTGGTGGCAGTGTTGCCGGAGTCAAAAATGGAGAGGATGTGGTGAGTATATCCTGTTAGGGCAAATGGGGAGAATGAGGGTGAGACTTGGGCTCCTTTCCCTTCCCCTCTCTCATCCCCAAATACCCTCCTATGCTCATTTTATGATCTTCAGGATAAAAGTTGCTGTGGGAAATCCTTGAACTTGTGCATTACATTTGTTCCTGAATTCAAAATGCTCCATCATTAATGCATGATATGATAAAATTTGAAGCAAAAGTTCAATTTTTATAGTTGTGCATTTTGGCACATATTTCCAACCACTTAAATAACAAAAATCGTGAGACTGGCCTTGATACGGTCGGAGTATAACTAAATTGCGTGGATTATCTGACAACATGTAGCCAGCATTCCAAAATCCTGGAGTACACGAAGTATTGGGGTGGGCAAGGGCCTTTGGATGTGGAAAATTCTTTGCTTTACTGGTACTGAAATGAATTTTAAGCTTCCGTGTTTACAAATAAAGATATGCATCATGTGTAACAACACACATTCCAAGTTCTTGTGCTGGTTTGGAAGAATATTAGTTCTTGACCAAGGATCTCAATGCACACACTCACAAGAGTGCCAAATGTGTAGTTGAGATGTGAGAAACGTCACTCGTGCCAATTATGAAATCCTCACTACAAACTTAGCACTCACTCCTGTGTATGCACTCGCACATACAATCTAAGATCTTCATGCCAAAATTGACTGGAAATTCTTTTAATTGCTAGAGACTGCAAGGGAATACCAAATACCCACATATTTTATCATTAATTATAAAGCATATTTTCTTTAGCATTCAGTATATAAGAGCATGAGAGATATCTAAGAGGTGCATTATTTGAGTTGTGGGAAATTTTTGGATTATGCTATTTAAATGGTTAAGTGACTCACAGTTGTACGTATGTTGTCAAAAATGGTGTGGAACCCACTTGTGGACTCAAAGAGTTTACCACCTCCTTGCAGTCTAGCAGCCATTGATGCTCATTCTCCTCTGGAATGTGTTGTTGTACAATTCTCCAGTGATCAAGAATAAGGGAAAATTACAAGATTACCATGTGGTCATCCGTTTTGTTTTGATTATTTTGTGGGCCTTGCGGATTGTGATTTTATCATGGATGTTTCCAAAACTCATTCATTTTAGAATAATCAAACAAAAATGCAGCGGGTAATAACAAAACAGAGCATAGATTATTGTCATATGCATGGACTCAGCTGTGCAGCTTTACCATTTAAAAATCATTTAATTGATCAGAATTTAAGTACTAAATTTCTCTCTCTTCTAATTTTAAATTGGCATTTGCACCTGCTTTTATCTGCAATTTTTATTGGGTATAAATCATAAGACATTTTCAATTTAATATGTGTGTAGTTTTGATGCTATGGGCTGTGAAACACCAAAGCACTGTTTTACCTAAAGGACCAATTGCATCAAAAGTATCTTTCATGACATTGCTGTCATGCTTCAATGCCTTATTAAGCCAAGCCTTACCCAAAGACAACCATATGTATCCCACCTCGGCTAAACACACTGGTCAGGAACATCTGTGATTATGTAATTATTAAGAGGTGGGCCGAATAGCAGATTTCTCGAATTCGAATATTAAATCATGGCTAAAGTATTCCAATACCATGAAAACATATTAGGATTGCAATTGTTATGTTAAATATTATTCTGCTAATTTATTTATTGCCTGTTGAAGTAAAAAATCACAACTTGATTAAATAAAAAAATTAATTTTGGTTTTAAAATGTCAAATTTATAATAAAATAACTTTACTAGCAAATGGACAATTGAATACATTAACTTTTAAAAGCATTAATAAGTGAGCAGAAAGTGTTAATACTCATTCAAGTTCAGTCTGGTCATGAATTAACCACAAACCTATCAAAGTATTTTTGATAGATAATGTTGGATGACGCCCTTGGCCTGTTTTATAACTGGTTGGCTGGTGTCATGAAGGACTGCATTCCTCATCGGATGCCCCCCTTGCGAAAATTCCCCCTTTGGATGACGAGTGAGACAATTTTTGTTTTAAAAAACAGGCAATGTGCATGGCGCCCGTACAAAAACTTTCTGACCCCCTCACATCAAAAACTTTCAAGGATCTTCGACGTCGTGCAAAATATCTTATTAAGTTGGACTTCCACAACTATATAGCTTCAATTTCCTCCGAATGTGTTTCTAACCCCAAGCACTTCTGGTCAATGATCAACATTTGGCGTAATTCTGCCACCACACCTATGGAAATGTCTTTTGGTGATGAATCGGCTGTTGGTCCACGGTGTGCAGACCTTTTCTACAGGTTTTTTTCATCCACGTACACATCTAACCAACCTATGGATACCTCTGATCTTCATATTAAATGTGTTTGCTCCCACTCTCTTCCTTCACTTACTACTTCTCCCAGTGAGTGCCTTAAGTTGCTGAACTCCCTTAAAACAAACCATACAACTGGTTCCGATCAGCTGGCCATGATGTCTCTGAAAAATGCTGCTTCTTCTTTGGCTGTTCCACTGTCTATTATTTTGAACAGATGTTTTTCAACAGTATACTTCCTTGCATTGTGGAAAATTGGCAACATTTTCCCTCTTTTAAAATCGGGAAAGAAATCTACTGTAGAATCTTACCGTCCTATTTCTATTTTACCAATTTTATCAACTATATGCGAGCACATTGTTCATCAATGCCTTCTATCTTTCACCCTTCCTTTCATTTCTGATGAACAGCATGGTTTCCTACTGGGATCATCTACACTAACCAACCTCTCTGTTTTGCACAAACAGTGTATTGAAGTGTTTGAGAGATCATCACAATTGGATGTCTGTTACATCGATTTTGCTAAAGCTTTTGATAAAATTAACCATCAGTTATTACTCTTCAAACTTGAGAATTGTTATAATATTCATGGTAATTTTTGAGAATTGTTATAATATTCATGGTAATTTTCTTTCCATTTTATCGTCATTCCTATTAAACAGAGAACAGTGTGTTCTAATTGATGTTTCACACTCTTCGGTTGTTTCTGTTACATCCGGTGTTCCACAAAGAAGTGTTCTTGGTCCTTTACTTTTTGCATTATATATTGACGATTTAGTTGACACAATCTCCTCCTCTACTTGTAAAATCCTGTTATATGCAGATGACTGTAAAATTTTTAAACAAATTGATACCCCAAGTGACAGCTTTGCTCTGCAGAATGCTCTTGACAAACTAGACCAATGGTCTAAGAGATGGTGCCTCAAAATTAATCCAGCTAAATCTATGATTCTACCGTTCACTCTACGAAAATCTTTTCTGGGCCGTGATTACCGACTTTCTGGGCATAGTATTTATTCGGTCACCTCTCAGAAAGATTTAGGGGTCATTTTTTACTCTTAAGCTGCTCTTCCGTGAGCACATAAAAACCATTTCCTCTCGAGCTCTGTCATTGGTGGGTTTAATGTATCGCTACAGAGAAGTTTCAGATCTAACTGCTCTATGTACCTATTTCTTTGCATGTATCTCTCCGGTCCTGGAATACTGTTGTCAAATCTGGGCCACTGTCCCGCGTTCTTCTCTCAAGCTCCTTGATCATCCGTTAAATTTCTACCTTCTATTGTCCGCTCCTGCCATACGCCTTTCCGTGACTTTTCTCTCAGTATGATAAGATCTTCTCTCGGCATAGCATCTCTTACTGATCGTCGTGTCCTCAACGATAGGAAATTCTTCATTAAAATTATTAATGGCAAGTACAGGTCATCTGAACTTCTTTCCCTATTCCCACTTCGTGTGCCTTCATGCAAGATGCAGTCGAGTGAACTATTCCATTGCTCCTCCATTCCATTGCCTTTCGGTCTCTAAACGCTCTTTTTATTCAGACTCCCATCACTCTTTAACTCCAGATCGAAATGTGTTTCCAAATTTAATCCTTTTGTTTATCTGTCATATTCCGCATCTAATATTCACCCTTCCCCTCTCTCCATCAAATGAACTCTTCAATTCTATGTGTTATTTGTTAATATTGTTACATTTTGTTATGTTCATTATTTATTATGTTTTCTTTGTTACGTGTCCTTAGTAATTGGCCTTGTACTGTTTTTGGACTATTTTTAATAAATTTAAAAAAATAAATAAAAATTTTACAGAAAAGATTTAAGTTGTAAATATTAACTTCATATCTGATAAAATGAACTATGGTATTCCTATGATTAGGTAAACATTTTGCACATAATTGATGCGCAATTCAGTAAGAGTCTGTCAGTAAAGTAATGTCAGTACCCCTGAGTTTCAGAAGCTCTTTCCTCCAAAGGATAAAACCAATTTTAATGCCATTAGGCACTACTGGTAATTATTATTTCTGTACTTATCTATAATCTTCATGCTGAAAAACTTACAACTGCAATGGTTCCACTTAAGTTTCAATCAAGTCTCCACTTTCGTAGTAGGATTTTACAACTTTCATAATAGCTTTTGAATACTTAACACATTCCATGCGGCCAGTAAAATTTTGAGTGCTCCGGGTGAAGGAATTTTTTTTTTCAACAGATTTTGGTATTTAAAGGATGCCTTGATATTGATGACTGCTAATAACATATGGGAAATATTTTTCTTAAAACTTTGTTTCCATGACCTCATAACCTTTTTGCTGCGGCTCACTCTCTGGAAACCTACTCGTCACTTACGGCGGAAAAGTGATAGCCCTATAGGGAGAACGAAAAGGTATGTTCACAGCAGCCTACCATGCGATTGTAGTAGGTATGTTCACAGCAGTGAAAGGGTTAAGATGTCAACCGCCATGGCAGAACAATGTACGTATGCAACCCGCACCATGCCACTAACCGCAAATATTAGCATTCTGATTGTGACAAACCCTTGCGTTCATTTTAATTTGCTAACATTAAAGAATAACTAATACAGAATATAATTTAGACTTCTTAACTGTAGTAATTAATTAAATATCTTATCTTTTATGCACATCGAACACAAAACAAATAAATAAACATGCTGGAAAGATCCTGTCTGTCGGTTTCTCTTCAAAAAAGAAGTTCAGCAAACTTCCATTTTTTTATTCAAATAAATGGTAGTTCGTGGTAGAGAACCCGAAAGACCAGGTCTTTCGAAAAAATACTTGGCAGAAGGCTTAACAAGGAAGTAAACATATCATTTGGTGGGGAAGAATACGCATTTTTCTTCAATTTTTAGATTCAAATAATTTGCCATAAACTTTCTGTGCTTGACAAATACAATGCTTTTGTGAAAGTAAACCATTATAATTGTTTCATTTTTAACGTTTTATTTCAGTTTAAAGTAAAATACGATGTTGCAAAAATTAATAAATATAATATTTAGCAAATTACAGTAAAAAATATGCATCAGACTAACTTTTGCATTTTCATTTAAAAATACCTATTTAGTATTTCTTGAACTTCTTCCCATGGTATTCAATAAAGCAGGGACTAAGCAGCTTCCTCAGGTTGTCCTCGGTCATTCTATGCGGTTGGGCTGGCGAAGGATAACTCTTTGAACGTCCTAGTTATTGACAGAAAATTATCTTATTATTGGAAAAAATTATAACAAATTTAAAATGAAATGAGTTTTCCAAACTACACCTGCAGATTTTGAAACTCACGGGAGACAGATGGTCCTGTTTCCATTTCAATTTTCTTGCTATCATTTTCATCTTCTTCCGCCTTCCTCTTTCTCCTATTCCCAGTTTCTTAGAATACGAATATAAATGCAATATTTAGATATTTATCCTTATTGAATATGAACGAATATGTGGTGAGTACCTACTAGAAGTGAACACTGTGGTGGTGGTATCTTCTGTATGGGAAGTATATTTCTTTCTGTGTATTTCGAATGTATACAATTCAAAACACAAGATATTACAGTCGCACGTATGTCAGCTGATCTCTTGAGCTTGTCTGAACTCTGAGCTGAAGTAAAGAATCTGAATGTGGTATGGTAGAACAGAGCACCATTAGCGACTAACATTTGAGTAAAATATATGGAAAGTGAGGGTAGTAATGAAACAATGTTACAACCTCTGGGAGTAAGCTCCGGAACAGAGCATTTTCCAGATAAGTTGTTAAATGAATACCTTATAGGACTGGAGGGTAGGGGTAAGGTAAGCAAAGCCTATGAAATAATGAAAGACCTTCTGCGAAGGAAGCTCAGATTCTCATGTGTGGTTTTGGTTTGGTGGTACTTCTCATATACACCAGATCATTAATTTTGTGCCGTGTGCCAACGGAGAAGTGAGGATAATGTAGCAATTTTGGAGAAATACAAAATACTTACTTTGAAACTAATATTGATCAGGTGAAACACCTATGATTGCCCCATGCCCATCGCAATATCATAACACAAAAATCCTGTAATAATAACAACGAAATGAGACAAATATTACATACAGGGCTCAAGAGCATAACGCACAACATTGAAAAACTGTGCAAAAATAACCTATGAAAAAAGTGGATATAAGAAAAAAAATCTTTAAATTCAGGGATGGCTGTGGCCAATAGAAAGAATGGATTGCAATTTACTAAAGTGCATCAAAAAAAAGGATTCTGGCTGAGTTCCGGGCATGAAAAAAATGAATTAAATGTTATACCACTGAATACTTAAGATGCCACCTATGGAAGAAACTCGTTACATCTTAAGATTTCACTCACATGGAACGTGTTAAAAGAGGTATAAATTCATCATCAGCTTTATTTAATTGAAATTTCAATTTAATATGAAAACAGCTAACAGGATAAAAGGCATGCAATTCTTGGTCATCGGATTTTATGTCACAAAAACAGTTGTAATGTAAATAATATTTTGTAAAAGTTTATCTAAGGTGACAAAAAAATTTCAATTACATAAATAAATGTAAAAATGAACATTCTATGTACATTTTACTGCATTAAAATTGGTTTCATCTTTTGGAAGATTTAGCATCAAACTCAGGTGTCTTGGCATATTTTCAACAATGTCTCATTGGAAAATGGTGACAATGGCTCATAGTGATAGCAGAGTAGAAACATAAGTTCTCAGTAACTCTTACTTAAAATTCATTAGCTATTTGCAAAAGTACTATATGGAAGAAGAGACATATTGTGTGACTTCTTATAAATTAATGATGAATTTGTAATGGGAGGAAACGAAGCTCAAATTGAGCTGCTACCATCAACGATGTTTACAAACTCTTTTTGATTTTGAATCGTGACTAGGGGTGACTGATTTTGGTGCATTATTTTTAGTGAAAAGATGCCGATATTCCATTAGTTGAAACTGTTGTCTTTCTACCATAAATTATGCTGCAAATTCCATCATCATACTTGTATCTCATCTGCTCTCGCACTCATCTCTAGTAATTATCCCTAAGTTCAATAGAGCTTTTCTCTTTTATCATTTTATTGAATACAGTAACTATTGCTTAGCAAATTTCTTGCCTTGTCCTAGCTTACTAGTCAACTATACCTATATAGATTTTGATGCTCATTCATTGTATATATATAACCATCATTGTATTTATTGGAGGAGATACGATCTGTCAATGGGTTTCACCATGTAATTAATGTTAGAAAAACAGCAGTTTCAACTAATGGAATTCCCACAAAACTCTTAGTCTTTTCACTGTAAAAAATGCACTGAAACTAATCGCTGTGGGTCACAGTTCAAAATCAAAGAAAGTTCGTAAACATCATTGGCATTTGCTACTCAACATGAGCTTTGCTTTCTCCCATTACGAATCCATCATTAATTTATAAGGGGTCACACAATGTGTCTCTTCTCTCCAAATCATGCTTTGGCAAATAGCTAATGAATTTTACGTAAGAGTTACTGAGAACTCATGTCTCTACTCTGCTATATCTCACTATAACCTATTTTCCATTGAGACCCATATTTGTTCTGATGAAAATAATGTGTGAAATAAATGTGCAGGAAATGTGAAAAAGTGTAATTTGGAACACCTAAAGTGTTAGAGAGTGTGACATAAGTGTGAGAGAAGTGTACCAAAAGTGTGATTTGGCAAAAAATGTGAGAGGATTGTGAGGAAAGTGCGCAAAGAAGTGTGCCAAAAGTGGTAGACTGTGAAAAATGTGTGCACACTTTCTCCACACTTTATTTTCACCAGGGTGAGAAGCTATATCTTCCAAAATAAGAAACTAAATTAAATGCAGTTAAGTGTTTGTTATGTTATGTTCATTTCTACATTCATTTATGCATTTAAGAATTTTTTGTCACCTTATAATATATTTGAAAATTTAAAATAATAATTATATTTTTTAAATCAAATGAGCTGTAGCTTCTTATTTCAACGGGCAACAAATAAATTACCAGAATTACAGTTTTCACATATTCGATGCATTGTAAATTTGAGCTATTCAAGTTAGGATTGATATTTGAATGTAATATTCCAATTTGAGAAAACTGCTATTAGTCCCATTTCTTGTATTTAGTGCTAGAAATCATCATGTAACAAATTCTGAGCATACAACAGTTACTTGAAGAAGGACTGGATCAAAACCAAAACTTAGAAAATCATTTGCAAGAGTCGCAATAAATCATGGAATATCGGATCACTGAAATCATATTTTGCATGATGTGCAGTGAAACAATGGAAAGTGAATCTACAACTGTGTCCTGAGTGCTGCTACATGGGGGTTTGGCTCATTTTCAAAATTGTAATTGGAGTATGCTTAGGTTTTTCGTATCTGTAGCAACATCTGACATGGAATATATAGCTGCTTATGAGTGTGTATCTACCTAAAGCTGCATTGTAAAAACATGACTAAGAATTTTTTGTATGGTGGCAATAGTTGCATTCTCAGTGATTAAGTGGAGAAAAATTGCTCAGTAAAAGATGACATGAATTGTGACAATATTAATACATAACGCAATACATTTTTCAGAAATACGTTCATAAATGCATTCATGCTGGCTGAGCACATAATTTTAATTATAGAATGTAAGTTCATTTTATAATGAAAAGAGGCAGGCTCAATGGCAAAAATAAAATTTTTTGATAAAAATAATATTTTTTCTCGTGAGCCCACTCAAGAATGGAGGTGAGCAGGATACACAAGGGCATGGCTTACATGGGTAAATGCGGTATATCTATACACAGATGGTCTTACACTGGAAATCTTGGTGGAGTACATTGTACACTACATATTAATTTTTGTAGGTACCTTTTCATTATCATAATATGTATGTAAATTTATATCTTGATATTCATACATATTTGATGCATTTCAGAATTAGTCTTTTCGCATACAACCAAACCCTGTTTTCATGAAAATTGGAATTTCTCTTCACTCTCAAATTTGTATTGATGTCCTATAATTATGGCATTTGGATTTTAACTATACCTATATATAGTATAGTGTAACATAAGATTTGAGATGTAAGATCTGGTGTTTTCCCGGCGAATAATATGTGTGAAGATTTCTCGGGTTTCACACCGGGTCAGGTTCTCCATATCTTCCTCCGACGTTTCGATGCGCGACTCGCCCATCGTCCTCAGGGATCCAGGAATCCAAGTAACATTCCTTCCAAAATAATGCCCGCTTATATATCCTCCGTTGGCGGGTGATGTGGCTGCTGATTGGTTGGTTGTGTGTTTCTCTCTCCGTGTCTCCTGATTGGTCCTCCGTTCTCTCCGATTTTTAGCAGGTGATCCCAAGTCCTGCTGATGTTGTAGCCGGTGTCCCTGTTGATGTTATTTTCATGCAATCGAATCTGAATTGCTTCCTTCATAATGCGATCCCAGTATCCATGTGATCGGCACAGAAGTTTTGTCTCCTCCCAATGAATCATGTGATTCTCTTGAACACTATGCTCGGCAATTGCCGATTTGTCGAGTTGACCCAGTCGAAGATGTCTCCGATGTTCCTTCAATCTCGTCTCGATTGTGCGGCTAGTCTCTCCAATGTAGGAGGCGCCACATTCACAGGGTATGGCGTAGACTCCTGGTGTTTTCAGTCCAATCGGGTCTTTGGCTTTCACCAATAGATTTCTTAATTTCGGAGGAGGCAGATGGATGGTTTCGATTTCGAATCTCTTCAGAATCCTGGAGATTTTTCCCGATATGGTGGAGATGTATGGTAAGATCGCCTTGGTTGCCGGGGTAGAATCTTCATTCGGTGACGTCGTTCTTCTGGGTCCCAAGGTCCTTTTCATGGCCATATCTATTTGGTGTTTATTGTAGCCATTCTGGAGGAAGGTTTTCCTGAGGTGCCGTAGCTCCTTCGGGAAATTCTCTTTGTCGGCAACGGAGATGGCCCTGTGGCCCTACTACCCTATGCATCTGTGATGACTAGTGAAAATCACCACACCTTGCCACTGAGTATAATATAACATAGATGTGAGATGCTCAGAAAATGAAGTTTCTCTCCAGGTTGCATCATAATGCTAGACAACATAGGCTTCACATCAGAAACAAATCATTTGTTGTCTTGGAACCAGTACTATCTTACAATGTCTGGTAGACATGAGTACAATATCAATCCATGTTGCAACATCAGGAGACAGCCACATATTGGCCCAATAATAATAAATGATAATTGCAACTGATGGCGAGGAGGCTGATGATAATGATGAACCTGAGAATGGAACTGATCATGAGAACAATAATGATGTGTCACTTTGAAGACACATTAATAGCCATACACATATTGATAGCCTGAAATTTTTGTCGTTTATTATCGTGGCATTTAAGAACTTTCTTTCATCTATAAAATGTATTGAGCTGTATTTATGGTATCCCTTTTTTGGGCAGATAACCTAATAGCAAAGATGGGATAATGCAAGGAAAGCCTTGAATAATATTAAATGGTCTGCACAAAAATAATGGAAGCGTTTACTCAGAACCAAAATTGTAATTTTGTACACGAAATCTTTAGATGGAAATGAAAAAGAATTTTAGTGAAAAAATTAACCCTTTTACTGCAGAGGGTCGATGTATCGGCCCACTTACATTACATAGTTGTAATATTATATTTCCTTCAAATCAGATACAACAAGAATGATTTTTTTCATCCTCATAAAAATTGAAATATATCAACGTTGAGAAAAATATTTTATTCATGTATTAAAATGTAAGTGCTTCAAATATATCTAAAATTCATAATCTTACGATTTTCATGGAAATGGACTAGACAGTTTTTGCACAGTCTGCCGTAAAGGGGCTGGTAGTTAAAGGGTTAATTTTCTAACCAGAACCATTCACTCATAAATCAAAAGTTAAAATAACCAAAAGGTTACGCCTGCCAAAGAAGCTGCTTTGAGGCCATTTACATCATCCACCTCCCGTCCTTGACTGCTTAAAGGGAAGGGAGTGGAGGGGGGATGTAGGAAGGTCTGCTTGCAGAGATCCTGTCACAACCACTTCCATTGGCAGAGTCAGTTGTGTGTCCCCCGTTGCGATAAGGCGAAGTAGCTTTGCGGGCTCAGTTGCGATTGGATGAAGTGGATGATGTAGTAGTAGTAGTAGTAGTTTATTAACCAAGAGAACCAATACAGGCAAATAAATGGTATAGGCTTCGTCAATACAATGAATATGAGTGATACATAGTGGTATATCAGGGAACATTTACATAAAAGGTGTTCACATTATTCACACAAAAGTTCACATTATCAGAATCGAGATAGTTACAACATAATATTTCATGTGCAAACAATTCTCATTGAAGAAGTTTACATAATGTAACTACTTCCTTTGCAATAATTTATAAATTCGTCAATACTATACAAGGTTTAATTAACAAGTTATCTTTTGAGATTCGCTTTGAAAAGTTCTATTGAAGACAAATTTCTCAATTGTTCTGGTAAAAGGTTGTAGAGCTTTACACCCATGTGGAAAGGACCTTCACCACTCTTTTTTGTCTTTCTAGGAAGAACATGCAAGTAGTCCTTTGTTCTTGTCATGTGCGAATGGTAGTCTGCATTTTTTGGGAGAGAATTTATACGTTTCTTTATAAATAGCATTAAATTCAGAATATAAAGGGATGTTGCGGTTAAGATTTTGTGTGCCTTAAAGTAAGGTCGACAAGATTGTCTATATTTTAAGTTTAGCTTAATTCTTAAAATTTTCTTTTGCATAATAAATATTTCAGTGCTATTGCAACTGTCACCCCAGAAAATAATACCGTAAGATGTTAAGGATTGAAAGTTAACAAAGTACACATATTTTAAAACACTCAAAGAAACACTTGATCGTAAATAGTGCAGTTGATACATAATACATGACAATTTGGTGGTTAAGATTTCGATATGTCTAGACCACTTCAGAGATTTGTCCAATGTGATTCCAAGGAAAGAGATGTTATTTGCGTAAGTGATTTCAGTATGGAATAATTCCACTTTTGGTGGCACTTTACAATTGAAGTTCATACACACAGTTTTCTGCAAGTTGATAGCCAGCATACTGTTTCTCAACCATAATTGAATATGTTGAACAGTAGAGTTTATCTTTTTCTGTAGTTCTTGAAAATTTGGGGCTTGAATCAGTATACTTGCGTCATCAGCAAATAAAATTGTTTTTACATCCTGTAGGTATTCAGGAAGGTCATTTATGTATAAGGTGAACAGTAATGGCCCTAGGATTGAGCCTTGGGGTACTCCGTATTTAACTTTTTTCGTGTAAGAGGTCGCATGCACGCCCACTTTTCCGAAAGGGTTAAATGCATCAGTTTTTCACCGCTTTTAACTCGAGAACTAATTGGTGGATCGAGAAACGGAAAAATACAGGTCTTTTTACAAACTCTATCAGATTCGGTGATAAAAAAATATCGTAAATGACCCCATTCTCTCCATTAAAATTTAAAATGTACTTTTATGTTACATGAAATCAGATATGTGTTGGATCTGTAACATTTCCAAATAAATGACTCAGTACCTATTTTTCCTGTGCAAGCAAATAATATTGTAACACTACCAATATCAATTTGATGCTGATTTGAAGTTGGCAGGGGTTGGTCAATTTATTTTGCATAATGATTGTTGGTTATTCAGGGGAGGCGACCAACAGCTGAGGTCATTTGCGCCATTTAGGATACGTGGGTACTTGGGTAATGGTAGGAGTTTTCAGGGAACGGAGGAAGGGTGGAGAGAAACCCGGCATCGGCATTAACCTACTCTTAACGAAAGGTGCCAAGGGTACCGCGGCTTAACGTCCCATCCAACGGACGGAGTACTGAACTTGAAATGCCCTCCACTAGCCACTCAAGTGGGGACCAGTTTTCCACTGAAAAATCTGCCACTGCCGGTGAATCGAACATAGGCCCTCGGGATGGGAGGCCAGTACTCTAGCCACCACATCAACCCAATCCCTTTTGCATAATGATCTTCTCTCATACTACCCACTTGTTGATCTGTGCCCAGCTGAAGCTCTTTGTAGTTGGGAATACCATTTGCCATTGCAAGGTATTTCCTCACTTGTAATACAAGTAGCCTTAATATTAAAACTTCACCTAAGTGCCTATTTGAGTTCAATCAGTGAATTGCCTAATTGAATTGGTAAACATAACGAAGAAGTGCTGGTTATAACTAGGTTATGTTGCTGTGGGTGCAGCAAAAACATAGAGCAAAATTCAGTCATAAATTAATTGAAACAAATAGCTCAGAGCTTTTTAAGAGTTAATTTATCACCAATATTCTTGTATTTTCTTTATAGAGAATATCTTTGAGTATCAATATTTACATTAAAGAATTTATTGTGCATTGTGAGGGATCATGTTAGCCGTTTGATTTTCCTCATGAAGGCCATCTTGTGTGGGCAAGGAAGAAAATGAAGAAGTTAGTATCTACCTGATCCATCAGAGTATCTCATTCCACCCATCCTCCCCTCTCCTTGTCCTTCACTGTGCCCAAAAGTGGTTGTGTTGTAACTTTCATTGCATTGCTCTCACTGAGGGTCAGCTCCAGAAGAAAGGTTCTGAGAAGGGAACAGTGGGTGTGGGCATGGCATCTTTTGGGTAATGGGATGTAAAGTGCTCTCCCTTGTGGTCACTGTTTGGCACTCCATTCCTACTGCGGGCTCTCCCATGGTAACAAGAGGGCATTAAAAATGTGTCTAAGGAACAGCTCTATACCTTTCTGGGAACTCTTCTGGTGAACCACTCTTTGCTTCAGCTTGACTTTTCTTTCTTTTAAATGCCGACAAGATTATTTGGCTTGTGATTTTGTATGAGCTTGTGCATGTTTTGTTCCACGTTGCATGCAGTTGAGCCTATTTATTATGCCAAGGGGAGCCATTACATCACGAGAACTCTTAAAGAAGTTTAGTGAGTGTCATATTATTAGTTTTGTTTTTTTTTAATTATGTTATCTTTTTTATTTGTATTTTGACAATGAGCTCATAATTTTGTTTCACATCCAGAAGAATGCATTGCAAGTCTTTGTTCAAGTGATATAGGGATTTGATTTTAATATCAACCTACTTTCACACTCAAGAAATTTCAATGGTGAATAAAAATCTGTAGTCAAATTCCTACAATGGATAATTTGTTTTAACCTTGAGATGATGGTGTTTTGCCTCTTGGGGCAGTAGATTTAAGCATCTTATTTTTAATGCAGTAAAGGATTCGATAATTTGAGCTAAACTCTATAGCTGAGCATGAGTAAATTAAAGTAGCCTTTCTTTGTAAGATGGTGATACACATTAATTCCAGTCCCAGTTTTTCTTTCATTTTTCATTCACTTCTATAAAGATATTGACTGAAAAGGTCATAATACCCAACTAAGTAAATGGAGGCTTGTTTCGCTCTCACATCATCACCAGTGGAAACATCCTAAGACAAATAAGTCTTTTAACAGAATAGATATTTTGTACATTAATAGTTCAGAGTGGGGAGGGTAAATTCCTGGCACATAGTAGTCCATTTTAATGATGGTTAGAATATGCACCTTTTGTTGGTTTATATTAGGAATGGGCCAATACTGAAAATTGTATACCCAATTCTCAATACTAAAATTGTCACGATACCATTATTTCTCAATACTTAATCCTTAATTACCACAATTATTGGTGACACGTTAATTAGCATTAGGTATTTGTATTTATTAGCATATAATTTACTGTCAAAATTTTGTTTTTTCCATAATATGCCAAAATATAATAGCTATTTGCTTGACTATTTATAAATATAATGTGTAGCTTCTATTTTGAGCTTTGAAGGGCCACTTACACATAAAAATAAATGTAAAATTGAAAAATTTATAAACAGAGGAAATGAAAATTAATTTTAAATTGACTGGGGCCTGAAAAAGTGTAAAATAAAGGAAAATGTGAGGTTGGAGATGGTATATTTATCTTTCTCTCTATTCTCTCATCAAATTTTCATATAGAATGAAATTCAAAATAATGTATGGAATTAAGTCAATACTCAATACTTTTGATATCACCAAGTATCGAGTGGTATCAAGGGATTGACAGGCACTGAATCCCATCCCTAGTTTAAATACCCCAAAGGAAGCATGAATCTCAAAAACCAACCACCGTTCTCTCTTTACTGAATTAACATGATCAAAAGCTTCCCTTTGGGATCATTTATCATTACTTGTATGGACAAAATGTCATTCATTTGTCTTGATTTATTTTTGCAAAATAGAAGAAAACTGGCAGATATTCCTGAAATACCAAGTTTATATTTTCTACATAACTGTATCTTTATGTTTACACTTATTACTGAAAAATGCCCTATTCATTTACATAATATTTAATATCAATACATTTCATTGTGACCTAATTGGATGTTTGATTTTAATTTAAATGATTTAAATTTATCCCAGTGAAACTCACCCCCCCCCCCTTTTGGCTGCTGATTATTCTTTGCTTTTGTCAAATATAAGTATTCATTTTGCATGCATTAATTTTTTATACATAAGATTAAATGCTATGACATTAGAGTAAGCAGATTCTTAGTGCTTCTTGCGACAAAATTGCAGTATCTAGAAAATTTGAAGAAATGAGAATTATGATACATGCCATTGCTCTGTATTCTATTTTGGTGTATATTCAATGCAACTGTTTGGAAAAAAATTTCGTGAATTTTTTTTTGGTAGATGATGAACATTATTTGTCGAATGATTTCATCAAAAATTGGAAATGAATTTTCATTGCTCCTTCCAAACTGGTCAAGAAAATTTTTTATTTCTACCATTTTTCCTCCCCTGAACTATTACGACTCTTATTCAGTGTAGGTATTGTGAGGTACTCAAGAGCTGATACTCATGAATAACTATAATCTTCCCTAGGTGAGTAAATGGCTTGAAAGGGCAAGGGCCATGTTGATACACCAGTTCCCGTCAGATCACCGAAGTTAAGCAACTTTGGGCCCGGATGGAGGTTGGATGGGTAGCCCCTTCCATACCTCTACCATGGTGCTCTTGTCCCCTGTGTCTGCAAGTGGCGGGCAGGTTAAATGTGGGTTGGCACAATGGATCTAAAGAGGTCTAAGTGCCAGGGGGGCTCCAGAAGGTCCCCGCCCACCCCTCCAATTTATATTTTTACAAATGGCTCGAAATGTTGTCCATTAATGATGCACCATCTGTTGGATAAATTAAACATGAGAAATAGTACAACATCAAGATCTAAAGAGTCCGCACATATGATGAAAGATTTCAAACGTAAAAGATTTATTTACTAATTACAAGAATGGGACTATCATGGTCTCCGTAGATCTTTTATTAGCCTATTTGCATAAAAATTGCATGAATGATGCTACTGATAAGAGGGCCAGGTTTTATTTAGTCATTGAAATTTTGCAAAGCTTGCTAATTATTCTTTATGCATACAATTGCAGTGGCCTTTTGAAATCACAATAGCCCAAAAACCCTCGAATTAATTGTTGGTACAGTGATAGTTTTAAAATCTCCTCTGAGAGACTTCATTAAGTGGAAGTACTTCCTAAAATTTTAAGTTCTTTACTACTTGTTCCATGTAACTAGCTGTAAAGAATGTGAAATAGAAGAATTAAATCAATATGAAGAGGTTATATGTTGGGAGAATCTAGTAGAGAGCTCTCTTTGAAACAGCTAGCTGTTTCAAATCAATCTTAGGATTGTTGACTAAAGATGATTTGGTAAAAAAAATACAGCCTACTAGTACATGATTTAATTTAGGGATATTGAGTTAGGAGCATCCATTTTCCTGTGTTGTTCTTTTGGTCCTTTTAGTCATACATTTATGCAGTGGATAATGTCATGATGTGATTCCTGATTCTAAAATATATTAAGAAGTTTGCATCTGTTTATCTTTTAAGTCCTGTTAGCTTTCATTTAATTCTTTACCAGTGACTGGAATGCCTTGGTTGAATCTACTAATCAAGCTTCCCTAGACTTCCATAATTTCCACTAGGTCTTTTGGTGCAATCATTGATCAATGCCAATATATGTATAAATTTCATCGTAAGGTGTTTTCCCATTCTTGAAAACCATAATTCTTGGGTTAATTATTACCTTTGATAAATCTGTGAAGGATATAAGTGTGTCAATATGGTCTCTCATTTTAATCCAATTACATAAACTCTACTCTGATGAGATGCCACCCAAAAGGAGCCTAACAGATCTAAGTGAATAAGACAGCTGTTTCTAATAATATTTGGTACTCGTTTTTACAATGGATGTTGTGATTGCTTTCTCTATTGGCAAGATTTTAAAACTTGGGGCACTCCATCTACAGCAAGAAGGCACATAGAAAGATGCCAGCACACTTCATCCATGCAGCACCCACAGATGAAGTTATCTGTAATATGATACTGAGTCAACCAAATAGGAAATTTATTTATAAAATGAAGAAAAATGTCTGAAATCAGTACTCAGGAAAATAGGTGTAGAATGGGCCTTCTCAGTGCCATCAGGAATCAGCATGGTAAAGGGATACTTGAAGAAGCTGGTCAATTAAGAGCCTTTACTACTTTTACTCCCCTGTTTCGCAGGAACAGGGGAGAGAATCGCTATAGAATCATGAAAAAAAACTCCGTCTTCTTCCCAGATTTAACATCAATCTCAAAATGCAAGACTTTCTCCCTTGGGTCAAAGACAAGATTTCCAATAAACTTACAAAGGGGTTTATGGAATACCTCTTAACTGTGGCCAAAAATATATTGAGTGAATGGCGAGAGCCATTTTTTGTGGGTTAATGGAACACTAAAGAGCTAATCAAAATAAACACTGGCTTCAGTTGGCAGTTGCAGAAATACAACGATGACCATCTTCACAGCAGTTGTTAACATGTCATTAAAACACATCTACAATGGTTTCATATGACACCTTTACCACTATTGGTAAATTCTTATCCAAACTGCTATAAATTCAATAGACATCAGAAAGGAAGCAATGCTCCACCTCTGATTACAGTCACTGCCTTAATAACATTTTGAAACATTCTCAATCATTACAAACTGAAAGTTTATAAATATATACTAGCTGGAGCTGCTTTGCTTCTGGGAGTACCTCCTCATCGAGTCTTGTGGAGACAACAGTTTCTATTGTCATCCTGTTGGTGTCTTCAGGTCAGAAGTAGCAATTCCTTAATTCCATCTGTCTTATATGGGATGAGGGCTAGGTGCCGAAGTGTTCTGACTGTTTGAGAGGGCACCCTGGTCTTCATTAGAATCTGATTGACAGGTGCCCTCTGAAGTTGTCATTTCTCTATCTCAGTAGCCTCCCTAATGAGCTTAGGGAAGTATCTCATCTCTGTGTGTAAGACCTTCGCGTCTCAGAAGTCAGCAGTGTGGATACACTCCATCCAAATGTATTTGGTGACAGTCAAGAGGCAATGCTGTTTTTTTCTTTGTCATCCGTTCATGCTCTTTCATTTTGCATTGGATAGATCTGCCCATCTGTCCAATGTAGGATTTGCCACATTCCAGGTTGTGCACTCCATTATGTGTCCAGGGAACCTTATCCTTGGGTCTCAGTAGGTGGTCGCCTGTTTTTCTGCAGCAGGTAAATCATGATTTCATGCTGTGTTTAGAGATAATTCTAGCTATTCTATCCTTGGTTCCTCTAACATATGGAAGGGCCACATATGCCTCTGGTTTTTTCAAGCAGTCTCTCCTGCCCTGTGGTACACTTCTTGCTGTTCTCTCAGAAGGTCCTTTTGAGGACTATATGTATCTTGTATCTTCCATTGCATAGCAGTACCCCAATCAGGTGCTCCCTTCCCCCCCTCTCTCTCCCTCTTGTGATTCCTGATCAGAGATGGTGATCACTTGAATTAGCATCTTCATCAAAATGGATATGTGAGTGGAGTCTTGGTGTGATGATCCATGAAGGTATCAGTTTGTGTGAGTCTTCTTTCTGTGGACCGAATGGCCCAGGCTTCTATTACCCTTCTTGGACACAAGGCCATCCAGGAATGGGAGTTATCCATCCTCTTTGACCTCCGTGTTAAATTTAACGTTTGGGTTCATGTGTTGGAGAAATGCATCCATAACCGTTCTCCCATGTGGCCAGGTGACAAATATATATGTAATCCACTTACCTCAGCCAAAGGGATAATTTCTTAGCAGAGTGACTAAGGGCTCTTTGTTCTAATTCCTCCATGAAAATGTTTTTCATTGGGGGTGAGAGTTGAGATGTTATTGAAATAATTTTGTTCCTCATTCAGAACTCTCAATATCATCAGAATCACTTCTTAATAATGTACCACTATTTCCTTGTCATTGGGAAATGATAACCTTCTTCTAAACCGTCTTTGGTCGTTGAAACTGAGATAGAGATATTATGTAACTGCTCAATAAAAGTGCACGTGAGTCAAATGAATGACACCACACATCATGAAATATCCTAGGTGACTGGAGTGAATGCTTTTGAAACTCCTTCAGGGATGGGAAAAGTTTTCAATAGTTCCCGGATTGTGTCAACTGTTTTGAGACTCTTATCTTCAACCATTATTATCGGTGGGAGATGATGTGCAAAGCGCATGGCCCTCAGATTGGGACTTCTGAGTCAAAGAGAGTATTCAAAGGGCTTGAAGTGGTGATGCCCAAGGAACCATGTTCATTCAAGGCAGAAGGGAGAGAAGAGAAAGAACTAATGATGAAGATATCTCGTGTGAAAGGAGCTGACTCATCTTGATGACTCACCAGTTAAATGCATCTGTTTTCACAATGATATGAAGAGAGGAGCTTAAGGAGTTTTAGGACAAAATTACATTACACACCGGGATTGAAGAAAATGTAATCAACAATAAATAGTTAAAATTACCTTAACCAAACGGATAAAAAATGCAGTTTATTTTTTATTATGGAGGGAAAAGTTTACTTTCACAAATCAAAATTAATTGATTGCTTTAAAAGTACTATTTATTTCCTAGAAACAATAAATTTGGCAGTTTGGGAAGCATGATGATGGCATACAATTCACAGGTCGGGTATACTGCTTATGCAGGATGGCACTGAGGGGTTAAGGACTTCTATTCTCCCTTCCATAATAAGAGGGCATAAGTGTTATTGGCTTGTGGAGTAATTATGCCCGATGCATTAGTTTATGGTACCCCTGGAGGAGCTTTGATTTCGCAAGATTTTCCATTGCCTTGATCATTACTACTTTGCATTAGCTACTTTCTATAATTCATACCTATGTGTACATCTTAATTAGCCGGTTACTCTGATACTAACTTGAACTCATGTTGCTGTTAAATTCCTTGCTGGTACATGTACCATGGGTACATATTAAAAATGCACATATTTTTGCTTATTCTCCTTTGTCCTTGTCGGACACGTTTCCTGTACCTCTTGTCTTAATGTTCTCCCAAAGTTCTTTTTGCATCTGTTACATTTACACTGCAGAGAAAATTTCTAATTTGTTTCGTATTCATGTCATTCTGTTTTTGGATTGTGGGCTGAATATAATTTCCTGCCTAAGGCATCTTTTTGTTTGGGCATGACAATAATTTGTATGTCTAAGTATCGTTCTATGCGGCACAAAAAGTTCAATCATCAAATTGTGGTTTGGAAAATATTCATGGATTTCCTTACCATCCCAAATACCTCATCGCATGCCATAATCTTAAGTATGTATTTTATTAATCAATGGTCCTTCATCCATACCTCTGTATCTATCTTGAAAATATGTACAGTAGCAATTAAATTGATTATTATTAATTGGTATGTATGAATTAACAAAATGCTTGTAAGATTGTAAAGTACAGATACAACAATCTGTACTTTAATTAAACTCTTCCAGAACCAAAATAATATCTTTTGTACTTCTGTGATACCAAAGATAGAATCACAACCAATACTGATAATAATAGTAATAATAAAAAAACTTAAAATTGTGTACTGTAGTTGTATGGCGTGGCAGCTTGCTGAAAAATATGTTTGCTTAAGTGGGTCTGGTGACAATTACTTACTCCTAACCCTCTTTGGACCAGGCTTATTACTACTGATTTGATGTAATCTTTGTTACCTACATGAAAATCATTGTGAATAACCTCTTCTGCTGCTAATCATTGTATCAACTGATAAACAGTTTGAAGACATTCATAGACTTGAATCATTTTTCTCTATTTATTTTTTTAATCATGCTTGAAAACTTATTTGTACTGCAGAATTAGAGAACAATGAATACACTAACGTCCCCATAAAAGGTTATATGTATTTAAATTAACATGTAACATATTTGTGAAAGTGGTGATGAAGGCCACAGAAGGGTGAGTGGTCAAAGAAATAATTGAGCTACCCATCACTATTTTAACTATTCTTGAAAATGTGAAAAGCCCTTTTTTCACCTCATTTTTCCATGAAACATGGGAAAAATCAGATTTTGAACTTGTTAAGTATTTAGGTATTTTAAATCCAGTTAGCTTGACAGATAAAGGAGGTAAGGAACGAGTACCTATGCGTAGGAAGTTGGTAGCCCTAACCTTGGAAGAGAAAGATATAATGGTAGAGTGGAATTTACCTTTTTAACCTCTGTATTAATTTTTATGCTCTCAAATTTTATTTTGATTTCTTACTTAAACCTAAGTATTATCGTTTCTAAATTTTAAGAGGAAGCACCTATTGAATAACTGACAAATGCTGGGAAAATCTTATTGTTATTTCATGTCTTAAAGAATCCCTGCTAAGTTCTCATCAAGTAGTATTTACTATCGAGTTTTATATAATATTATATCCGTTAATTTTTAAGAAAATTATTAGTCAATGTGACATCTTGTAAGCTAAGTGTGTTACTCCTTTAATGTCAGTGTTGACATCTCTTAGATACAGTTCCACATGGAAAATATATCTGGAGTATGAATGCATCCAAATTCTTTGGGGTATTCATATCTTAATTTTTAACTCTTACCCAGACACAGTGCTAGGAAGTTTCCTCACCTCATACAAAATCCTTGATAAATTCTTTTAATTTGGCTCATGGATGTGCTTCAACTTTGTGATGCTTGGTACTCAGATTATCGTCTTTCCATCTTCTATTGCAGGTCCGCAAGAAGGAGCGTCCTCACCCAATCAGAGTGGCGAAGACAATTGATGTGATTGCTAGGATTGTATTCCCTGTGGCATATGCCATATTCTTAATATTTTTCTTTGTACATTACAAAGGATTTTCATAGGGGAGTGTGTGATAGGATGATATGCTGCGGAAATAAATTCTAATTTGAACTGGTGAGTGAAGGACAGAGCCTTTGCTTTGGTCAAGTGTGGTTGATGAGCAATCATGCTAGCTGTTTCCAGCTCCATGGAGAGCACCTTGGGTATTGCATTGGTGGCTTGGGACTCTTGCTCTGTGCATAGAGAGAGGGTACAGAGGTGGTTGTGTCACCGGCTGCAGCTATTCTCTACAGTTCCACACTGAGTGTGATTTGTGCTGTTGACTCAAATTCATTTGAGGAATGATCGCTGACTTTCTAGCCAGAGGATTTCTAGTGACAATTGCTCTGCTCATCATTTTCCACTTATTTCCCTCAAAAACCTCGAGGATTGAGTAATTGGGAGGCATGAGTGAGTGAGAGGGAAATAGCCATGGCTTCAGCTATTCACACAGAACTTCACAAAAAAAGCAATACCAAAAAGTAGAGGTTAGGAAAAGAAAGTTTCCCAAGGATTTACTAAATTTTCGTGCAATGCAAGCTATTTGTAATGTATCTTTTTATCCATTATTTACCTCTATTTTTAAGAGTGTTGAATTGCCGTAATTTATTTGATGTTATCTTAATGATGCAAACTGGAAACAAAAAAGGCAAGGAAAGCCATGATTCAGGGAGTGATTGATATTCCACTACAGGGTAGCGTGGTAAAGTCATATGACCTGGGTTTGTCCAAATTTGATCGTCAGTATAAGCAGGTGTGTTTTTTACTAAGAGGTATTTTTGAGAATGGAAATATGATTCATTTCAAGTTTTGAGAGCAGTTAGTATATGCATCCAAGCGGTCAAACAGGATGAAAAAGGTAAGGTTGATTTGAATTTTGCTGTGGTGGAAGGGAACTGGCAGGATAGCTTTTAGCCATGAAAACATCGTTGTCATTTAAGTGGCCTTGCAAACTTTTTTTATAATACCAGAAAAATTAATGCCAGATGTATTAAATGTGTGAACATGAATCTGAAAAATCTACTAACTCAGGATATAAACATGAAATTTCAACAGTTATATCAGCACACAAATTTATCATTTGGATTGCAGCACCCCCATTTGTGCCAAATATGAGAATCACTTGTTGGTTTCAAATTTGAAAACAACTTGAATAGTCAAGCTCAAGCATGTGTTTAGAATAGGTGGATATGGAGATCTTTATTACTTAAGTTAGAAGTTTCAGATTCATTGCATAAGTTACCCTTTGAAAATTTCTTGTTTTCTATTGACTAAAGTATCACAACAAATGTTACTTAAGGCTTAAGTACATATACATGTGATGGCTTAAAGGAATACTTCTTTGTTAAAGTGGCAATGGCCTTTTTAAATACTGCCTACTGAATTTTTTAGCCATATCTCACAATTGTATATCTAGATTATTCTTGTGAAGGAAAAAGACAATTATTGTTATTGGTATTTTTTCACATTGAATTTTTTAATAGTTTCTAGTACTTTGTGACTTATTGTTATTATTTTCATTGTCCAATTTTAGTTGAATCCATTCCTTTAAAAAAATCCATGTGTTAAATTAATTCATAAATTGGTATTAATGCTGCAATGTACTGAGCTGTCTATATTAACTCCATTGAAATTTCATGTTTATGTAATAATGGTGTGTTTGACGGCATGATGAAGGAATTATAGGTATGGCAGGATTTTCCAAATATTTAAATTATATTGCCAACTTATAGCATTCCATTCCAATTATACCAACTGTGACATGTTTCTATTAAATATTGCTAGTGTTTACTATTTTTAAACCAATTTCATACAGAATACCAATTTGGCTCATGCAGTTATCATATTCTTTTTTTTAAACAGGTCAATTTTAATCAAATTCTGAATAATGAGCAAATATGATATCAGAACTAGAAAATTTGCATTTTACATTTTTGGGTTATGAATAGTAGTTGTTTAAATTTGCCTGTTCTTAAAGTTTCCGTGTTGATCCATACTGCAAAGTGATCTTTTATGAATTAATACCCTGTAAAGTATGAAAATTTATTCTTCTTCAGTTAAGGATGAAATTTATTTTAGAAATCATAATGTACTTTCATTTGCCATGCATTTTCATTTTTAAAATACTTCATTGCCTACAGTTATTGCCTTAAGTTCTTATCATATGTCAGTTAAGGCTCAAGTGATTTTAATGTAACAACAATTGGGTTACAACTGTACCACAAAAGTCGAGGTTTACAGTTATGGTAATAATGAGGAATTTAGAAAAAAATGTCCCTGTGTAGCCATCTTATAATCTCCCTTTCGAAATTTAAATATTTCCCTTTTGTTCAAAATTGTCATGACTGTTAAAAATTTCTTCTGCTGAATCTCCCTCAGAAAGCCTCAAGGTCAGTCGATTGTTCATGTTTCATCCTTGGGGAACTATTGTTTTTACTCAATAATGTAAAAATTAAAATCAATGCCTGCATTGGGCAGTTATTTAAATGATAAAAGTGAAATAATTGCTGTCTTATATAAGACTTTAGCCAGTCTTAAATGAGACTAACTGCCAAAGTGGTCCAGATATAAAAGTGTAGTTGCAGTTTGAGCGTTTATGTCTTCAAAAATCAGTTTTGCAATACCCATGAAAGTTTTATATATTGTACAGCACCGATAATTGAAATTTTATCCTAAGATATCAATAGTTATACAAATATAAATTGGCTTCTCTATTTTAGCACATTCAAGATGTTGATGTTTTTAAGTAAATACAAGCATTTTACATGCTTCATAGCAAGGAATGAAATTTTGATTTGATGGCTGTGATATTAACTGAATGCTTATTGATTCCAAGCAGGTAGCTTGTTTTGTTTTTCAAGTTTAGGGATGATCTCTTTTGCATCAGACGTAAGGTGGTTGCTGGTATTTATCACAACTGCCCAAGTATACTTAGAAAAAGTGTAATTCCTTTAATCCCAAAAAACCTTTGGACAAGAAGTGAGTATGTAACAAGTGTGAAAATTCTAAATTTCAAATGTCAGGTGTTCTGTCATTTTCTATATTTGTTGACCGCACTCAACAATGAGCTATACATTTGGTTGGATGAATGAGAGCATATTGTGAATATATATATATATATATATATTCATTTTATCCTGAGGGAAGTAAGGAGTGATGTTCATTCTGATTTGTGTAAGGGTGTCAGTTTTGTCCCTGACAAGAAGTGTTATTCCATTGCATAATGCTTTGATTTACTGTTTGCCTATGAGCTGAATATGTTTTTACGAATCTGATTACTGTCTGATCATCATTATGGCAATTGTTTGAAATAGGTGTGACTTCTTAATTCATTAGTATTAATACCATTTAAGGAGTAAACCACTTGCATTACTTTGATATCCTTGCACTTTTAAATGTGAAATGTCTTCGTACTACTGCAAAAATCCATTACTAATGAGTGCGTTGGTTCTTTGCCAGAGCCATTGGATGAATGTTGAGATTTAAGTGTCTTCGATGCATAAAAGTTTTCATTGGATGTAACCTTTTTGGAAGTACAGTCACTTCCTCCTGGGGTACATTCAATGATCATAAGGCATTAATAAATTTTTAATTAAGCTAAAGGACCCTATAGCACACCCATCTATTCTGAAATGTGCTTTTCTCATTTATTAGCTCCTATCTTCAGGTGTGAGCCTGGCTTGTAGAGCCCTTTGTTCACACTGAATACAAATCAAATAGTTGCTATCCCACATTCCTCGGGAGGTCTATGCTTGAACAGGAGTAGCTAATTCTCGAAGCAACATAAACTATTTCTTTTTGATTTTATTATTTGTTTGTGTTTGAGCTTTTCCCATTAACTTCCTTTCCAATGATTGTGCTTTTTCAAGTTTTTTCCAACTTCAAGTCTATAAAAGAATTCACACATTTGCTACAGGTAGAAATTGTTTAAAGTTTTCTTCAGAGCAGCAGCCTTTGCCCTTTGCGGCACCAATGCAAATTGGTGTCACTCCATTCCCTCTGTAGGATGAGGATCATGCCAATTGGCACCACCTGCTATGAATGTGCTAATGGGGAGAGAGAGCAAATACATGTGTAGGCAACCAATAAGGGCCAGCTATTTGGAGGGATAAGAGTTCTTGGATATATTTTGCATGCACATTTTTTATTTGTTATATAATATCAGTTGCTGTATTCCTGTATTTCTGCAATCAATCATTGATAAATATGCCTCTATGTGCCTGAGAGTGAGTGTGATCAGCTAATATTTAATCATTAAATCACCACAAAATTCATAGCATCATATTAGGCATAAGCTACCATATTTTTCAAAACTCGGTTGAACTCAGCCATGACAATTTTTGTATAAATTCCATTATATCTTGCTTTCATTCAAAATAGAGTAATACTTCATCTGCACTCAGACTCTATTCTTGAGGTGAAATGTCTTCTAGTTATTAACAACTCAAATGATACCTGGTATGGTGGGGACTATTGCCCAAAGAAGTGGCTTGGCACAGAAGTAACTTAAGATTTCGTCAATATATGGAAGCCTATACATTGGAAACAATTATTCTTTGTTTTCATGAGCTCCGATTCCATCCGCATGTATGGCTGATGGGTAAAATAGATATTAATAATATATATTTATTTTTCCCTGGAAGATGTGGATTGGATAATAATACCAAAAGTTATTCATACAGTAATTAATGATGGATAGGTGTTGCATAATTGATGGAAATAATCATTCATTAGTTTACAATAAGACTACATAAATCTTATTTTATTTGTGAATTGATTTAGTCAAATTGTATGGAATTAATCACTACCGACTGCAGCACGTAAAGTAAACATAAAAAAGGCATGTGTGCAAGAGATTTTCATGGCAAAGGTTGGTTGGGACTAAGGGTTTCACTTAAATTTTGTAGAATGTGATAAATTTTCATCTGTAACATTTTTAGGGAATCAGCTAGCTTGATATAATGCTTCCCTAAATTTTTTTCAGGATATCATCTCCATTTCTTGAGGATATGTAGGCACGTTAAAGAGTTAAGCTTCTGAAAATTCTTTTGCACTTGTTGACATAATGATGAATTGCATCCTCATTGATTTTTAACTGCTGATTCTGACATTCTAAATTTTTACTACATAAAGCCATGAATTTGTGAGGCAATCATTATGATGATCAATGGTATGTATTTAAAATGTTTCCTATCCATTTTTTTAGTAGTTTTTTATAATTTTTGTTGGCAATGTTTTGGTAAATAAGCCAGTTATTCAGGGAAGTCAAGCATTAAAAGACTTTTGATTAGAGAAAGAAGTAATTTTTCTCTTTAGCTTTTATACAGCCAAGGTGATATAAATACATATTGACAGGAATCTCCTCTGTTTTATTGTAAATATATTCTTAATGATGTGAGTGGTTGTACTTACAATTGTGGGAATGAAAATTTGAAGAAATTTGAGTTGAATGCATGTTTGTGTTAGTCAGCAATCGAATCTTATATTTGCAGTTTGCAACAATTTCCAAGAGTCCTGTAAGCTAGTTATGGTCCCTTAGTGAACTATGTGTTGGAGAAAAGCATGACCAATAAATGCATACTAACAAACATCTTTCTTCAAAGTCTCATTCACTCAAATGCACAATACACCCTCACTGATTATGAGGCTCAGATTTGATTTTAAATAATGATTGTCATATCACATGTTCCAATTGTTATATTTTTGAACTGTTCTCTTCCAATGTGTAATTAATGGTTTATAAAAACTAAGTGTTTCTGGAAACACTTAAATACATAGGTACATTGATTGTACCCTGTTCAAACTTGTAATATCTTAAAATGACCATATATTACTTTGAAATTGTTATTTATATTGGTATTTATAAGTTGATCTTGTTGATACATGTGAGATATTTCAGAAATGCTGTGCATTATTTCAAAAATTGTACCTTACTCAGTTTCAATGCTATGAAGAACTGACTGTTACGTGCTTTACCAAGTGCATACAAATAGAGCATCATTGGGAGAGTGTTGTTGTTCACTGCAATTATTATATTTGGAAGTATGAAGACGATCAAAGTGACTGCTACTAAGCAAATAAAAGAGTAAACAAGCTTATTCACTGGGGCCATAGAAGTTTGTCACAAAAATTTAATATTTTATGATATATTGTACTGTATATTTGTGCTATATGGCCATTTCCTCAATTGTATATACAAATCAGCATGTTTATAAGGCTAATGAATTTTATTTGCTAAATAAAATATTTGTTTTTGTTGATATATCGAGGCTAGCTCTTGTAATTATACTCCAGCGTAAAACCTTTCTCTTGGTGAAAATGGTCAGTTTAGTTAATTTCAAGTGCATATATGGAAAATTATGAGTGAAAATTACCCAATGTGCATCATGGACAAAGGTTATTTTTTATGATATTGAAATGGTTAATTTAACTATTTATTGCATAATCTGGACTTTAAAGAGCCAAGACATTTTGAATTTTCCACTCCAAGCATTCATGTCAAGTTCATCAAAGTTGCTTTATTTGTAGTTGATTGTAAGAATGGTATGGGAGCAGGAGTAGGAACTTGGAGGGCTTTGAGCGAATGAAGGGCTTAGCTGGAATTGTGACATCAGATTACATGTTATGCAAATTGTGAAATAAGAGTGATTTATATCAGAAGAAATAATTTTTGAAATTAAGAAATCTGGAACTGTAATAGTAGGATTTTTTTCTGGACTTTACCCAACCACATCACAGAAGTGCCTTGTGTTCCATGGCCACATCATCTAAAACAAGTCCTGTGGAGCCTCATGATTTTTAAACCATTCTTGACAGAAGTGTTATGTAACGCCTTCACTCAGTCTCTAAGTGCTTAGCACACTTATAAATTTAAGAAATATTTTTTCCTATGTGGAATAATGGGAAAGACTTTTCCTCTCTGTTTTTACCATATTATATGTCTAATACTCTTGGTCTAATACTCTTGGTGGTTTGTACCTGTAGAAGTTAGGGTAGATCTTAAATACAGTTCTATATCTTGTTCCAGAGGCTTTTTGAAAGGTAAACTTGGGAGTTTTTTGTTCTACTCTCAAAATGGAACTGGGACAATCAAGCATTTTAATTATAATTATGCCCTGGAAGTAAGAATTTCACTAGAGTTACCAAATATTTTTCTTTAAAGATTCAGGTGTTTTCTCTTTTTTATTGAGAATTGAGATAAAGGGTATGTCCATAGATTGATAGTCTGCTATCAGTTCACAGTAAGTCACATTGTGTGTAAATTTTTTAATAGTGAAGAGGAATATTTGAAGAATATGACCTGTTTCTGATCCACGTGGGATACCATAAGAATTTTAATAATATTGACTTATTTTCGGCTATTTGACACCATTTTAGAACACTGTATAGTAATGACTCAACTTTTTAAAATCCGCAGGCTAAGCAATTAATGAATGAATTGTAGATAATGGAATCCTAGTTTCCACTTTCATTTAGAAGGCTTTCATTAACAATTGTTTGTTTTAAGTAGATATGGTCTTAGAAGGATTTTTAGATGGTATTAAAACTGTATAGCATACAAATGGTACTTCACCATTTGTATGATGTATACCAGGCCCACCTCCTCCCCTTCATTTCCTTCAAATAGTTGGAGGATTGAGTGATGAGGAGCCATTTTTTGACTAAAAGACCAAATCTGCCATTCGCTTCCTTACCATGTCACTCCTACCTCTCTCTGGTAGCAGAGCCTATGACAACATCAACGGGAAACCCCCTCTTCCTTTCACAACAAGCTGAGATGCTATGATCATCTTTAAAGCACTCAAATATTTCAGTTCTACAGTTTGTATAATTTTCACGTAGCCTATTCCAATCCCCTATTACAGTGTCACCTTCCTACTGCTTAGGCAGCCTGCATGCAGGACTTTCTTTCAATATAACCTATTTGACCATTTACGTATGGAATCCAGGGGTTAAAATAACTATCCATCTCTACCTCAATATCGAAACCTTAATTTATAAAAATGTAATCAGGCAGAAAAACTTATCCCACGCAAAATATTTAATATACAGTAGAATCTCGTAATTATGAAGTTCATGAAACCAACCGGTGGCTCGTACTATTGAACTTCATATCGTTTTTTTATGTATCATCATAATTATCCCTTACATATTTTTATGGTCAGTTCAAACTTTAATGCATTATAGCCATGCTATTGCTAGATTGTAAGATGACTTGTAGCCATGCTTTCAGATTTGTGAATATGATTATAAATAATCAAATCGGACGGGAAAATATGAAATTTAACATACCCTAATGTATGAACAGAAAATCACGCACTACGCGATTCCCACACCTGCTCGTCTATATGACAACGAAATTAAGTTCTGAAATAACGCAATCGCGGACAATTTGTCGTCTGCTATGGGCGAACCGTGTCTTTATAACTGTGTTGCCACATTTTTAGTCTGAAAGAGAAGGCGGAGCGAATGATACACTATAAATTTCTAAATAACATTATCTGTGTGGAACTTAATTCTGCTCCAAAAAAAACTGCTAACGGTATGTGCGGAAAAATGATCCTTGTGGAAAGAATTTTTGAGGTTCCACTATGCCGCAAGTAGGGCCCCAGCATGCAAACGGTGTCGGTAATAACGTTTCTTTTACCATACGATGGGATGCCCCTTTAATCGCACCAACGATTTTCCTTCGTAATAACAAAAGTTGTGAGAACATAGTTTGTAATAACGAGAGTCTAATGTACTACCAAAGTTTTGGGCAACAATATCATAGACGATCATCAGATTATTACCTAATTTGTACACTGCATCGTCGAAACATAAGTACCTAGTACATACATTTAACTCTTCTGGGTAGAAAAACTAAGAATTTAATTTCTCTATTTAATTATGAAGAACCTCTTCCACAGGATTATGCCTTAAACAATCACATATTAAAATATATTAACAGTATCTTTATTTATTGGAAGTACAACACAAATAGTGATGGATATTGTCAGAACAAATATAAATTATTCACAGCAGCATCACATTTATTTAGCCAGAGGAACTTCCTCTCCATTTTTAAGAAAACTGAGAGGATCTCAAAACTTTAATTGAAAAGAAAACAAGTTTTTTCAAAAAGCTATAATTACACTAATCTGTATTGGACCAACCGGTTGGGAAATAGATATCTGTAAATCAGAACACACTATAAATCATTGATGGTGATGAGTCGATGATTACGGAATATTTAATTTTCAATAATAAATCTTCGCATTTTCCTCCTGGGATTATACATATAATGTGATAAGGGTAGAACGATTGAGTTTGTGGAAACTTTGAAATTATATCATATTATGTTGTTCATAATGACGATGTTTCAAATGACATAGTCCCTTCCCAACCTCTTTCCCTTTTATTCAGTACCTTTTCCCCCACCACTGTTGCTATTGCCCGATAATTTTTCCCGTGATCCTCTAGTGAACAGTTGTTTGGTAGTTTACTTCATCCCATGGCGTTGCCTTCCTACTCCACTCCTTGGTTACATCTCACACCTCACCTTTCTTTGAATTCCTTCTTCCCCCACCCCTTTGTGCTCCTTTCATATATATACTCCCAAGTTTGCTTCCTGTAGTATTACTCTCCTCTTGATATTGAGAGGGTGAAACATGTTAAGTGAATAATAATAATTGTGCGGAATATAGTAAAGTTTATTTATAGCAATCCTTATTTATCCTTACCTATCCTTATTAATTTTATCCTTTAAATTAAATTTTGCTTAAATAGAAAACTTTATCCTTATTAATCCCTTTTCATCCTTAGGTGTTTCAGTTCATCTCTTGTCATCCGATATCGTTTTGGCACGGTGGATGAGATCGTTCAGTATGCTCCATCATTGGGAGGGGTGGTGGTGGCTGCTCTCTTTGAGGTAGAGGTCAGTGTGCGTTGGTTTCTGGTCGACCGGTGTCCCAAGTTTCCCTCCTGTTGCGTTGGAATGAGGATGTCCCGGAACGGTAGAGAGTTGTCCTTCTCCACCTCCAGGTGAACCTGATGTTTTTGTGTTGGGCATTCACGCGGTGAAGAAATTGGTCCAGGGAATCCCGTCCGTGCTGCCACACGATAAAATTGCCGTCCAGGAAACATTTCGGGAAACACTCCGGAAGCATGGAATAGAGACTACTGACCAGAGGGGAAATTAAAGACCAACTCGTCAGAATGGGCATCAAGACGCCCGGGAAATTGCGGATTCCCCGTAAATCCGGAGATGCCTATATCGGAGAGATAGCCCAAACCATTAAAACAAGGCTAAAGGAACACTAGAAAGAACACTATAATTCATTAGAGCGCCGATTATCCGTGGTAATGGAGGGGGAAGCCGATTCGGATAGTTGAAAGTGACGGGTAATCCGTTCATGATCATTTTCCAAATAGTTTTCACATTGGTTTCAGTGCCATTTCACCTCGTCTTTTGCGCCTACTCCAATGAAGTACTCGTTGTTTACGTACAATGTCGTTTATCGGCCAATAGGCCATTAAATTTATTGGCCTCAAACAAGACCATGTAATTAACTTCGACAGGGCGAGATTACTCTCTCGCTAAATCTGTTGGTTACTCGTGCGGATTGAGTAATGAGACCACCAAGGTCGCACTCGAGAAAAAGGATTATGATTGAGACGTAGGCTACACCCTTAGCAAAACCTGGAGACTAGTGCAAGAACACAGTATTATACACTGTACAATACACATATTATACAGTGTTCTTGGACCGGTTATTAAGAAATTACACGGAAGAAGATGACGAGGATCGACCAGTCAGGAGAAAGGTAAGTGTCCTAAGAGGTCGGCAAACATTTATATAACTGTGTGTCTCCTTTTTTCATGTGTCTATGTTTAGTGTTCAGTCTTTTTTTGTGTATCCGCCTAGTGCGTCCTCTCTGCGAATATATATATACCCGCGAACGACAAACGTCCACATACGTGGGCAAGCCGTCTCCCGCAAAAACGGGAGGCACCGCCCTTACGACCGGAAGCTGATCGTCCCAAAGTAAATTGGAAAAGACGGTTCCCCAAAATTTATAAAATAAAAGGTTTTACGAAACAGGATTGGGTACGGCCACGTTTGATAGGGCAAAAGAAAGGCCGTGGGCGTTCAGGGTCTACTCGGCTCCTGGGTAGCACCTAAATAACCTCTGACACACTCTCGGTATCAATTTGACATATATTCCAATATCTTGGGGACATACAACTTGACATTACATAAGAAAGAAAAAGTGAAATTAAAGATGACACAAAAAAAAAACAAGAATGAACCTTATGAACTAGTGAGGGATGAGATGCGTGATATGGATGAACCCTAGGTGAAATTATTGACATCAATGAAAACCAAAAGAGAAAACCCACCTGATTTAAGGCACCAGCAGAAATATTTACTTACGGGACAATAATGCCTCGTCTGTAGTATGGACGGTCTAGTGCAAATGACCACAGTTAATTGGGCACTAATCAATGGGAAGTCGTACAGAGTTCTTCCCCTGGATAACTCGATCAGGCACTTCGGGTGAAGCCCACCAATTGAACTGGGAGATGGGGAGGGGGGATTAGGCATCGAACCGCTGAGGTTCGGCACTCTGGTGACATGGGGGGGGATCACCGGGGAAAAAGCAGCGTGGAATCTGCGGAGGGAGTATGGGGTGGCGACGATTTTACGCGACCGCTGATTGCGCTCAGCTCTTGGGAGTCACCCGCCTTCTCCGGCCCCCGAGCACCAAGATGCCAGGGTCTCAGCCAGCATTCGCCGATCCGCCTCGCACCGTCGCACAGTGGGCTGAAATCGAAATTCTTTGGACAAAATTACAAAATGGCTTTTTTGGAGATAGAATCATGAAATTTGGTACAAATACTCACAATTGATTGGCAATCAAGGAACGACATGTCATTGGCCATGTTTCGTCGCCGTTACCGAGATACAGGGGCTCAAACAGAACCAAAATTCCAAAATTACACCCGACTTTAGTTTTCTCCGAAAATCTTCCTATTTAAGTGGGGGGTGACGCTGTGGGAGGAATTTGATCGGTTAAAAAACTATTAGGGCTGTTAAAACAACTCTTCTACTTAACTGTGCTTAACTTTGGGTTTTTCTTTCGTAAATTTAGGTTATGTTACGCAACAAAATGGCGGACGCTATTTTCACGCTAAATTTCATATTAAGTAGTAAATATCTAGCGTTCTACAAAAGATCCTGTCAAGTGACTCATATTAAATCAATTGTTGAAGCTTTCTAAAGGTAGATCTGAAATCAAATTGAAAATTCGTTTGCGACGCCGAAAATTACATTTGATTTTTCTTACGCGCGTCCGGAGCCGGAGACGCGCGCCGGGAGCTGGAAATGCCGTGACCCGAGTAAGTTTTTTCAAGCCATAAGGAACACAACGCTTCCAATTCGTCTGTCTTAATATACGTGGATTGATATCGATAAACACAGGCTCTATGTGTATAAGATCGCTTATATATGCCCGGAGAAAGGAAATAAATTATCGAAAATAGCTGAATATTGAGGCAGATCCAAATAAGTCCTGTTCGTAAAAACTCTTAACTTATTTTATTTTTACACACTTCATAGGTGTTATGTTTCATTGAGAAAATTGTGGTGAACGCAAAGCTAAGTAAAAGTAGCGTTCTCTAGCGTGGGTGAAGCCTGGGTTTTTCAGTAGGTAGTAGTGTGTCAACTGCGAGAGTGTTTGGATGTAGAGTATCGTGCATCTTGTCGGCTGGCGATTTGATTTCAAACCCTTTATTGCATTGTGTATTTAACTCTCAGTGCAGGCATGGCAGGGGCTAGAGAAGAGAGAAAAAGGTTTTGTTGAATGGTGGTGTTGTTGTAGCGACTTTACAGGATCCTACCATTTTTCGTGTGACTGTACAATACCCTCATCATCATATTCACGTCACATTGGCGTGTCGGATTTGGCGGTCATTGAAAACCTTTTACCTGTCAATTCCTGAGTTTCAATAAGGTATGCTCTTTCCTATTATTTCTTTGCCGCCAATTACTTTTTTCTATGAATCTGTCTTTAAATATTTTCATTGGAGTGTATTTTATAGTTTTTTATGTAATAATCGTTGAGCCCTAGTACTTTCATCCATTACCTCGCTGTTTTCGTATTTATTTACCAAAATCAGACTAAATCATTCTTAACCCTTCTGAAATTTTGCACAGGTTTCTAGAGTCACTATCTGAAAGATGTATCGCTGAAAAATATATCGACTGCTCCATGATCAAGTAATAGAAGCGAGGGCTATATCTGTGACTGATAGGAAAGAGTTCTTGTACAATTATTTATGCAGAAGGTTGAATATAGAATCAAATGTCGATGCCAAAATAGCTGCCCGGGATTGTACACGCAAGGGTTTTTTTGTTCCGTTCCTGATACGGTGGGAAGAAAGCTCCCGCCATAATGAGAGGTTTAGGATCAAAAAGCAAAATTTAATGGATTAGTGCATGTATTTTTCTGAAATTGTGATTATATTTTCACCATGTACATCGAGAAAAGGCCAATGTTTGCTTTTTATCTTTCCATATTCTCTTTACCACTTACCACAATTCACTTTACCACAATTAGTCACTTAGAGCCTTGGATTTCATAATTTTGATGAAATTTACACAGGAGCACCCGGAAGACCAGAAAAAGAGTTTCAAGTTTCATCTGAAAGAACTAAAAAACGTAAAATTGAATCTCTTAGGACATTGATTCCACCGCCGAGCTTACGATAGCAGCCTCTGAGTTTGAGGGAGGAAGGAAATATTGGGGCTGCTACGTTAGGGACTGAAATCACAACCACAACACCTACTAGGGCCAAGAGAGTCTTATCCAAATGGTGGAAAGGTGATGTAATTCAATCAGAAATGCCTGTAGAGAAGGCGTTGTCTCTGATGATATATACAGAGCTGATCAAGAGTCAGTATTACTCCTGATTAACCTAGATCTCATACAGAGATTTTCAATAATTTTGAGAGCAATTTCAAGTGGACTGCTACTTAACGCCGAGGAATTTACTCAGTACTGCTTCAAAACTGCTGAAGTGTATGTGGAGCACTACGCATGGTATTACATGCCACCTACAGTACATAAAGTACTCTTCCATGGAGGGGAAACTTCCAAAGGAGTAGCCCTACTGTTAAGACAGCTATCGAGAGATGCATTGGAGTCTAGAAATAAGGGCGTTCGGAAATTTCGAGAGAGATTTACTAGAAAGTACTCCAGAGTGGCCACAAATGAGGATCTATTTAAAAGGCTTTTGTTTACGTGCGATCCATTTATTTCCTATAGCAATCTCCCAAAACAAAGAAATATGAACATGCCAGAATAATTGAAGGTATTATTGGTTTTGGAAGAAATAAGTGAGGAATAAACGGAATCCAGTAGTGATGACGATTCCTTGTAGGAACTTTGAAAAACATAAAACAATGTAAAACAAGTCACCCTGACAACACACGACGCGGAGGAACGCCCGAAAGCCGTTACCAGTGTTGAGAAACGCCGCGGAAACCTCAGAACCAATGTAAAACAAGTGTTCAAAATAAAATGAATTGTATCTATAATTTCTTTTTGTTAAGTGGCTACAATACTCCCTTAAAATGAAATTCAAATCGCAATTAGTGGTTCAGCTGAAAGAAAATTACCGTCGCGCCGCGGGCCACAGTAGAGCAATGCGGAGATAATTATATTACCCCCAAAGTATAATGAATGCAAAGAGTATTAACTTATACTAAGCTTTGGTTACAATACAACTATCTCAATCAAACAAAACAGCAGGAAGTGAGTAACAATAATGTAAGTTAAGGGTTTTGACGAACAGAATTAATATTGTTGTGCCTCAATATTAAGCTATTTTAGATAATTTGTTTCCTTACTGTGAGCATAATTCAAGTAAAGAAGAAACTAAAGTTTTACTAGGTGAACAAAGTCTATGTGACGTGTAAATCAGGGATATGCATATTGTTAAGGAGAAAAGATGAATAATTTGTGTAGAGATTCTCGTTGAACAACCAAAAACTCCGCGGCGTCCAAAATGTAGTTTTCTGAATGAACCTCCTGGTATAGTCAAAGGCTTGGACTGCTGGGGCGGAGGGGCAAAGAAACGAAAAGAAGTACTTAATAGTTTCCTCTGGAAGGTAAAATCATGTTTGGTGCGAAGAAAACTGCAGTTTTAAGACTTCAAGGGTGTGAAAGAGTAGTTTACTTTTGAGAGGTGAAACCTTGAACGTGATTTCAAGTACACTTTAAAACCTTAATATTTCAATATCCCCATTATTTTATACACATAGAGCCTGTGTTTATCGATATCAATCCACGTATATTAAGACAGACGAATTGGAAGCGTTGTGTTCCTTATGGCTTGAAAAAACTTACTCGGGTCACGGCATTTCCAGCTCCCGGCGCGCGTCTCCGGCTCCGGACGCGCGTAAGAAAAATCAAATGTAATTTTCGGCGTCGCAAACGAATTTTCAATTTGATTTCAGATCTACCTTTAGAAAGCTTCAACAATTGATTTAATATGAGTCACTTGACAGGATCTTTTGTAGAACGCTAGATATTTACTACTTAATATGAAATTTAGCGTGAAAATAGCGTCCGCCATTTTGTTGCGTAACATAACCTAAATTTACGAAAGAAAAACCCAAAGTTAAGCACAGTTAAGTAGAAGAGTTGTTTTAACAGCCCTAATAGTTTTTTAACCGATCAAATTCCTCCCACAGCGTCACCCCCCACTTAAATAGGAAGATTTTCGGAGAAAACTAAAGTCGGGTGTAATTTTGGAATTTTGGTTCTGTTTGAGCCCCTGTATCTCGGTAACGGCGACGAAACATGGCCAATGACATGTCGTTCCTTGATTGCCAATCAATTGTGAGTATTTGTACCAAATTTCATGATTCTATCTCCAAAAAAGCCATTTTGTAATTTTGTCCAAAGAATTTCGATTTCAGCCCACTGTGCGTCGTAAGTCTTTCTATCCGGAAGACTCAATCCGAGAATTTCGGCTCCCACGGGATGGCTCGGTTGCTCGAATAACGAAGACGCCGGACTCCTGAATTCCTTTCTTCACCTTGCCGAGCGTCGCTCCTTCGCCTCTGCTGCCGAAACCTCCAATTTGGGGATCTCGAGCGTCTTTCCGTCGCCTCTGCGGCCTAAGACTCACGTTTGGAAATCGAAGTGACTGAGCGGCGTTCCTTCACCTCTGCGGCCGAGGGCTCACAATTAGGAAAAATTACCAAAGAAGGAAGTGTCCGGCGATATCTGAATTCGTCTCTTATATACCATACTTCTCGGGGGAGGGGGGGGTCACGTGAGGGGGGAAGGATGGGTGTAGCGCACCACTGAGGCAGGGTAAGTTCACTATCGGTGAAGACCACGAAGCGAAGTTCGATAGCCCCTCCCATGCCACACTCGCTGTCGCACTTAACTGCACACTGTGAATCTTAGCCACTCCAAACCCACTCGTACGTAGTGCACTGCCGGCCACGGCGTGCCGGGACCAGGGGCCGGGGTGAGTGGGGTGGGGCGGTGAGTGGGATAATAGGATAGGGCAAAACAATATAAGGTGGGGGTGAGAAGAAAGGTCAGTGTTAGACCTAGGCGGATGCACAAAACTTCACACAAAAAAAGAGACTAACACTAAACATAGTCACATGAAAAAAGGAGACACTCACTAAGTAGTCTTGGAGACGTTTCGACGCTCATGGCGCCATTCTCGATCCGGAGAGTGTGACGTTCTCCGCGGAGAGTTAGGGGGTGGAAAGGGAGAAAGGTGGGGGAAAGAGAGGCTGGTGGTGGGGAGGAAAAGGTGACCAATAGGGACTCTCAGTGTTGCTGATTGAGGCCTGGATTCTCCCAGGTCTTTGAAACGAATATATGGGCGGATTCTCTGGTTCTCACCTCTAAGCTTCCGGCAGATTCAGGGAGGACTTAGACAATATTTAGGGAAAAGTAATGGTCTAAAGAGTGACTGTGGGAAACGGTGTGCTTCGAAATGGGATCGAGGAAGGGGGGAGACTTGGTGGAATGACTGGAAGGGGGGAGACTTGGTGGTTGGTCAGGCTCCCCTTCACAATCAACACAATGATACTGTACATCTTTCCTCTGCCCTGTCTTAGAACAATGGCGACACATTTTTCTATTAGCTGTTTTGCCTTTGTCAGTTTCTGGATTTTATATCCTGCTAGGTAAATGATTTTTTACAATGCTTGATGGTGATGGAGTTCTTGGCTGTGGAGCTTCACATTTATATATTAGTTGTTGTATCACGGCCTCTCCGAATTTCTCCAGTGATGTTGCATTACCACTATATTTTTTGTGCCGCAAAAATGAGTTGTTTAACATCATATGAATAATTTGAAATCCCAATCGAATATACCACCGTAAAGTTTTCCTGTCAAAATTGTAGTAAGAGATCAGTTAATCGGCCTTTTATCTATTCCCCCCATATTTTTGTTATGTTGGGCCACCACACACGGTTTTCTTGATTCCTTCCCCCTCCTATTCGTCACAGAAATAATGTCACCATTGAACTCCGTGGAAATGGTGAAGACATCCCTCCTGTCTTTCATTTTGTTACACAAAGTCCTTCATCCGTGAACTCGGAGTAAACTTCCCCTTTTTTAATTTCTTATGTAATACATTTGCAGAGTTTCCTTTTCGTGATGGTCGAAGGATCCTTAAAAAAAATTCTTTTCCATTAATCGCTAGACAAGGCCACGCTATTATAATAACTGTCCATATAAACAGCATTTACGACATTTATGTAGCTTTGCAACAACCTTTTTACCACTTTTTCCGTGTGATTGACCCCACCAACCTCTGGGTCTCCGGAACCTGTGTATGAATATGGTTTTAGAACAAATCCGTTTGGTTCACACAACATGTACAGTTTAATACAGTATTTATGCCTTTTATTAAGTATAAATTGTCGAAAACAGAGCCTCCCACGCCACATTACTAATGATTCATCTAGAGATAAATTTTTGAATGGGTACTACTAAACTTTGTCAAAATTTCTTTCAAATAAGTCTAGCAAGGGCCTGTTTTTGAACAAAGGGTCTGTTGACTTAGGTTCACCCTCTTGGGCATTCAGTCAGAAGTGGATCGACCTTAAAATTTGCAAAAATCTATCCCTCGACATTACCTATGGGAAATTCGGCTGGTCATACATGTCATCCTTCCGCTCCAGACAGACAGACAGCCAAATCTGACTCCCCACAAACCCTTAACCTGTTCACAACATACATTCCCGGCGCCCATAGAATTAATAAGATCCTTAAAGACTTGTTCCCTATTATAAAGAACAACGCTTCCACTTCTCTTCTTCTGCCTACCTGCCCCTCAGTCTGCTTCAAACGCCCGCCTAACTTACGTGATGTTTTCAAATGCACTAGTCCCTCCCTTCAACCACCACCCATCCGCTCTCCTTTGTCATCGCCTTGCCGCCGCCCCAGTTGCAAATGTTGCCCGCTTCTCCATCCCACACGTCCCATCAATCGGTCTTCTACTACGGCGACCTGCACCTCCATCAACACCATCTATCGCCTCTCCTGTAATTTTTGTCCATCATTTTACATTGGTGACTGTCTACATACTGTCGATCCGTATGAATGGCCATCGTCATTCCACCAAGTCTCCCCCTTTCCTCGATCCCATTGCGAAGCACACCGCTTCCCACGGTCACCCTTTCGACCATTGCTTTTCCGTTAATGTTATTGAAGTCCTCCCTGAATCTGCCGGCAGCATAGAGGTGAGAACCAGAGAATCCGCCCACATATTCGTTTCTAAGGCTTGGGAACATCCAGGCCTCAAGCAGCAACATTGAGAGTCCCTATTGGTCACATTTTCCTCCCCACCACCAGCCCCTCTTCCCCCCATCCTTTTCCCTTTCCACCCCCTCACTCTCCGCGGAGAACATCACTCTCTCCGGATCGAGAAAGGCGCCATGAGCGTCGAAACGTCTCCTAGTTTACTTTGTGAGTGTCTCCTTTTTTCATGTATCTATGTTTTGTGTTAAGTGTCTTTTTGTGCGAATTATTGTGTATCCGCCTAGTGCTATACACACACACACACACACTTTCTTCGAAATCATTCACGTGAATAATAGTTCACTATAAGTTTATCACAGGCGTGATGACACAAAAAAAGGACAATAGTGAAAAGGACTCACGGATATATTCTTAATTTTCAGCGGCGCAACCGCCTTCTTCAGAGGATAGAGGAGACTGAAATGTTAATGATGGAGTGGAGAGGATGGCACTGAGGGGAAAGCACAGGGGAGGGGGTTGGAGTGTGGGAGGATAGGGGAGGGGGTTGGAAAAGGATGAATAGGGGAAGGGGCGATTAATGACTAACATTTAGGCTCGGGGGATTATATGCTTGCAAAATCCAAATGTAAGCTAGCTCTAAGGAATTAAGTTTAAGTGCAGATGCTGTCGGGGGGAGGGAAGCCAAAACAGACACATTAAAACAATTGTTGAACGATTTCTCGTGGCTGAAGGAGTGTTGTGCCACGGAAAGAGAAGACGACAGAGAGGGGTCATTGCACGAGGAGCGGTGATTATTGATCCTAATGTTCTGTGGAGTAGAGGATTTACCAATGTAAAATGCTATAAGGCAATGTTTACATTGTAGCCGGTAGACCACATTGCTGGAGGTGCAGGTGGAGGGGGGAGGTGGTGGAAGCAAGGCAGTGGGAGGAGGTGATGTGAAAATCGGACAGGTTTTGCATCTCGGACGGTGGCATGGTGAGGGCTTGTTTTAGGGGGCAGAAATGGTCCTGGTGAGGGGATTAGTGGATATTAGTATATTGGACAGGTTGGCGGGGTGTTTGAAAGTGAGGGAGGGCCGGGTAGGGAATATACTGGCGGTGCATTTATTGCTCAGAAGGATGGGGTGAAGGTCCTTAAGTATAGGCTTGAGGGCCTGGACGCCTGGAAAGAAGGTGGTACATAGTGACAGACTGTGGTTAGCCTTTGTAGCGGGAGATTTGGGGGTGGGGGAGTGCTTGATGATTTTATTGTGAAGAAGGTTTTCCGGGTAGCCGCGCTGGAGAATGGAGTAATGAAGGTTGGTGAGGAATTCGTTTAGGGATTCGGGATTATTACAGATGCGGTGGCCATGAATGGAGAGAGAATAGGGGAGGGAGCGTTTTGTGTGTGAGGGATGGCAGCTACTGTAATGAAGATATTGCTGCTTGTTGGTGGGTTTTATATGGACTGAGGTGTGGAATTTGTTATTTTCAAGCATAATGTCGACATGCAGGAAGGTGATATGGGAGTTAGAAGTGGAAGATGTGAGAGAGAGGCAGGAGGAGGCATTCGGCGAGGAAATAAAGTTGTCAAGGGAGTTCGTTCCATGCGACCAGAGCAGGAATATATCGTCGATATAGCAGAGCCAGAGGAGAGGTTTTAAGGGATAGTTGGAGAGGAAAGTTTCTTCCAAGCCGGGGCCGAGGTAGATATTGGCGTAAGAAGGACTGAATCTACTGCCCATGGCGCACCCTTTTGTTTGTAAATAGAATTTTCCATTGAAGGAAAAAGAGTAATGAGTGAGAATGATTTTGGAGAGGTCAATGAGGAAGTCAGTGCTGGGTACATGTGGAGTTGGACGTTTGGAGGGGAAGTATCGAAGGGAGTAAAGGCCATCAGGGTGAGGGATAGAGATGTAGAGGGAGGTGACATCCATTGTGGCCATTATGATCTGCGTTTCCGCAGGTAGGGAGGTGGAGTTGAGGAGTTGGAGGACCTCAATGATAGTCATTAATCGCCCCTTCCCCTATTCATCCTTTTCTAACCCCCTCCCCTGTCCTTTCCCCTCAGTGCCATCCTCTCCACTCCATCCTTAACATTTCAGTCTCCTCTATCCTCTGAAGAAGGCGGTTGCGCCGCCGGAAATTAAGAATATAATAATAAATATAAAATGAAACAGACGACGAAAACATAGAAACACGCAAAAGAGACACTCACAACAGTTTGGACGTTTCCGCGGTCATGCCGCCTTCCTCAACAGAAGAGAATTGACTGCCGTTGGCTGCTGGCTGAGTCCTCTTCGTGAGTGAAAGAGTGGGGGGGGGGGGGGGGGTAAGAATGGATATAGGAGTGGGGCGGGATTAAGTGGCAGAGGTAAGGAAGTGGCGGCCTCTAGTGAGAACGATTCAAGCCTGGATTTTCATACGCTCTTTCTATTAAGATACGGGCCAGATCTCGAGATCTCACCTCAATACTTGTTGCACTTTCAGAAAGAACTTCTACTATGGCAAGAAAAAAACAAGTGTCGAAAGTCTGATTGTGGTGGACAGTATGTTTAGGGATAGGTTCATGGAATGGAGGAATTTTGGTGGAATGCCTGTGGTTGTTCATCCTGATAGCTACAGGTGTAGTGCACTCTCCAATGTAGAAGGAGGGGCAGAAATTGCAAGAGAGGCGGTAAACTACGTCGGTGGAAGTGCAGGAGGGTGTAGAGGAGGATTTGTTAAGGACCGATGAGGAGGCTGAGCGGAGTAGAAAGCAGCATTTGCATCTCGGGCGTTTGCAAGGTGAAGAGAAAGAGGAAGGAAGGGGAGCATGTTGAAGAGTGGGTCGGGTGGATCTAAGAATATTCCTAAGATTGGGTGCTTTTTTGTATGTTACGGAAGGGCAGGCTGGAAGGAGACGTGATGTAGTTTGGTTGGTGTTTATGATAGGGTAAAGATCTCTCAGGATGCTTTTTATTTTGTGTGAGCCGGGAAAAAATGTGGTGGTTAAATTCAATCGGCCAGGAGGGTTATTTTTGATGCGGGTGTGTGTAATTAGCGGTAGGGGATAGAATTTTCTTTCTAAGGAGAGGCTCTGGGTACCCACGTTTCTGGAGGGCGTGATGGAGGTCACCATCCTTTCCAGTTTGCTTGGCAAATTTTTGCAATGGTTCTGTCACTAGTTTATGGAGATCTTTTGACCTCCAGCTAATTTTTGATGAGAAAAGGTAGAGCAATAATTGCAACAAAGGCCTTTATTCTCATCAGAAAATACCAACCAATCGTACTTTTCTAAATGGTACTCGCCTCTTTTCTTCTCGACCTCTTTTAATATGGCTTGATGTAGGAAAAATATAATCCTTTCCTGGTACCCACGGGTCTGTCGAGCAAATCGGATCTACATATTCCCAAATTACAAAATAGGAAGCAATTAGGTTTGGAATCATGGAAAATTATGGAAAAATTATGTTACCTTTAAAAACAGGCTCTCTCTCTCTCTCTCTCTCTCTCTCCCAACCTGTAGTGATCTTCGTACTAGCACCACTTTCCCATAACCTTCCGTCGGGCGCCATTGATCTGACAGGCCAAGCGCGGCGACTTTCTCACCTCGTCCCGCCGCTAGGCTGTGTTGGCACAGGGCACTTACCAGTAGCCTAATGCAAATTTTAAAATGGGCACTAAAAGGAATGAGGCATTTTTTAGTGAAGAGTATAATTGAAGATGTATAATACAAAATATAATTGAAAATTTGGGTGAAACCCTTGGAGGTTTTCCGCTGTACACTCCGTTCTCCCGACTTCCCCGTCGTTGCCTGCAATATGTGTTTTTACACTTTTCTAAAACTGTTTCTCGTGTTGGCTGTAACACTTCGAAATGTTTGCATGTTATACGAGGCACTCTCCTCCACTCTTTATCCTGCCCTTCCCTTCGACTCATCCTACCCGATGCTTCCCAAGTTTGCGCCGGTTGCGTTCGCGGTAGTGGCCGCGGCATTGACTATCGCCCAAAAATCGTATCATAGTGTGTATTGTCTTAGATGCATTGAACTCGCTGTCCTCTGTGCACATAAGAATCTAAGATAATTTGTGTATTGAGTCAATCAATGGCTCGATGCCTTCAAATGTTAGAGTTTTAAACTACCGATGGATTGCATCGCACTTGGCCATCAATGCAACATTTGGATTAAAGAAATACATGTCGTTATCCTTGTATGTTAGCTTTCAAAATATTTTTTTATTATTCTAGGCCTGAGGGGAGGGGGGAGGGGCGCCCCCCGTGCTTCCTGGCTGGATGCGCCCATGAATGGGATCGGGGAAAGAGCAGTGGATTCCAAAATTTTTCGGCGTAAGCGGTTTAGCAAAGTCGCAGAGAATCATTGAAACCATTGCTATTTGCGATACTTTTGATAATGAGGAGTTCCCTTGTGATATCCTAGCAAGAAAGAGTTATGGACAGAAGGCGATGAAGTATTGAATAAAAAGACGACATTTTATGGGAGTGATTGATTACAGTCATTCAGAATTAAAATATCTGCAAACATATTTTTCTAGTATATGGAAAAATTATGATTTGAGTCGTTTAGTGAAATAGTTACCGAGGCCCACTACCATGATAAAATAAATAGATGGGTGTAGCGAATTGAGCAGAGTCAAGAACAGAATTATTTTTTTTTTGTACTCCCCGTCCATAGACAAACCACATCGTTCACGTAACCGAAGTAATGCCGTACGTCATTAAAAAGAAAATATTTTGCATTGACTATTTATTTTCTAGATGGTCCATGAAAATCTCAGCTAATATATGTCAGACTCTATTGGTAGTCTTGGTCTAATAGTATAACGTGCCATTGAAGTAGAAATAAGTTTGGCTGTTCATTGTCAATTTATTTATATTATGTATATTTATAATTAATCTCCCTCTTGTTGAATTTAAACGGTCACCTTGGCTAGTATGTCTACGTAATACCTACCCTGCGAGCCACTATAAATTGAAAAATTCGATTTAAACCAATGTAAATACATAATTGTTCTAGGAATCGAACCCGGGCCCTGATCCGTTCTTTATATAGTCTATGCACCTTCTGGTGACGCTAGAACCCTACAAAATTTCAGCTCAATCGGTTGAGTAGTTTTTGAGGAGATGCGTAACGAACATAGAACAGACAGACAGACACCGCTACATTTTTATAATATGCTAGCGGAAGCTACCCGTTGAAATTCAACGGGTGTGAAAAACATTGAACTTATTTTTTAAGAAAACCACTGTCTGAAGAATACTGTTAGCGCGGTCATTTGAGGAGTTGTTGACCTATGTTGTACATAGTGGTCGTTGTAGTAGACACGCTGACCGTTTTCCAGGTGCACGGAGAGATGAATGACTGATGGTCCTCTTTCATGCACGGAAAATCCAAAAATGGCCCACGCAAACTCATCACCACGTAAGATGGATGGCCATCTCGTATTTTCGGTTCTCTTAGCCGTATCTTGAGTGAATTAACAGCTTGATCGCAACCCTTGTGTATATACATACATTAGCATTCAATGACTTAATTAGTTGTTCTATTTAACGTTGATATGTGGGTTGAGTATCTTAATCTAGTGAAGTCTTTATAATTTCCGCGATCTTTACACAAATTGAAGTTTCGAAGCAGATGAGTCATATTTGAACCAGATTTATAGGTGGTTACCCGTCCGTAGTTTTGGTTAAAATGTAATTTATGGGGTTCTTAGCGTAACCCGGGAAACACCATGAGGAGTTGATCGATTTAGTTTCTAATTTTTCTTTGTGTATTTTTTTCTTTTTTAAATAAAATATTTTTCGTTAAATGTTGATAAACGCTAATCATCATTCAGTAATACGTTTCAACTGATTAGAAAATAGACTTATACACTATATTTACAGCTTTTTCCTCAGGATTGTTAATAAATAGGTTATTGCCGCTCGAAACGCGGAAGCAAGCCACATAAAGCTGCCCATGCGTGAAGCAGTGGCTTTCCAATTGAAGGCCAGCCACTTGAAGAGTCTGCCCTTGTGACTTATTTATTGTCATAGAAAAGGCTACTCTAACTGGGAACTGGAGACGCTTGAATGTGAATGGCAAGTGTGAAGGAATGATAGGAATTCTAAGAATTAAAACTTCCTCTCCCTTAGCGCACCCAGTCGAAATGGTAGCATGTATAAGATTTTGTTTCAAAGACTTAACCAATAGCCTTGCACCATTACAGAGTCTCGGTGCCTCCAAGTTTCTCAGTAGCATTACTGGGACACCCACTTTAAGATCAAGTTTGTGGGGTGCAACTCCTGGCAGTTCCAAGGTATTCAGAAACTCAGCCGGATAATTTACCGCTTGATCCTCTTCAAGGACAGACTCGATTGATAAATAGGTCTTTGTTTCTCCAGGAATCAGGTTGAGGATAACTTTGTTAACTTTATTTACAGTGTCGCATTTCGGGGCGAGAACAGCTCTGTTGCACAGCCAATCAGCATTATGGTAGTTTTCAGCAATATCGGGAAAAACCTTTGAAATTAGCTCATCAGTAGAAGAAACCAACTGCCCGAAGTTTTTATGGAAATACGATTCTCTGCCTCTCGCCTATGTTGATGGTTCCTTCGCCGATTTTTAACAGATCAGCTGAAAACTGGCCAGCATTGTGATCATGGTGAAGATTAACCCGCATGTTCTGCGTCAAATGGCATTTCTCGATGTGACTCCATAACACAGAATTTTTCAGACTGGCTTTGATCTCGTCTGCGGGCGTACCACGTTGAATAACTGGCAAAGTTTGTCTAAAATCACCGGGCAGCAGAACGACCAAACCTCCCATCAAATCATGGCTATTTCTGAGATCTCTAAGAGTAAGGTTCAGCGCTTCAAAGGCATGCTTGTGAGACATGGTACACTCGTCCCATACCAGCAGGCCCGGTGACAGGATTTTCGGGCCCCTGGGCAACTGAGTGGTCCGGGCCCCCTAAATCATGGCAAACCCCTCACTCAATTTAGACCAGAACTGCGAACTTTCAGGTTATTTTATAACGACGACTTACCTGGTTATCAGCTTTTTCTGCAGAAGAAACTTGCACACTGTTTATTACATTATCTTTTGATTTACTATAAATTGTCCTTTTTTTTAAATTAAACACGTCAGTGGAATGGGATGGGGAGACAATTTCAAAATGAAAAATTTTTGACGGTGTAACACACTTTACTCTTTCATTTTACAGTAATCAAAACTAGGACTTACTTGAACTTGTAAATTTTATAAAAAGTCGTAATAAAACGTACTTTTCTTTTTTTTCAAAATTAGCATATCCACAATTACTCCCATCTTTTCGGAGATACGGTGATGGTTATATCACCACCTAATTAAAACGAATGCAGAGTATTCACTTCTACTAAGATTTGCTTTCACTGCAACTCTCTCAATCAAACATAACAGCAGGGAATATGTAAAAACAATGTAAGTTAAGGGTTTTGACGAACGGAATATATTTTGTTGTGCCTCAATATTAAGCTATTTTCGATAATTAAGTAGAAACTAAAGTTTTCCTAGATGAATAAAGTCTAATGTGACGTATAAATCAGGGATATGCATATTGTAACGCAGGGAAAATGAAAGATTTGAGTAGATTTTCTCGATGAACAACCAAAAGCTCCGCGGTGTCCAAAATGTACCTTTCTGCATGAACCTCCTAGTAGGGTCAAAGGCTTGGACTGCTAGGGCGAAGGGGCAAATAAACGGAAAGAAGTCCGGAATAGTGTCCCTCTGGAACGTAAAATAATATTTCGTCGGAAAAATACAGGAATTTTAAGGCTTTGAGGGTGTGAATGAGAAGTTTACTTTTGAGAGGAGAAACCTTGAACGCGCTTTCGCGTGCACTTTAAGACATTAATATTTCTATATCCCTATGATTTTGTACGTGTAGAGCTGGCGGAGATCGATAGCAATGTACACACATTAAAAAAGGCGAATAAGAAGCGTTATGTTCCTTATGGCTTGAAAAAACTTACTCGCGTCTCGTCATTTCCAGCTCCCGGCGCGTGTCTCAAGCTCCGCACGCGCGTACGTAAAATCAAATGTAATTATTGGCGTCGCTAACGAATTTTCAATTTTTTTTCAGATCTATCATTAAAAAGCATCTACAATTGATTTTTTATGAGTCACTTTACAGGCATGCCAGATATTTACTACTTAAAATGAATATTTGTGTGAAAATAGCGTCCGCCATTTTGTTACGTAATATCACCTACATTTAGGAAAAAACTCCCAAAGTTAAACACAGTAAAGTAAAAGAGTGGTTTTAATAGACCTACTAGTTTTTTATCCGACCAAATTCCTCCCACAGCGTCACCCTCAAATAGGAAGATTTTCATAGACAACTGAAGTCGGGTGTAATTTTGGCTATGTTTGAGCCCCTGCATCTCGGTATCAGCGACAGAACATGACCAATGACATGCCATTCCGTGTTTGCCAATCAATTATGAGTATTTGTACCAAGTTTCATGATTCTCTCTCCAAAAAAGCCATTTTGCAATTTTGTAGATTTTTTCGATTTCAGCCTACTGTGTACGGTTCAAATTTTCCTTCCTCTCCTTTCTGTTAACAAAAACCACACATCATGACAGTGTGTGCATGGGCTTTGAACTTATTTAAGTTAAACAAGGAAACAAATTTAGAAAAATTTGTTTCCTTGTTTCAGAAGGATAAATTATACACAATGTTTATGAATTAATAAATTTCTGACATATGTATATATTCACAAAATTTTAAATATAATATATTGTTTGCTTCCCTTTTTTGTTATACCCGGGAGTTAAGAATTGCACTCCCGGAATCCCGAATGAAATGACAATCCCGAAATCTCGGGATTTATTATAAACGAATTCCGGGATTCCGGCATTGACGTACAACTTTTCGCAAACAGGCAGCGCTAATAAGTAAGTTTTCTTGGACATGAAATGCAACACGTTAGACATCTGAGTCCATTGACTAATACATTTTATTGGAATAAATAATGTCATCATTGGTAATACATAAGAAAAATGGAAATGAGCGCGTGTTAAAGAAATAATGATCGCCAGCGTTAAACAAGATGGACTAAATTCGAGAAAATATTGTCTAACTTTTGATGATGATCCCGTAATCCCGGGATTGAAAAATCTCTCTGGGATTGCAATCCTTACTGGGAGGCTAGGTGGGAGGGGGGCAGCGTTCCCTCCCTACACCCGTGTATGGACGCTCATGTATACAAAACCAATGACACAACCCTAGAAAGTGTAGCTTGCTACTGATAATCTGTAACTTTGACTGTAGAATAAACGATTATTTACAGTCCACTAACAAGTAAACAATAGACTTTAGGCGGGGGATTGGGTTTCTTTTCGTTCAGGTTACATGTCGCTGAGTGGCGAATGTTCGCGGCAAAGGGAGGGAAGGTGAGTGTCTCAGCGCCCGCGCTTCTTGCTCTATCGTCCCCATCACCCCAAAACCCTCGATGACCACAACAACAATGCTAACGTCATACTTCTCTATTGCACACTGACACAAGCTCTACCTTCATTTGTTTTTTTCACTTTTTAAACAACAAAATTTGTATCCTTTTTGGCATTAAATTTATTCATACTTTAAATTTTTATTTCAATTAATTTATTTTGACCCGGGCCCCTGGGCATTTGCCCCCTTTGCCCCCCCCCCCTCCCACTGTTGCCGGCCCTGCATACCAGTAGTTACATATTCTATGTGGCCCGTCTCTCGTACTGAGAAGAAAACTTTTTTTACGGTTCTTAACACTACCCGAGAAACGCCACGAGGCGGTGACGTTTCTCTTTTTTAACTCCTTTTTCAAACCTTAAGAAACATCAAACATGGGACCTTTGGGACTCTGGGCCCCTCTTATATAGAATTTATTTCTACGTGTTATCATGGGCCTGCAGAAAAACGTGATATTTAAATGCTAGAGGCTTGAATGTCCTTTGATAATCAAAGGACATTCACACCGATTGCTGGTTGTCAAGGAAATATGCTATTGTTGATTTCAGAGATAAATGTGAGATTTTTCAGCTAAAAATATGATTTCAAGACAAATACTAATCGTAATAGAAAATTGATTGAAAGAATTAGAAGCTTCATTTATTCAGCCATCCGACAAAAAAATTCCAGCCCTCTGTCTGGAATGGAAGTACTTTAAATAAGCGAAAAATGAGACCACTGCACCGAACTCAATGCCAGGGACCACCAGGATCCATCTAAGGGCCCATTCAGGGGCTTTTGGGGACGCTGAGAGTATTTTAACATAACCTATGTTCTGCCCAGACACATTTCCTATGTACTTACCAAATTTCAACTCAATCCGTCCGGTAGTTTTTGCGTGATTGAGCAACAGACAGACACCATTACATTTTTATATATTAGTATGGATTAAGTAACTGAAGGCTTCTTTCATATTACGAATTTAGAAAAAATATGGGAAGTATATAGAATATTGCGCTCCTAAAACTACACATTTGGATCCTGTATCTAACAAAATAGGCGGTCAACTTTCTGCAAAGGCACTATTATGATACTTTATGCTTCACCTTAGAGCTATATGCAGGTCTCGCAAAAGCTTATGGCGTTCGGATGCGCGGCGTTTTTGTTGGCCGCGTCACACAAACTCCATTCTTTGAAATACACTCATGCATGGCACAAATGCCATGCTTTTCTTTCCCCTAAGTGCCTTTTCCCTACCCCTTCCACCATACTTTACCACTCCACAACGTCTTCTTCTGCGCATCCGAACGCCATAAGCTTTAGCGAGAGCTGTACCAGTGAAATGTGCAACAACTGTAAACATCTAAATAAACTAAACATTTGAAATTAAGATTTGTCTTTAATTAAATGGAACCCATCATTATTCATAGATCTTGTTTTCAAATTATACTGGTAGAAAACTCACATAATAATAATAAAATAATACTGATAAAATCAGTACTGGTGGTGGTACCATTTTGACTACCCTACCCTTGATGTCCTTTATACAGTAATAGTTTTTTTTCCTCACTTGACGAAGCAAATTTTTCTGTAACTTCACTGTTATGAATTGATTTTAAATTTTAAATGTCTTTTTGGGAAGAAAAGGACAAGCTTGTCGGAGAGCCAGACATATCCAATGCTGCTTCTCAGCCTATTTTTTACAATTCTTAATCTACTCATAACCCTCTCTGCTGAGCAATTTTTTCCTGGCAATGCCAGAAGCATCTGGTACCACATCGTTAGGTAAGGAAATCCAGAAATATTTAATAAACACCTACAAGGCCCAATGAATCCTTTCTTGACCCACTGATCTGGAAATCATTGTTTTGCTATATTAGTATCTGAACCTGGACCATCAGGCTTGTCATCACAAGAATCTTGGGTGTCATTTTCGTCATTATTTTGGCTCAGCACACCTGATAAATCAATGCTCGGGTAGCTAACTTTGTACAGTTGACTAAATATATTAACTTGTTTTAACATTAACACTCTTCACAAAGTTCTTCACCATCGATTCCACAATACTCACACAAGTCACTGACGAGAATAGGCATTAGAGTATCATCCATATTTTTCACAGCGTTGAGTAAACTTTCATGCAAAAAGTAAGTAATTTGTTTGACAATATTCAGAGAACTTTCTGGAAACCGATCCCGCAGCTGAAGACGTAATTGGAATCAAGGATTTGAAAGTACACTTCTGATGCTTCTGATCTTATTTTCGCTTCTGCGTAAGTAAGTGTCTCATCAATGGCAAGTTCGCCCATGAACCTTTTTCTTTAACGAATTCGTCGGTTGGAAGTTTGTTGAAGGTTGTGTTCAACTGTGAAATGATTGATGCGATCCGCGATTTTGCTCTATGCTTCGTCATTTCTCATGGCCTCCTCTTATGAAATGGTCTCCGAAATAACAGTCGGAACAATTGCACAGTTAATGATTTTTTCTGTGAACGAACAGTTACTGGTGACAAGACTTGGAAGAATTCTGAATCAATTTGCAAGGTTGCAACGGTATCATAATCGAATAAGACAGTCAGGTTCCGAGAACAAAACAATAAACAGTGCCGCCAACACATAATGGCTTAGGGTTACCACAGACTTTTCCTTAATAACAGTATTTACAAACAAATGTCACCGTTCGATCCGACACCTGTTTTTCCAACTGGAAATATTTCTTTATGCTGCTAAGCGACATGCTAAATTGTCTGCTACATTTGGCTAACGCGCACCATGCTATTTATGGAGATTTACACGAGAAATGATACGCCATAAGATCCCTAACTGTCAACTAAATGTAGAACGCCCTACAGCCAGATAGTTGTTTCTTTTTTTTGTGTTTTATATATTTTTCACAACAGTTAAAATTTCTTGTAGTCCACTATTGTGGCTGATTTATATACTACGGTAATGGCTGGAGTGGAGCGAGCCGCCGTAAATTTTGTCCACCAATACTTCGCGAGCAATTAAAGCGGGAAATATACGTCTTACGCTCCATTCCGAACATCCGTAGGGAATAATACAGAAAGCCGACTTGCACGAAAATCGCTCTCTCTTTCCGTAGATATTACTCTTCTCCCTTGAGCTCACCGTGGGACCGCACAATATTGCTGACTCATGAAAACCGATCCTCAGGAGACTTTTTGTTTCGAGAGATAAGAGGGCGGCGAGTTGTGGGGAGTGCCAGAGAGAGTCGGAGAAGGGGATCCCTCCTCCGACTCCTGCACAGCCTTCCCGCCCGCCCTCTGCGCGACGGACTGCCGTAAAAGCGCTGGACATACATACAATTAAAGAAGTATATGGAACTAACGCGCACTATAAGTTTCTGCATGGGAAGATTTAGGATGTAGCAACGACGAATACCATTTCGTCATGCCATCTTCGCACCTTATTTTATGGCTGAGAACCACTCCAGCAAAAATAGTCTATTTTCAGGGAGCTTCTCTAAGTTATTTCTCCTAGATGATAAGTAACAAGTAAATGTGGTAACGAATGCGTTGTAGCTACATCTTTCTTACATCGAACGGTGAAAACAGAAATTTCTCATCTGTTAACATGACACCTTATCGATGAATGAGCCAACGGTCTAAAGTCGACTTTTCTAACGTGGCATGCAGTTCCCTTGACAGACTTCAAACCTCTAGTGTTTGATGCACATACATTAATGAATGACGTCCATTTGAATATCGTTATTCATTCGATGGATAATATCGTGTGGATATCGTTACTCAATCTACTGAAGGGTAACTTTCAGCGCCACGGTTTAGGCACCAATAGGTTTTGTTTTTTTAATAATTGAGAGATGTGAATACTATGCAATTCGGGTACGGCCCCAGCAGTCCCACTGTGCGCATAGGGTTCAATTTGGTACTCTCAGTTTAAACGGTTTAAACCTATTAACGCGTCGAATACAGCGCTGGCTGTACGGTAGTCGATTTAGGCGCTCGGAGCGGACATTTAGCGAACTATGTATTAATGCCTTTGGGTTTGCGGAGAAAACCAGTGCGGAGCAATATAGGAAACGAGGAAACATTTTTCGGGCATATTGAGTGTAAGTTAGAATACACATAAGCTGTCGTGCCCTATATTAGATATATTTGTACGCCATCACGTGTCTCTTCGGAGTGCTGTTTGTGAAATTTGATGGTTTTCTACTTGGACGTTGAGTCACATTTTTGAACCTTGAATAACAATAATTTGTGATTTGCTATCAGTGTGTGGTGCTGAAAGTGTACTGCATATATTAACAGTGGATTAACTTCATGCTAGGTATGAAGTTCTGTACCTTGGAAAGTATGAACTCATGAATGCCGTAAGGCATTGCTGACTTTTTTTAGTCTTGATGCAACTTACGTCAGAACGGGATCCAATGGAAGTAAGTAAAGTAAATATTATTGTTTGTGGAACAATGCTGCGTAGTGGTCGTTGCGTGATCAGCTGATCATCGAATTGACTCTGGGGTTACAGTGCTCGCTCGTACTTTGGTCATATCTATGAATAGGTATACTGTTAGGTATACGAAATTATGTGTTAGAATTGAAAAGCATCAAACTATGGAGTAGTAGGTCTTGTGTTTCCTTTAAACTATATCTGTGACCGTACTAACGCTGCGGGATTACTCCATAAGATTCGCAAGGGTGTAAACTTTTACAAAACCGGACTTTCCTTGTGGTGACGTAAGCAATTGCATTTCTACTGCAACCGCTTGCTGACTCTTCGTGTTTAAACTTGTACATGAGAAAATAAGATGGTCGTCCCCAATTTATACGATTATTACTTCCGTAAGTGAGATGAACATACGTGAATAAACGTATTTAAGTAGTTTTATAGTAGCTGATTGCTTATAAAATAAATTATAGCAGTAATTTCATCGCACATCTCGTTATATTTTGGGAAAGTCCTCCAAATTGATTTCTAATTAACATCCCCCTCTCCCTTATGTGATCACTTGACAAGATGTTAATGATAATTTCAAATGCTCGCAGTTCATTCACACAATTTTAAGCAAAGTACAACATTGAGGCTCTTGTCATTTAGCTGTAGTGGTACCCATCTGGTTTCTTAGTGAATTATTTTATTCCCCATTTAATGCCTGTTTATAAGCAATAAGGACGGAGAAAATGGTTTTGTTTTAACTTGTCAAACATTTCCATCAAATAATTAGTGGAATTTATAAAAGAAGCTTTTTTTATCCACAATATCCTTTTTTCTCTGTGAGGGATTAGCTCAGGAAATTTCCTCTTCAGTGAGACATTGAGGATGACTAAATTGGACTTGAGGCTGCTCATAAAGAAGAGAATGGAGAAGAACGAACCGATGTTCATTGCATTTGTGGACTAAGAGAAGGATTTTGTCAACGTGGATTGGAAGTCAATGCTTGGACTTCTGAAAGGAATTGGAGTGTCCTACTATGATCAAAGAATTATCCACAGTTTGTATAAAAACCAAATAGCTGTGATTAAATCTGGACCCAGCTATGTAGAAGCAAGAATAAAAAAGGAGTGAGACAAGGCTGTGCACTGTCTCCCATAATTTTAAATGTTTACATAGAAAGCCATCAATGAAGTCAAAGAGAAGTCTTCTGGAGTGAATATCCACGGAGAAGAAATTAGTATGCTACTATTTGCTGATGGCCTATCACGTAGCAGGGACAGAGAGGGATCTGAAAGTAGTCTAATAACCATGGAAAGGACAATGGCCAGATATCAGTTGAGGAATAATAAGAAGAAGACTAAGACAATGGTGTGTAGCAAGAGAGAAGAGACCGAAACCAATGTTAAACTACGAAAACAAAAACTTGAAGAAGTGAAAGAGTTTTGTTACCTGGGAAGCTAAGTAAGCAACTATGGACAAAGCAAGAAAGAAATAGTTAGTAGAATAGCCCAGGCAAAGAGGGTTTTCTATCAAAAGAAGAATCTACTTGCAGCTAGAAATGCAAGCGTAGAAGTAAGGAAACAATTCATAAGAACATTCATCTGGAGCATGTTTCTTTACAGCAGTGAGGCATGGATGATGACAGCAGTGGAGAAGAAAAGAGTGAAAGCATTCAAAATGTGGGCTACCGAAGAATGGTGAAGATAAAATGGATCGACTGAGTGACAAACGAAGAAATCTTAAGAAGAGTGGGAGAAAAGAGAAGTGCTGAAAACTCAAAAAAGAAGATGGAACAACTTAATTGGCCATATCTTAAGACATGATGACCTGATGAAGAGTATCATATAGGGAGTAGTGAACTGGAAGTATGTAAAAGGCAGGCGTCGTATGAGATAGGTATATGATGCAGGTTGTGAATGATGTAAAAGAGAGGAATTACGATAATATGAAGAAGTTGTTCGATAGGTGAAATGAGTGGAGGGCTGCATCGAACCAATACTGAGATTATTGACTGATGATGATGATTACAATCCTTGAGTCAAAAATTTTTTCTTGTGGAATGGGATATTCAATCATCAGTCATCACCACTTTTGAGGGCATAGTCAAATGGGAAAAGCCTCTAACTACTACTACTCCAGTAATAAAGTTCCCTTTCCCGTTAAGTTGCAGAGGACCACACAAACTCACTATTGATTCACAGATTAGCATTTTGGTGCCTAATCTACCTCTCTTCAAAGGTACTTTATTAGAATAGTCTGTGGTGAAACTGATTTGAATGTGTGTTGAAAAGGACAAATCTGTTCGGAAATGGAAGTAAAACTCTTGTACCACGTTGAACCCAGAAATGAAATCAACCCCTTGTTGCAACTGTGTTGCTTACATTTGCAGTGTGTTAACCCTGAATTGTTTTCACTGAGGTGGTACTGTGTTGTTCTGAATGGTGTTGATATTGATTTGAGCTGTGTTAAAACTATTGACCTGCATGTACAATGCTCTGCTTTCATATCTTGTTAACGTGAATAATTGCTGCAAACTGAAATTCTGGTTCCATTCATGACTAAACTGCTATTGGTTCTATAATTGGTATGGTTTCTTGGAAGTTAAAAATTGCTCAGTTACCTAGTAAGTAATATTGTACTTGAACAAAATAGGTGGCATTAAGCATTTGACTTTTCTCCTGTTGGTAAATAAGCTTAAACTCAATATTATTCACTGGGTAACATTTGTTTAATAGTCATGCAGCATGCAATAAGAGTTATTATCATGATGTGGTAGGTAGAACTACCGGTTTTGTGGTACGAGGAAATTGCCTCATTGTTCTAAAATGCTCATTAAAATGCCTTGGTTGCCCAGGGCGATCCCCAGTTGGAACTTTTCAGATTCTGTGTGAAATTGACATACCTATGGTCATGACACTTGGTAAGAATTATCCTTAATCATGGAATAGAAATTCGGTTAGTTATTTTGATAGTTATTTTACTAATTTTCTCAGTCATTGATCATTTAGAGATGGCAGTCCATTTGAAAGTGAAAACATTTTTATGAAGGTGGAGGGTGTGGGGGTTCCAGTCTTTCTCTTTCAGTGAAGCCCTGGCACTATTTGACTGTCCTTATTTATACTGTAATTTTTCTTACTATTTTTTAGCCCATAAGGAACAGAATGGAGCCACTCAACTTAGCACCCAACTTGGAGGGTATTCGTACGCTCTTCCCACATTTCCAGTTCCTCCAGCAGAAACAAGATGAGCCTCTGCATGAATGGGTCACCAGAATGGCAACACTCAGTGGCAATTGCCCCAAGTGGGATTTCCTCCACTTGAATAAGGAATGGAGGTGAGTGTTAGTACAGCCTGCATGAACTTGTGCATAGATTTCCCAGCCATTGCACTGACGTCCATTGGACATCCATTGGATGTCCCGCATGGATGTTACTGACATCCATGGACATCCATTTGACGTCCAATGGACATCCTATGCATGTCCAAATGTCCCACTAGTGGACATCCAATGGATGTCCATTTAAGGACGTCCTATGGATGCCCAAATTTGCCACTTGTGGACATCCAATGGATGTCCAATTTAAGGCTTTGAAAGGATGTAGGCAAATATTTCAGTTTCTTGGGATCTACAGATGCAACCCATATGCAGTACGGTCATAATAGAGAAAAATTACGTAATTAAAAAAATTAGCGTGAGGCATGAAAATTGTCGTCACTAAAAGTTACCTATATGTTCAATTAAGTTGGGAACTTCATTTGGTTCTAAGCGAGCAGCACTGCATAATAATAACAATACTGAGGTTTTCTTAATTCAAAATGTTCTCGGCAGCCATTAAACTACGCGAATACAAAGTGAATCACAATGAGACTAAAAGAGATACAGAAGCTAAAAGAAATAGAAACCAAAATAAGTACACCTTTCAAGTTTTCCCGAAGGTAAAGATTGCTGGCGAAATACCCCAGCCAGCACAAATAAACATTTTACCTTCAATTTATTTGAAATTTACGTAAATATGTCGTAAACTGTTTATTTGTTTACAAGTTGCTCACGTAAACTTCTAAGATGCATCTCGTAAAAATCGCGGCCACATGTCCTCATCGTTGAGTAAGCAACACAGAAGCGGTTTACCAGAACGTCCGCCATAATGCATACGCATCAAATACTTTGTTTGCCATATATATTCCCTCACTACGTATTAAATGTGCAATTAAATCCAGTGTACCACGTTTAAAAATTTTCACGAATAAAAAAGGTAAAAAAATAAAATTACATATACATCACTAACGTCGCTTTCGCCCCTAGGTGGCTCAGAGTACCGAACCCGTGTCTTTCGCTTCATATCTCGGCACGCTACCACCAGGCTAACTGCTTCGTTGATGTGAGTGTTGTCAGATTGCTAGTTGTTGTGACGCAGTTCATGCATGAACTTGCGCCGGTTCATGAATGCGAAGTAAAGTTTCAATAGTTGATTATAACTATAATTCATTACATAACTGTAAGTTAAGACTATCGAAGGAACTGTAGTAATGATTTACGATCGAATTTGCTTTCCTAAATTGTCGAACACATGAATCCTTCGTTAATTGTGCTGGAGTGACAACACGTCCTTAGAAAAATCTTTGAAGATTAAAAATTAATTTCTCTTCACCAATGGTTATGATTACTGGTGAGCACCAATTAACTACTTGTGAATGATGATTAATTACTAATATTTGCAGTGATTACCTACTTATTTCAAGGGAGCTCAGGGGTGGATTTCGGAACAAATATCAAACTGCTATCTCATATCGGTGATCAGCTTGAAACATATGTACTCCACATTTAATGAAAAAGATACTTGAAACTACTTCATGTATCTACATGTTAACTTTATGAGCCAAATATTTTCATTAAACATACGCGCAGAGTATAATCTATGACATTATTGTGTAAATTTACTAATTTCTTAATGGCCCACACTCGTAAGAATCACGTAAATTCGTTTACGTGTGCGGTTTAAAAACCGTTTACGAGATGCTTACATAAGCATTAAGCATTTACGTTTACGTTCATTCTCATAAAATGATTGCTTAGAATTTACGTAAACATGAAATAATACGGGGAGATTATGTTTACGTATACACACGCACATTAAGTTTACGAGGATTTTACGTAAACATGTTACCGTGTGCTGGCTGGGACATATATAAACCCAAAGAAAATATAAAGTACCTATTTGATAACAGTTACGAGGAAATGAGAAGGGATTTAACTTGAAACCTAGTAAGTACACCAAGGTAAAGAATGAAATAGGCATGTTATTTACCTGTCTAATTTTGTTTTACCACCGTGCACTTCATTGTAGGATTCCAAAACCACAACGAAACATATAAAAATACAGTAAAACCTCGCTTTTACGTCCCCGCAATTTACGTTTTCCCGCCATTTACGACTTTTTCTTCATGTCCTAATAATGTCCATATATCCGCAATGTAACGTCTTCCCTTTATGTACGCTAGCAAAATTTTGAATGGTTCGCCATTTACGTTTTACGAGAAGATTTTGCTGTGATTGTCGTCCTGGTTGCATAACTAGTGGTTGGACTCAACGTTCCGTGAAAGACGAAGTAAAAACTCATGCAGTAAGTTACCACTATGAAAGAGAAATAAAATTTGCCCAGATATACCACCAGTTATCGTGACCTCGCTCATCTGTGCAATTGTAATGCCGCGAGGGATTACAGTACACGTACGTCGTTTTTCTCGCGATTGTTGTTCGGGTTGCATAACTCGCAGGTTGGCTGATGCTATCGCATCTTGATGAAAATTTTCATTTATTTAAGAAGTGTATGCTTTCCAGCATTTGCGAACTTGTCTTTCATTTTTGGAGGCATTAATACAGATTTTAAAAAATCCTCCAGCCAAACTTCATCCTCATATATCCTACGAACACACCTGTAAAATCATCTCGTTCTTCTCTAGCTCGATTCTTAAGTAGCTTTGATAGGATATCACTATAGTCTCCACACCTTCTTTTCTCATAATATTTACCCTAACTTACTAGCATGGTTGGATCAAGACTCCTGGCCTCAGTTCATCCTTATGTATGTCATTCTCCTCTTCTATTCCCAAGTTCCCTTGCCTATCATTAATGCCATGCAGTTCTTTTCACATTTTCCTTACCCCTATGCTGAATCTCTTGTAAGTTCTATCAGCAGCTCTCCTGACTTAACAGTAATGAACAGTGTCTTGACCACTCTAGTGTCTACTGCACCATTCCCCTCTCCCCCTCCATCCTTTCTCAACTGCTTGCTGTTCTGCATCTTCCCTCATACACCTGTAAACTAATTCCTGATATTCCCTCCAATTTACAACTGTACAATTTTTTCACGCTTCCTAATCTTGGCCCAACCATATGTAATATAGTTAATATATCTCCCCGTGTCCCCATGCATTTCAAATAAGAGATTTTGGCATTATTAAAGATGTTTTGTTGGAACTATATTTCAATTTTAAACTTGTCGTTCAATGAAAGCAAGAATTAGGCAGGCAAAATCAAGAAGCAAGGAGTTATTCTTACAGGCATAACTTTCATATAAAATTGCATACCCTCAAATTACACTTTCCCGCGATTTACACTTTTTTCTCTAGTTCCCCTCAAAAGTGTAAAAGAGGGGTTTTACTGTAGTAATATTGCACAAATTATGCAAATAAACGCAAGTACGATTAAAACAGCACGTTTCACACTCCTAACCGTGAACATACAAATATCAACAATAAAAATCTTATAAACAAGCCGGGGAAACAATTGAGCAACACCTTTCGTTCTTATTTCTTTCTTGACGTAACAGAGTAGTTTTCGTCCCATGTAGCAGGCCTGTGTATATCGAGATTACCCTTCAATGCTCATTTACAACTAAAACTTTGAACATTTCCTGGCCTGCATATTGATGTAACTGCATGGACGTTTTTAGGATGTCATTTTCATGGCATTTGATGGACATCCAAAGGGTGTCCTTTTCCTGACATCCAATGGATGTCCTTTTTCTGACATCCACAGAATGTCCTTTCCTGACATCCAATGGATGTCCTTTTCCTGACATCCACAGAATGTCCTATTCCTGACATCCAAAGGATGTCTTGCATGGACCTTTTAGGGATGTCCTTTTCCTGACGTCCAATGGACATCGAATGGATGTCCATAAGGGACTTCTGGATGTCAGGATGTTTAATGGACGTCCATTGGACGTCATGCAGTGGCTGGGTTTTCACTTGAAGGGATAATTAACATTTTGTGACCTCTTTAAGTTACTATTTCTGTTTGTCACCATTTAACAATTATATATAACTTTCATTATCCAGTTACAAATTTTTTGCAAGGAAGTGTCCTTATATACCGTAGAACCTCGCTTATGAAACTTTCAGCAGACAACCAAAACAAGTTTCATAAGTGAGGAAGTTTCATAACAGAGATTTCGTAGTAAGGGAACATGAAACCCTTTTCAAATGTCCAATTTAGTCTTTTTTGTTTCATGGTTGCGGTTGTATGTTTAGATGCAGTCAAATGAAGCCTAATAATTTATTGTATTAAAAGCAACTATACAAATAAATGTATGTTCATGACACCTAGACAGTAACAGTATGCATTTACAATCCTGAAATATGCTAAGATCTGTACCCAAAGTTGAATTTCATGGTGACTAATGTGGGTAGCCTACATTCTAACTAACTAGTTATGGTAACTAATAGTTAGCATTCCTGGCACTAATCAGCAGGGCCTAATTTCAATTAATCCCTGAGAGCACAAAGTTTGCAGTAGACCTAATGTAAACCTATTTTCAACGTCTACATCTGGTATTCAGCTAACCATAAGGTTTGCTGAAGATCAGATTTAGACATCTTATTTTGGTTTACATTACGTCTACATGTGGTCGAAAAAAGGTGCAAATGTCCGCCTATCGTGGTCTACTGGTAACCTCACAAAGTTTGCAGCAAACCTAATGTAGACCTAATTTTAACGTCTACATCTGCTACACAGCACACCATAAATTTTGTTTCATACCGTATATGTAAACGTGTTATTTTGGTTCACATTACGTCCACATGTGGTCGAAATAAGGTGCAAATGTCCGCCATTTGTGGTCTACTGGTAACCATTAATGTAGGTTTTCAGCATACTAGATTTAGAAGAAATAGTTTTCACGGTAGTGCGATAATGAACACAAAAATGTAACAAGGCAGTAAACTTTGGTTTTCCACACAGAATATTAAAATACCTACTAACTACGTAGTTTAATATTTAATATACTAACTACGTTACATACATTTCTACAACACGTCATCATCGGGTAAACTGATAATTAACCCTCTCCGTTATAAACCGCCCGGCGGAGAAGTCTCTGCTACGAACGAAATTTAAATACCCTCTTTCCCCAGTGGTAGACCTATTTTTTTGCGAGATGAGAGGCATGCGGACATTGCTTCATTTAACTTTGAATAACTATGTATGTAATTGAGTACTTTGTTTCAAATTTTGAAAATATTTTAATCAAATCTAAATACTGTGAAAATAAATCGTCTTACCTTTCTGTGTATTTAATTTCCTACTTCCACTCCCTTTTCTTGGTGATATTGGAGAAAACATCCCACTCTGCATAGTGGTAAATCGCAGCTGTTGCACTTAAAGATTGTTTCTATTCTCCGCCCAGCAGTGGTTCTTCTTTTGTTTTAGCTGCAGTAAGCGCACACCTTCTTTCTTCCGTCAATATTGGCTAAACAATGTAGCGCTCTATGTGGACTAGCGGCCATGGGTAAATTTCGTTTACGGCCTGTCACTTTGCGGGAGGTGAAATTACTGATCATCTGCCTATAGAGGGCTAAACGGAAGTCCTTTTGCGTTACCCCGTGCTTAGTTTTTGGCGGAGAATTAGTTTCTTCATACAGAATAAAGCTGTTAACTATGGCCGTATTAACCACAAAGGCAAATAGGTACTTCCACTACTTTTTCGTTTTCCTCCCCAAGTCGTAGTAGCACCTTCTCTGATCAGCTCTGTCAACGCCACCCATATATTTAGTATATAAAGCAATTGACTCAGGACAGGAGACCGTAATTTGCTTGTTCCCTATCCCTGTTTTTCTTGGGACATTCGTGTACCTTCTTGGGTCGGAATTCGTTTGCAGAATACATATATCACGATTATCGTGCCAAACTGTTGCTGTCACCTTACCACATTGTAAGCTTTTAATTGAAGTTTCTTTTTCTTTGGATTTTTCAACTCTGCAGGCCATTTATTACGATACGGTATAGTTGTAGCGCATGCGTACGTGTTATTCACTTGTAACAAATTCATGAGTGTAACACTTGAAAAAAAAGCTATCGAAGTACACGTGATGTTTTTTACCTAAATAGTTTCCTAGCAAATTCATAACTACTTGCGTTCCAAGTAACATTTCACAGTTTCTTTTATCCTTTTTTCCTAAGTATACGTTTCCACGAAGGACATAACCATAGGAGCTCGCCAACACCCAAATTTTAAAACCCCACTTCGTTGGCTTTCCTCGGATATATTATTTTATGAAATGACGTCCTTTAAAAGCAACCATTGCCTCGTCAACACTTAGCTTTCGTCCTGGTCGATACTTTGTATGGAATGTTTCCATTACATCAAGAGCCATTCTTATTTTCTGCAGCACATCAAAACCCTCTTCTCCCCTCTTTTTCTCCTGCGTTATGTCACTTATGGGAAAATATTTCGATATTTTTGAATACCTTCCAAATGTCATGCAATTGCGAACTATTGAGCAATCGATATCTTGACTATGCCAATAATCCCTACTTTCAGGTAAATCAAAAATACCCATGTATATGAGCACTCCGATGTATGCTACAACTTCGCTATAGGTAACATCTACCCAGTCTTTATCGACCTTCCCTGTAGAAAGTTGGATATATTCTGCGTATTTATTTGTATTCTCGACAATACACTCAAAAAAACTTTCACCTCCTAGCATGTATTTTAGGAAGGAAAATTCGTCGTCGCCTACCGCCAGGTTATGTATAGGTCCACTATCTTCTTTGAAATCCTCTGGTGCTGAATAAATTAGCGTATCCCTCCATGTGTCTTGCAACGGTGAAGTAGCTGGGATATTACTTGCAGATGGAGCAATTTCATCTTCTAAACCGAATTCACTCAAATTATCACTATCACTTTCTTCTCCTCCTGCACTTATGGAACTAGAGCTATCTGAATCACTAGACAAATCTCTGATCACTTCCTCTGCTATGGCATCCTCACTCAAAGAAGTCATGGTTAGAACTGGGCGGCGTATGGGAAAATAATTTTCTTTTTCGCTTGGGCTCTGACTCAGCTTCTCACCATGTGGGATAAGATATGTTGTATCAGTTAGTGCCCGTGACCACACAAGGAGAAATATTATTTTGTGATACTGAAGCCAACCCTATACGATCGAAAAAGACGTCTGGAGATTTCAGCTCTCAGTTGCGTCCTGCGAAGTTCGAAGACTATAATATGCCTCATTCATCGCCTATCTTCGAACATGGGCCACCCTAAAAGGACCCTCGGCCAGAGACCATTCTTTCATCACTTCCCCAAAGATGACATGCCGTCCGAGAGGCCCAAGCTAGACCATTCGACCCTTCGAGCAATTAGGCGTATTGTGACAGATTTATGGGGTTCTGTTTCATCTGCGTGAGAGAGAAGATAAGAAAATGCGTGCGTTAGCGAGGATAAACACCCTCAAGATGAAGCAGATGCGTATGAGGCTCAAAAGATCCCTCGGAACACAGCTCCGCAGGTCGGTCGGTTTCGGGCGGGTTATGCAGGAGGGCGTTTAAAACGGACGGGCGGTACCTGGGTGGCTTGTGACGGAGCGCAGAATGAGGCATTTAAACTTCGATAGGGAGAGGGTTAAGCTGCATAGTCGAAACTTATAGTGGTACAGTACTATTCTGTGCACAAAGCTCACATCTACCAACATTTTATTTGACTATTACAAAAAAAATTACTTCGTCAAAAATACCTGAAAAACACCAAATCCAACCGCTTCTACAGGAATTACGCTAGAAACCATCAACATATAACAAAAATATAATAATAAATACCTTTATTTACCAGAAGACCAGTGCAAATGAATTATACAAAATTTACACAACAGCACCTCAACACACAATCAATGGCACTTCCTCAGCATTTTCGAAGACGCTGTCTATGCATTACCAAAATTTTAAACGAAAAGAAAGAGTTCACTGATATCACACTATTTTGTTGCCAAAAACGGTTATTCACTCGGCAATATAATGCAAACCAAACAAAACGGAACCTCACATGGCATAAATTACATGAAAAAGGTCCAAATACCCCACTACAGTACCATATCTGCTAGCAGTAAAGTAACACACGTTGAAACTTCAAGGATCCTTCGTTCAACGACGTCTTTTTTAACAACTTCGTAACATTACTGGTAACTTCGGAGAACAAGTATTCTACGGATGAAAAAATCTGTAAAGACAATAAAACGCAGATGCTACAGAAAGAAAAACGGATTTCTAAGCAGACATTATTCCATTGCCTTTCCAATGTACACTTACCACTACGATACAGCCTCAGTACACAAGTACCTAGCGGATGAACCAGAACCAAATTATTCCTTAGAATAAAAGAATGCATAAGACAACTGTATATTATGTAATTAGAGAGTGTAAAATAACACTGAGATGATAAATTTCAACTACAGTAGAACCTCTATTTTACGAAGTTGAAGGGAACCAAAAATTTGAGCTTTGTAAATCAGAGGGTATGTAAATTGGAGGTTATCTTCCACTAACTCCTCTGTCTCCGGAACTGATGTCACCAAAACCACCTGATCTCCAACAGTAGGAAATAGTTTTTGTGGTGACACTCCCATGCTCTGGCAATACCTCGCACAGCATGGAGCAATGTCCATGGAGGCACATCATGCACATAAGAGGCTTGATCTGCGACAAATGTACATCTACTAAAACTCTGCTGACAAGAATGCAAGTATACTTTCAATGCATTAAACACTATGCTGCACTCAACTTGTCAAATAGTTATTTTAGGGTTGAAATCAAACTAATTACTATAACAAATAATAGTCATCTGCTCATTCAGGGAAAAACAACAAATATTACGTGAAATTCTCTGTGTGCAGTGTATTTGCAAGAAATTGAAAGGATTTAAAAATTACACCTCAATTGTATTGATTCGCTGTATAGCATAGGTGTTATTCCTAAGGCTAGGAGACTTACGTTAGTAAAAGAGAATGAAACAGCCATGAATTAAAAAAAAAGGTGGATATTTTTCTATAAATTTATAATGGTATGAACTTGGCTGCTGCAACTGAATTAAGTTCTTGTAGCTGTTCAGTTGGTAGATCTCAAAATAAGGGAAGTTACTCATAAGAGAATTAACTCATAAGAGAATCAACTCATCCCGCAGAGTATTTTAAGCATATGCACTTATGCATTAATTAACGAAAGGGGTATATTTAGTGCTAGTCGATTTGTGTTTAAAGAAGCCATTTTAACATGGGAAAGCCAGGGATACATTTTAACTAGGAAATTTCAAAACGTTCAAAGTTCCAGCTAACCCAGTATATTTCCATGAAAAGACCAGAAAATGCCTTTTTTTGAAGAAAGCGTATCGTTTGAAATACATTTAATAATATTTCGCAGCTGATTTAAGTCAATTTTAGAACTTCACTCGAGTAAATTTGAAATTCCCTCTTTTGTAATATTCGTTCTACAGTGCTGACATCTAGCGGTGATTTGCGAGAACTATTTACTCGCGGCTACAGAAAGCGATCGCGAATTCTTACCTAACTACGTAAAACACTTCAAACGAAAAATTAAATAATCAAATTGCATCAATATTTGAATATAAGTAATTTATTATTGCAAAATTAGTATTTTTTTAATGAAACTAAGCTCCACGACATCTGCAGCAAAGAACTTCCTACGGGAATGCTATTTTCAAGTGAAAGGCTGAACAAAGTTCTGAATTGGGGTTGCGGCGGCTACCTTAAAGCTAATTTTAAATAATTCCAGAGAAAATATGGATCCTTTGTGACAACTAGTTAGGTATTCACAATACACAAAATGATAGAAAAGGAATAGAAATTACCAAGCACTAATCCGATTATTTTATGAACTGGGGCATTGTTTTCGAGAAGTAGGCGTCGTGCCATGCGTCTTTGAACATTTTTTCCTTCGATCATGTAATTAGGATTGAATTGCGATTTGGATGATCAATCTCTGGGATTTTTGCTACTGTTTAAGCACTTCAAAAAGCACTATGCTGAATGGATTTTTCCACATTTTCCCATATGAAATACTTGGACCGAGGGCCCTCTCAACATGACCTATCTGGCTTCAGCTGCTCCTCTCGCGGTATACACCGATCGTTATTCCATTGTACTGAGTTCAGGGCTACAAAATCATTTCAAAAACTTCGTAAAACAGAGGTCAACCACTCCTAGGGACCGGCCTCTCACTTTGTAAATCAATAAAATCGAAGTTTCGTAAAATTGAGGTCATTTTACATGGTTTTCCTATATACAAAGATTGGAACCGACGGAATGGTTTGTAAATTGGTGTCATTTCGTAAATTAGAGGTTCGTAAAAAAGAGGTTCTACTGTGCAATCCAATAGATTCTGCACATGTTTACGTGTGTTTCTTGCATTTCCATGCGCGGGCACGATTTAACAAAAGAAAACTGCCGAAGCAAGGGCAGCCAACTTGGCCATATGAGGGGAATTTCTACTGGATGATATTGTTTAAGCGCAGTAATGAACTGATGATGACGAAATAATGTTTGCCAATGTACCAGAAATTCCTTTTTTTATAAATATTTTAACGGGTCTCAAGGTGAACTATTGAAAACATATTATGTTACATTTGTTTTGGTTGGTAATTTTTGGTTTCAAATGTGGTCGACAGCATCCGTCATTAGGGCTTTATTATCGTGTCTACATTAAGTCAATTCTTGGTCTACAGCAAACTTCAATCATTGAAGTTATCTGCAGACGTTAAATTGACGAAATTTAGACATCTACAATTTTTAGTGTGCTCTCAGGGATAATATCGATAGGTATGAACAGAGATCGAACTTAGTTTTAAGTTTCTTTTTAAGAATACATTCGTATATCTAATTTAAACAATATGAGTATAAAAATGTGAGTACAGTAAAACCCCTCTTTTACACTTTTGAGGGGAACTAGAGAAAAAAGTGTAAATCGCGGGAAAGTGTAATTTGAGGGTATGCAATTTTATATGAAAGTTATGCCTGTAAGAATAACTCCTTGCTTCTTGATTTTGCCTGCCTAATTCTTGCTTTCATTGAACGACAACTTTTAAAATTGAAATATAGTTCCAACAAAACATCTTTAATAATGCCAAAATCTCTTATTTGAAATGCATGGGGACACGGGGAGATATATTAACTATATTACATATGGTTGGGCCAAGATTAGGAAGCGTGAAAAAATTGTACAGTTATAAATTGGAGGGAATATCAGGAATTAGTTTACAGGTGTATGAGGGAAGATGCAGAACAGCAAGGAGTTGAGAAAGGATGGAGGGGGAGAGGGGAATGGTGCAGTAGACACTAGAGTGGTCAAGACACTGTTCATTACTGTTAAGTCAGGAGAGCTGCTGATAGAACTTACAAGAGATTCAGCATAGGGGTAAGGAAAATGTGAAAAGAACTGCATGGCATTAATGATAGGCAAGGGAACTTGGGAATAGAAGAGGAGAATGACATACATAAGGATGAACTGAGGCCAGGAGTCTTGATCCAACCATGCTAGTAAGTTAGGGTAAATATTATGAGAAAAGAAGGTGTGGAGACTATAGTGATATCCTATCAAAGCTACTTAAGAATCGAGCTAGAGAAGAACGAGATGATTTTACAGGTGTGTTCGTAGGATATATGAGGATGAAGTTTGGCTGGAAGATTTTTTTAAATCTGTATTAATGCCTCCAAAAATGAAAGACAAGACCGCAAATGCTGAAAAGCATACACTTCTTAAATAAATGAAAATTTTCGTCACCTATGCGATAGCATCAGCCAACCTGCGAGTTATGCAACCCGAACAACAATCGCGAGAAAAACGACGTACGTGTACTGTAATCCCTCGCGGCATTACAATTGCACAGATGAGCGAGGTCACGATAACTGGTGGTATATCTGGGCAAATTTTATTTCTCTTTCATAGTGGTAACTTACTGCATGAGTTTTTACTTCGTCTTTCACGGAGCGTTGAGTCCAACCACTAGTTATGCAACCAGGACGACAATCACAGCAAAATCTTCTCGTAAAACGTAAATGGCGAACCATTCAAAATTTTGCTAGCGTACATAAAGGGAAGACGTTACATTGCGGATATATGGACATTATTAGGACATGAAGAAAAAGTCGTAAATGGCGGGAAAACGTAAATTGCGGGGACGTAAAAGCGAGGTTTTACTGTATTCAGATGCAAGTATTTGAAATTTAACATGATAAAATTTTTGATGCAATGACTGAAAGAAAAAAATTCAACTGCGATAGGGATCAAACTTCTCTCACCTCTCATTTTGCGCATGATGCCGTCGAATGTAGGCTACCCATGTGACATTCTATGTATTTCTCGTGATACCAGGGTAATGGGGAAAAATGTCATTTTTCTTACAAATTATTGAAATGGTGCATAAATGAAAATACGAGACTTATAATAGTCGTTGACAAAAACTGAAATTCGACATCTTTCCGTAGGTCAGTCACTGAAAAGTTGTGTAAGTGAGGACTTTCCTACCAAAGGACTGGAAAAAAAACAGTTCATAATTGAGTTCGTCATATAAATGAAAAGTTTCGTAAGTGAGGTTGGAAATACATGGGGTCTTGTGGGGTTATTTACCGGACCAAAAAAAAAGGTGTATAAATGAGGTCATCGTATACAATAGGGTCGTTTAACCAAGGTTCTACTGAATATATAAAGGACAAGGAGGAGGAGGATTGATAGGTACTAAGCAGATGTTATAACATATATGCCTATGAGGTATACCTATGAGGACATTAGAGCTAGTTTGGGTGTCTTTGTATCCATAGGGATGGCTAAAAGTAAAGGCTGCTGGAGAAATCAGGATGTAGACTGTCCTCTGATTTGTAAATTTGACTTACCACAGGTAAATGGGCGTAACAAAATATTTTCATGTAAGTGACATCACAGAAGAGGAGAGAGAAAATGATGTTGGTTTTGATATCCTTCAAAAGGTGAGACCACTGTATCAATTCTGGTTCTTGCTAGTAACTGCTACAGTAGTAACATAATCCAATGGTTCTATGTTGTTTTTTGGTCAGTAAGGTTGTGGACTTATTAGTTGGGTGACCAACGTAATCCCTACTGTATGTTATCCCTACATATATAAAACAAGATGGTGGATTGTCATGAAACTTTTAGTTATGGCCCCTGCAAATTACCAGTTATATTAACCAAATACGTAATCGATGTGATATAAGATTTTTACCATATTTGTTGTGGTTTGAATGATATTTGATTAAAAGTGCTCATCATCAAGGGTCAACAATCCTAAGATTGGTTTGACGCAGCCCTCCACTCGATTCTTCTATCGGCCAACCTCTTCACACCAACGTAGTTCCTCTCTTTCACGTCCTTTACGACCTGCTCCATGTAACTCATACGAGGCCTGCCTCTTCCATTTTCCCCGTTCACTTTTCCCTCGACGATTGTCTTCATCAGGCCATCATGTCTTAAGATATGGCCGATTAGGTTGTCCCGTCTTCTTTTTATAGTTTTCAGTAGACTTCTCTTTTCTCCCACTCTTCTTAGGACTTCTTCATTTGTCACTCGGTCGATCCATTTTATCTTCATCATTCGTCAATAGCACCATATTTCGAATGCTTCTACCCTTTTCTTCTCCGCTGCTGTCATCGTCCATGCCTCACTGCCATAAAGGAACATGCTCCAGACATACGTTTTAATGAATTGCTTCCTTACTTCCAAGCTTGTATTTCCAGCTGTTAGTAGATTCTTCTTTTGATAGAATGCCCTCTTTGCCTGGGCTATTCTACTCACTATTTCTTTCTTGCTTCGTCCATCGTTGGTTACTCTGCTTCCCAGGTAACAGAACTCTTTCACCTCTTCCAGTTTCTGTTTTCCTAGTTTAACGTTGGTTTTGGCCTCTTCTTTCTTGCTGCACACCAATATCTTAGTTTTCTTCTTATTGATCTTCAGCTGATGTCTGGTCATTGTCCTTTCCATGGTTGTTAGCATCTTATTCAGCTCCTTCTCTGTCTCTGCTATGAGAGCTATGTCATCAGCGAATCGTAGCATGCTGATTGTTTCTCCGTGGATGTTCACTCCAGAACACTTCTCCTTGACTTCATTGATGGCTCTCTCAATGTAAACATTAAAAATTACGGGAGACAGTGCACAGCCTTGTCTCACTCCTTTCCTTATTCTTGCTTCTTCACAGCTGGGTCCAGATTTAATCACAGCTACTTGGTTTTTGTACAAACTGTGGATAATTCTTCGATCATTGTAGGAAACTCCAATTCCTTTCAGAATAGCAAGCATTGAATTCCAGTCCACGTTGTCGAAAGCCTTCTCTAAATCCACAAATGCAATGAAGGTCGGTTTGTTCTTCTCCATTCTCTTCTCTATAAGCAGCCTAAGGGCCAATATTGCTTCTCTTGTACCCTTACCTTTCCTGAATCCGAATTGATCTTCATCCAGGAACTCCTCTGCTTTTCATTCTATTCTTCTGTAGATGATCCTTGTCAATATCTTCGATGCATGTGTCGTCAGGCTTATAGTCCTAAAATTTTCGCATTTCTCTGCATAGTCCTAAAATTTTCGCATTTCTCTGCTCTCTTCTTTTTGGGAATAGGAATGATGATGTTTTTCTCGAAGTCCCTGGGTATTTCTCCTGTTGAGTACATGTCGCAGATGACATTATAAAGTTGGGCCAATGTCCTCTCTCCCGCATTCCTTATCAGTTCTGCTGGTATATCATCAATTCCAGAAGCCTTATTCATCCGAAGGTCCCTTACTGCTGCGTCGAATTCCGATCTCAATATTGAAGCTCCCATATCATCCTTCTCGACTTCGCTTTCCTCTTCAATCACTTTCGTGCTGAGGTCGTTCCCATTGTATAACTCCTCGAGATATTCTTTCCATCTCTTCACTTTGTCTTCATTTTCAATCAAAAGTTCTCCATTCTTGTCCCTTATAGCATTGCATTTTGCGCTCCGTTCCTTGAAGTGGTTCCTCACTATCCTATAGGCAGCTTCCACCTTTCCAATGGTAAGGTTGTTTTGTACATCTTCACACAGATTGTTCATCCACATTTCTCTAGCTTTCCTGGCTTTGCGACTTACTTCGTTCCTTATTCTTTTGTAGCAAAGCTGCCCTTCTTCAGTTTTCGCATTCTTGTACTTTCTTCTTTCTTCAATCAGCACTAAGACGTCTTCCGTGATCCATGGTTTCTTCTTAATAACTTTTCTTCTTCCAAGAACTTCTTTTGCGGCTTTCTGTAGTCCACATTTAATGTTTTCCCAACGCTCTTCTACTGGTTTCTCAGTCAGGTCCTCTCCTATGTTGTTTTCTACTGCTTTTTGAAATTCCAGCTGATTTTGAGTCTCCTTTAGTTTTTCTACTTGCCAAATGTTCTTTACTGTTTTCTTCAATCTCTTGAATTTTAGATGGCATTTCATCATCACTAAATTATGGTCGCTGTCGATGTCTGCACCCGGGTAGCTTTTGCAGTCCTTCACCTGATTCCTGAACCTCTGCTTCACTAAAATGTAGCCTATTTGAAATCTTCCTATGTCTCCTGGCATCTTCCATGTGTATTTTCTTCGGTTGTGATTTTTAAACAATGTGTTACTAACCACTAACTTATGTTGTGCGCAGAACTCCAGCAGTCTTTCTCCTCTTTCGTTTCGGTTTCCCAATCCATATTTTCCAGTTATTCTTCCATCTTGTCCTTCACCGACGACAGCGTTCCAGTCTCCTAAAATAATTAGGTTTTCTTCTCCTCTTACCTGTTTTATTACTTCAGTGATATCTTCGTAGACGTCTTCCACTTCTTCATCTTCGTAGTCTGACGTAGGCATGTAAACTTGCACCACAATGGTATGTGTAGGCTTAGTTTCAATTTTAACCATTATAATCCTTTCACTGTATTGCAGGAAGCTCTTAACACGCAGTCCCGCACTCTTCCTGAGCATTATGCCTACTCCAGCGTTACCATTCAGTGATCCGGTGTGAATAATTCTATAACTTCCACTCCAAAAGTCTCCTTCTTCGGGCCATCTCATTTCACTGATTCCCAATACACCGAGGTCCATTCTCCGCATTTCCACCTTCAGGTTCTCCAGTCTTACGCAGGTCCAAAGTGATCGCACGTTCCACGTTCCTACCCTAAAATGAGTATCACACTTGACTGATGTACTCTCTCGGGTAGTCCCCGCCCGGAGATCCGAATGGGGGACTATTTTACCTCCGGAATATTTTACTCGAGAGGGTTCTATCACGTCTTGATAAGAAAGAAAAGAGTGGAGTAGCTGCGACTCCTCGAGATAATTATGTGGTGGTTTCCCCTTGCCTTCCACATCGCAGTACTACAGCCGTTAAAGTAAATGTTACCACGCCTGTAGTGAAATGAGTGTCGCTGTACCGACCACTGTGGTCTCCACCTTCACTCATGTGAAGAAGAGCTGCTGCCCTCTCCTCCGGGTGATGGGAAGCGTAATTGTTGGCGGCCTCCATCGCCAAGTCCCGGCATCTTCACAGGTTCTGTATTATTTAAGGCCTACCTTACCCAAGGATAGACCAATACGCCCTCAGAATGCCGTCGCTTTTTGTCCACGACTGCTTATTCGACGAGTAAACTCGCTTATCTCGCAGCTAACCTCTATATCTAGAGGTCGACCCACCATCCGCAACCCAGTGGACGCACTCGGTGGCTTTAAGCTCAGCCGCGAGTTAAAAGTGCTAAATGATCATATCTTCATCAATTGGAGGTGCTTTTTATGTCTCATACAAAAGGACTTCCAAATTATCAAAATGGTGGACAATATTGAGTCTCTGAAATCGGAATTTAAAATCTTCAAAAGCAATGTTGAGGCTCAAAGAGAGACCTCAAACTTAAAAAAAGTAAATTTCGTGGAGATAGTGGAGGCAGACAAGACAGATTTTGGCACGCAAGCATGAATCCCTTGGTTTCTGACTTCAGACTAGCCTAATGGATGAAGCAAATGTGAGCTCCTTCAATAGCTGAAGCATCAACACAATGTACCTTTTTGCCATTTAAGAGCTTCCATTTATAGGCGGTGAGGTAGAAGATTCCCCGTATAAGGGTATTTACACTGAAATTTTAAATCACATCAGTAAATATGACCCAACTTTACGACATCATCTCTTGAATGCAACTCCTCTCAGAGGAAGAACAAAACGCATTGAAAACAACTTGAGAATACATATTAGCACAATTTTGGAAAATAAGAGGCAAAATAGGTAGCTCAATTTTTGTGGTGCTATTTGTAGACGAGACCTCAGATATCAGTAATAAATCCCAGCCATCCACAACACTAAGATACTTCCATGATAACGCCTTGGAAGTAAATCAACGATTAATTTCGTTGACTGATGTAAGTGCGGATGGGTCTGCCAATGCATTATTTGTTCATGCAAAGCATACATGACGTGCGGGATGCATACCTTACCTGATGTTCGAGTTCTTACCCAAGGCTAATTGACACAGTACGCCACTGTTTTACAGCCATTTAAAGTGGAGGTGAAACTGCAGTTTTTCCATTCCCAAGGACTCCGAGGGCATTTGTACCTCTAGAGGAAAAAAATTATATTATGTATCCATCTTATTTATCACTCAAATGTTATAAAAATTTGCAATAATAAAGTGACCATGAGGATCCCAGAAAAAAATTAAGTTATATTCTCAAAGGTATCATAAATTCTCAAAACACTTAATTTCATTAGATTAGAGAAAGTGTCCTACTCAAATCAAAATTAGCATCAAAAACCATCAAAATTAGCATCGTATAAATATGCAAAATTACAAAAGTGCTTGAATGCGTGGCCATTATATAAAATTTGGAACATTAGTTCACACATCTATCCAGCCACGTAATTGCACAATTACATGCATCATACAAACACGTCTTACACTTATTGTGATGAATACGACCATGCAGATTGGCAAAATTTGCTTCGTTTTTTTCAACTTCCGAGACACATCAAGGTAGTTGATTCACACTCGCACGGCAACAGCTCCTTGGAGTCAGGTTCCTTCACCCGAAACTATGGTAACCCAGGCACACGTCTCTGCTGCAACAATTAGTGATCGCCTCCCCTAGAACTCCGAGCTCCCTTATCTTTGTTTTTACTCTTCCCGCTGTCGATGTAAACAAGGTCACCGACCACCCCAATTCTGTTGAACGTTTACTATACACGCAGTGATTCAGGAGACTCAAAGTAATGCGACACTGTCATCTGCGCAGTTGGATAGCCTATTGCACGAAACCTGTGAGTGTGAGCAAAATGTAGCAAGTTGAACGCGGCTGCTGGCTGTGTGTTCGAACAAAAGCGGTATTAGGAAGGGGAGGTGGACGGATAGTAAGAGTAGGAGAGGGGGTTGTTGCAGGATGATAGACGAAAAGTCGGCCGATACTGGCCATATGGCGTACTGTATTCTCGCCAAATGTAAATACCCTGCATCCCCAGCTATTCTTTTAGGTAGGCCGGCCTGCACAGGAAAAATAGTATGACTTACAAGGGGAGTGTCCGATAACCGGGTCGCCGATCTTGATGAAAATTCGTATGCATATAGAACTCCGGATGCTGTTCACGAATCACCCCACATATGGGCGTATGTATCCAGTAGTTTAAGCAAAAAAGGCGTTTAAACATTTATAGGCTATACAAAAACCCTATTTATCAACATCCGGGTATAAAGGGTGTTGTAGTCCAGTGGTCAGCGTACGGGGCTGTGGTGCGGAAGGGCCATGTTTGATTCCCGTCTACGAAAAAAAATTTTTATGCTTATTTTCTTTGTTTTTCCTTCGTGGATATCGATTTTAAAATCTAATTTTTACTTTTATATTCAAAATTTTTTTTTAATGAGTGGAAATATTTTTTTTCGCGAATACCATAGGGCTTATTTTTTTTTCTTTCCCGCGAAGTCTACGTAATTTCTTTGTTTCCACATGCTTTCACCATGCAGACTTGATTTGTTCTTTAATTTGCAAGACCTCCTGTTGATATCATAATTATACAATAGTCTAAATAATTGTTATATCATTATTTATAAGACCCACGATGACAGATCCCCGTTTTCTTGTTTTGTCGTGATTGAAAAAAGAGGGGAAAATGTGATCAGCTTATCTACTAATTTCTGTAATCGAATCACCATGTCTCGATCTAAAGACATACAAATAAATAAATTGTAATAAACCTCGTCGAGAAAGGCTCGTGTTATAAATGGCGAGAGTGACCACTTTCAGAAAATTTCTATGAGCCAATAATTTAAATTAATTTCTGGTAGCGCAGGAAGGAACCCCTTTCCCAGCGCATCGGTTCGACAATCTAACGGTTGTTTTCCGAAGGCATTATTGGCCCTCTCTTCGACCCTTCCTCCAAAAACCCTCGCCAGGGTTAGAAAGAGAGTGCATTTCGTTGCATGTTTAGTTCACCGTCAACATTTGAACCGCAAGGAGCTGTGATTCTCAAGCAGTCTTGAGTCTGCGATTTTTCTTGTCGGAGTCGTGAGTCTTCAGTTGCCGACAGGATATTTGGCTTCATAAAATCCTGAATTCAGGTATGCAATTTGAGTTTTAATTCGCAATACATTTATCTCAAATTTAAATAATTTATTATAAATTAAATTAATGAAGAAATTTAATTGGTGTGCATCTGTATAACAAATAATAATGTAAATTACAGCCTCCTCCTACTTATGAATTCGATACCTGGAACATTTTCCGAAAGAATTAGTTCTACCAGTAATGAAGATGGTCAGGAAAATCTCACCTTGCTTTCTGAAGCCTTCCGTCATTGTGCCTTTCTCCTGCGTGAAGGTGGATATATTTTGGAGTCTGCTAATGGAGAGCCCTCCCCGCGCTCCGGTAGCAGTAGGCGAGAAAATGTTTTCCATAATTTTGGAAATGATGGATGAGATGGATTTTGAAACGGTTGACGAACTAGTGGGAGAAGATGACCCCGATGGTATGGAAGAATATTTGGAATTATCGTCTGCTTCGACGGAGGACGACAATGGGGGAGAGGAGAAGACGTCGTCTTCGAGTGACGTTAACGTCGGACCTTCACCAAAGAAAAGACGCAGGGGCCCCTTGGAAACGAAAATTAAAGCGGTTACTGTGGCTAAACTCAATCCTCGGTGGTCATTGAAGTCACTTCGCTCCCGTGTGACACGACGGTTAACACGCCTTGAGGAACTAAAATCCTGGGAAAAAAATATCCGTATGGAAATTTTCTGCAAGTGGTCACTCTCGCCATTTATAACACGAGCCTTTCTCGACGAGCTTTATTACAATTTATTTATTTGTATGTCTTTAGATCGAGACATGGTGATTCGATTACAGAAATTAGTAGATAAGCTGATCACATTTTCCCCTCTTTTTTCAATCACGACAAAACAAGAAAACGGGGATCTGTCATCGTGGGTCTTATAAATAATGATGTAACAATTATTTAGACTATTGTATAATTATGATATCAACAGGAGGTCTTGCAAATTAAAGAACAAATCAAGTCTGCATGGTGAAAGCATGTGGAAACAAAGAAATTACGTAGACTTCGCGGGAAAGAAAAAAAAATAAGCCATATGGTATTCGCGAAAAAAAATATTTCCACTCATTAAAAAAAATTTTTGAATATAAAAGTAAAAGTTAGATTTTAAAATCGATATCCACGAAGGGAAAACAAAGAAAATAAGCATAAAGATTTTTTTCGTCGACGGGAATCGAACACGGCCCTTCCGCACCGCAGCCCCGTATGCTGACCACTGGACTACAACACCCTTGATACCCTTGTTGATAAATAGGGTTTTTGTATAGCCTATAAATGTTTAAACGCCTTTTTTTGCTTAAACTACTGGATATATACACCCATATGTGGGGTGATTCGTGAACAGCATCCGGAGTTCTATATGCATACGAATTTTCATCAAGATCGGCGACCCGGTTATCGGACACTCCCCTTGTTAGTTATAAAAATATTTTTAAAATCCTGTTAATGATTTAGCCTACATTAAGTCTCGTTTACACTATGTAGCAAAACCTGTTATATAACTTTTGCTATATAACATTGAGCTATACAGTAAAACCTCACTTTTACACCCCCGCAATTTACGTTTTCCCGCAATTTACGACATTTTCATCAAGTCCTGATGATTTATATATCTCCACAGTGTTACGTCTTCCCCGTATTTACACTTACGAAATTTTAAATAGTCTGCCATTTGCGCTAGGCCGCCAAAAGTAACATGGCGGATAGCGTATCACAACCATATGAGGAACGAAATGGAAATCGGCGGAAGAAGTTTTGGGACATTTGCAAGCGAACGACCTTTGAATTAAAATAAATTTTTCTAATTCCTTCTACTTCTGGGTTCATCTCATACTTTCGTAATAAACTCGTTTTAATTCTTCAAGAGGCAAATCAGGTAAAATTATAACAATTGTGCTAGTTCCCCAAATGCCTTATATTACGTTACGAGTGGCAAATATGCGGTAAAATCATGAAGGATATGTATCTTCCATCGTAAAAATGTATTCCGGGAAGAAGTTGGCTGTAATTATGTGAAATAAAACGATGATATTCACTTCTCGTTAACAGTCATGCCTGCGAATAATTCTACCGTACTTGTAAGCGTCGTGTCCACGAATATAGACAGTATATGTTTATATTCGTGGGTGTTTCCATGATAATCCACGCACTTAGTTTTATTCTTCTCGTGTATTACGAAGTTCTGCCATTAATTTCAAAGTCATTCTAATCGTAATCACTTTTTCCCTGCTTTTTCCATGACAGCGTCAAGTAACGCGAACAAAACAAAAAATGGCCCACAAACGAGAGAGGAAAACGTTGTCAATGGAAGACAAGCATGTAGGTTCACGTGTTTCCCTTGCCAGAGAACTTGGGATTCCAATTGAACACTGTTATTAAAACACGCAAAATAAAAAACGCAATTTTATAAAACACGCAAAACCATTGAAGTGGTAATGCGGACCCAGTGCACGTCAAGTATTCAAAATATGATGTACTGGAAGAAATTTTGAAGGAATGGTATCAGTGCACCAGAGCATCTAACATACCCATCTGTGGAGTTATTCGTAAGGACAAGACACAACATGTGGCAATGAGGTTAGGAATTGAAGACTTCAAGGCTTCAAACGGATGGTTAAGCTGATTTAAAACTAGATACAATGTTGTGTATAAATCAATTTGTGGTGAGTCAAACAGTTTTGATCACCAGACAGTTATACACTGGAAGGAACATTCTTTAAGTCAGCATATTGAAGGGCATGCACCAAAAGACATTTTCAATTTAGATGAGATGCCTTTTTTCAATGTGCTTCCTCATAAGCTTTAGATTTTAAAGGTGAATCTTGCCATGGGGGAAAGCATAGTAAAGCTCATCTGACAGTATTGTTAGGTGCTAATGGTAGTGAGAAGTTAAGGCCATTTGTCATTGGAAAGTCCAATAATCCCAGATGTTTTAAAAACATCAAGACATTTCCCACAACCTACGCCGCTAATACCAAAGCTTGGATGACGTCACATGTCTTTCAGGAACAAATGCAAGCTCTAGATGCAAAGATTGGTGGACAAAACTGAAAAATTGTAGTATTTTTAGACCAATGCCCAGCCCACCCAAACAATATTAATTTGAGGAATATAAAACTGGTATTCTTCCCACCCAATTGTACCATCCAGTTACAGCCATTAGATTTAGGTATAATCCATGTATTCAAAGCGAACTACCGCAGGATTCTGGTGAGAAAAGCTATGAATCTTAAAGACAGTGGGAGGGACCCTAAGAGCTTCAAAGTCACAGTTTTCGATGCACTACACTACATAACAGGATCATGGAAAGAAGTTGATGAGGGAAAAATTTCAAATTGTTTTAAAAAAGAAGGATTTAGTTTTTCTCAAGACTACAACTTAGAACAGGATAGTGAAGAACCACTGGAAGAAGGGGGAGGAGATAATAGAGCTATGGGAGACAATGATCAGTTGCCATTATTTGGAGCTGAAATAAGTTTTCCAGATTTTGTCGGAGTGGATGACCAATTATCAACAAGTAACTCTCTTACAATTGATGAAGGTATTGACCTGCATATCAGTGAAGAGGTAGCAAGCGAGGAGGATGATGATGATACGGAAACACCAAAGAAAGCGCAATCAATGCTATTTCTGATGTTAATGTACTACGACTATATTTATCAATTGTTGCAGGAAGTGAGAACGAATTAGAGCTATTGGACAGAATAGAAAAGAGAGTAGAATCAATTAATACAAATAAAATGAGCAAGTAATCAAAGATAATGGAATACTTCCAGAAGGAGGCTAGTTAAATGAACATTTATTTATGGTGTATTTTTTTGTTATAGCTGAATTCAGCCAATAATGTTTTATTTAAATTCCGAGATAGTTCTCTAAATTTGGGAAGACTTTTTTAGAGTAAAGGTTGGTACATATTTTTTTAAACTAAAGGTTTATACAGATTATTAAGTCATATTTTTGTTTAGTTTATCCAAAGATTTAAATATTTTTACTTTGAGGAGATTTTTTCATTTTATGGAATATGTATACATCCTATATTTTCATTTTATGGAATATTTATACAAGTATACTTCCATTTTATTTATTTATCAACGACCACGTATGTAAAATGATCTCTTTCTGAAGACCGACATATTGTACAGTCTACCTCACTAAGAGTCTGGTATTAATAAAGAATTTTTTAATTGTCATAATTACATTTTTATATACTTACTTTTCATTTAAGACATGATTCGATTAAAAAATAGAACATTTAGCAATACTTTTACTAATAAGGGATTTTTACTAATACTAATAAGGGATTATTTTCATTAAATTGTGCCTACCCTCGATTTACACTTTCCAGCGATTTACACTTTTTTCCCTTATCCCCCTCAAAAGTGTAAAAGAGGGGTTTTACTGTATAACATTGAGCTTTATAACTTCTACTATATAAATTATTATTTATTATTACTGAATTTATTATTTATTGAATTATAGGCATTTTGGTATGGAATGTTTGGGAGGGGTTAGTTGGCAAAGCACTCCTTCCTCTTACTCATTTCAGTGCGTGTGCAAGGTTAGATTTATTTCTGCGTCCAGCTCAAAACATCTCCATTCCAAATTGTTAGCATGCAAATTACTGGTGCAACTAGAGTTTTCAGAACAGCAATCTTCGCTCGTCTACTTGGTTTAGAAACAGGTCCTTCTCATGTCATAAAAGATGCGAAAAGGAGTGGGATCAGGTTCTTTTACGTGTTTTTATTCTCTTAATTGCTAACATAAGACATATTTAACTCATGTGATTCTGCTTTAGTGACTAATTATGCCAGTTTAATAGTTTTAGCCTGCAAACGGTGCATTTTTAAAATGAGAGACGTTCTGCAAAGGACTGAAAAAGGGCAAACCTGGTTTAAAATTTTCTTCAAGTATGAAGAGGTAATTACTGGATGAACGGCAACAAGGCGTGGATTCAAATATTACCTCGCGTAATCGAGGATGGTACTGCGTTTTGACATTGAAGAACGGGTGTGCCAACAGAATACCGATCGTGTCCAGCTTCTATGAAGGCATCATCAATGCATTATCATCTGAGATTGCCATTGTGACCTCAGGGCATTGCCGACTGCCACGTTTTTACTCGTAGTAACTAACTCACCCCACCTAACTTCCATGGTTGTTTATCGATATCTAATATATACCGGTCACGAACATAGATATTTACCAGTATTTCAATGGGATTTCAATTTCAATTCCAACAATTCATTTTATTTCGTAAGTCTAAATGGCAATATGTGCTCTTTCAAGCAAAATTGCTGCATAAAACTGCCAATTGATATTGTATTGACTTAAATTATTGCACTCCAAGAAACTATCAACTATCAAATATCAACTAGATACTCTGAAAAATATTGGATCACTTTAAAAATAGGTAATCCACAGGCATTAATTTTGGCATTCCTTTAATTTCAGAACATAACTAAAGTAAGCGATGAGGCGTAGAGCAGAATGGATGAGAAAAACAATAATTTCAATTAGAAATACGCAGATTGAAAATCACGAGGTGATAGCCACGGTATTTGATGGTAAAAAATAACAATTGTTTATCGTCACTGCAGGAAAGGTGAATAAAGCAAGATTAAGAAATTTACATGACTTGCATCGTAAAGCGCACGGAACACTTGGGTGCCCCCTGCGATGACGCAACCCACATTTCACATCCATTCAACGAAACCCCCTACAGAGAAGTCATGATTTTTCAGTCCCAACAAATTCATTGTATGGCGGTTTTACTGTAGTTACAAAATAAAGAGAAATTAATTTATAGAGAATTTTATGTGTGATTTTTCTACTTGTCTTCATTGCAGGAGTTCAGTTGGTAGTTATGAAAGATCTGGTGTTTTCCTGGTGGTGAAGTCTTCACGGGCTCTCCAGCAAGTCAGGGAAACGTTTCCCTGACCCGGTGGAGAACCCGTGACGACTTCACCAGCAGTTAGACAGTTAACTTTGCAAAACACCTCAAAGTGTAGGGAATTAAATGAGTGGGACTTAAGTTTCTGAAATTTGTATTAATATAAATGAATTAAAATGAATAGTGTCTCTGCGAAAGAACATCTAATCCGATCACAAAAATACAGCCTGTGTAGAATCACTATTTTCTTTGTAGTAATGGCACCATTAGATGTTTGAATGAAACATTGAAAACTTCAAGGTACAGCTACTTACAATAAAATAGTACCACTTCCCGACGCAACCCGGCCAATAGGCCTTTAACCCTTAACCAGTGACGTGCAATTTTTGTTACCCAACCAGTGACCCCAAGTTGTCTTGCATCATAAAGCACACGGAACACTTGGGTGCCCCTGCGATGACGCAACCCGCATATCAGTACGCATGTAATGTATTTTGTAAAAATGACTTAACCCATTGAACCCCTAAACACTGGGAGACCGCAATAAATCACATATTCATAAAATGTTGCAATGCCATTTATATTGCTTAGTTTAATGTTTCTTTATCTGATTAACTATTCTAAATCTAATATTTAATTTTATGCATTACCAATACGAATCAATTTTTTGGTAAAAATAGTTATTTGAAACAGGATCAAAAACACTTGAGTTATTATTATCATTTTTAAGTATCAATATTTCGCCAGATTTAAAAATAAGGCCTTAAATGTTGAAGTAGGAAGGCTAAATAATAATAAACAATTGAATTTATTTCGGTTATTCCTTTTCTTGATGCATTCTGCAGGCGATTAAAATTACATTTTTTCACAATAGCTCTCATATCTCTGTTTCCACACAATCTTTACAAATTTTCTTCGTGCATTCCAACCACACAGGCTTTTTGCATCCGAAACATAAGAAAGAGGTTTTCCGTTTTTTGTATGGCGGGCACAGTGTACATGTCTGCTTCTCGAGCCTTTCAACTTCTTCAGCCTCTTCCAATGGTAGATGGAGAATTTGCACAATACTTAATCGTACCTGTCTCGGGAGTCTAAGATTTGACATTCTCCTTCTCATATGGGATCAAACAAGATCTGCAGCTATCAATTTTATGAAGTTAAATCGGGTCACATCTTTCTCATCTTTCGCTGACTGCTGAAGCACAAAGGAGCTGACAAAGGAAATATCTGAAAATTCTGAAAAATACTTCCATTGGCCACCTCCTTGTCCTTCGGCCAGATTTGTAGCTACAGCACGTTTTGTCTAAAGTGTCTACGCCACCCTTAGTCGCGTTGTAAAATGCAGTAACCTCTGGTTTCCCTGACTCTATATCGTCACTCACCCTGTAGTGCATTGATGAAACTAAGCAAACAGCCTTATTTCTTTTGGGGACATGGGATACTAGTCATGTTGGCCGAGAATCCATAAAGTGAAGAGCCCACTATGTGCCCTTTGGATGGTGCAAAATCATTAGGTATTTCCCTTTTATTTTTTCTGATTGTACCAACGTACATCAGCCCTTTTCTTTTAATTTTTCTACCAGTTGAATAGATGTGAACCAATTATCCGCTGTGATATTCCTGTGGGACCCCATGATTGGCTCAGTGAGACGAAGAATTGACTGGGTTGGTTTTGATAGCTTTCTCTGATTCTTTCTCATTCTCTGACAAACCTATCCCATCTGTGTCTTTCCTTGCATACAAATATGCGTTAAACAGATAACTGTTTTCGGCGTCAGTCAAACACATCATTTTCAAACCATACTTGGCGGGCTTGCTAGGAATATACATTTGGAAACGGCATCGGCCTCTTTATTTCTTCTGGCAGTAAAACTCAATGCTTAGATGTCTGTCTGTCCCCAAATAGTTAAAGGGAGACCGACTGCCAAAAGAAAGGCACAAATGAATGTTGCACTCAAGGCGTGGGCACGTGAAATTTCGGGGTTCAATGGGTTACGTCATTTTTACAAAATACATTACATGCGTACTGCCTGCAAGGGGTACGACAAACCAACCACTGTTTTATTATTAATTATTTATAAAATCTATAAGAAGCTTAACATTAAAGAACAAAATGCATGATATTTCCAATAAAAACCGATTTCATTTGTTTTGCGTTCGCCTTCAGCAACGACTTGAACAGTCATTTATTCTTACTTAATGTATTTTAGACAAATTAAGTACTTTATTATTCACGTTGTGTAACTAAAAGTGCTTCCTAACAAATTATTAATTATTCTCATACTTGAAAAATCACTACGAATTGTTTTTAACAACTTTTTGAATCATGTCCACCAGCATTACACGTTTACTGATTTTTCCAATTTAGTGACGTGAGGTCTCTCAGACCGCTATTTGAATTCAGTAGCAAATTTACAGAAATAAATAATAAAAACTTTAAATTTTAAGAGTGTTATATCCTTATTATACAAAAATATGAAGCTAACGAGAATTATAGACATTTTAAAATAATCATTTTGAAAATATTCATAATTTTAAAAAAGCAGTGGTCTCTCAGACCGCACGTCACCGGTTAAGGGATAAAATCAGTGATGTGACAACACTGTCGCTGTATTCGACTGACAAACGCATTGGCGTTGAACTGGCACTCTTGGTAGGAGATGCGCCCGAACGAAACATGAGCTGGCGAAACCAAAGCCCTGTCATACTTGATACTGGCGACTGGAAGCTCACAAGGGAGATGGGTTTCCTTACCTCGAAATAAAAGTGGGGCATATGATGTTGCTATGTGTTTAAACATCGCCGTTCCAATTTGAGCTAGCGCCTGTCTTGCCATTTATTAATCTCGTTCCCAGTTGAGCGCATGGTGTAAGCGGTGAAGTGTGTGATTTTGGGAGGAAAAGTAAGCCGATAATTCACATTGATGGTGCATGCTAGTTATGCTAGAGGAATGGCGCAGTTGACACCTACTGTCGACCAAAATATTATGTGCACTCGATTTTTTAAGGGTGTTTACGAAGTAACCAAAATAACTACAGAAAATTTAATCATATCATATTTTTTGTCATTTAATTCTTGCACTTTAATTTTCTTTGTTATATTTTTGTATTTCTTATTAAAGTTTTGTGACTTATTTTACGTGCTTCACTATTTCACTGAGTTTAAAAGCTTGTTTCTCAAAAACCCCTCAAATTATTTTATCCAAACTTTAACGAAAATTATAAAGAAAAATATTTTATGCATTTCTTTTAACTTTCAGAATTTCATCTGTCCAAGAAATGATACTGTAATCATTTTTATCAGAATGTTTTTCTCGGCTCTGGATGGTCCAAAAAATGCTATTTTAATTATGTTGCAATTCTGTATATCCTAATGTTATATAACATCATTGTTAAGAACATGATTTAATCAACTAATTTTATATCAGTTTATATTTGTATGGGTCAGATTGAGACGGGTCTGTGGCTTTTCGTTGCATTAACGTCGCACGGCTTTCCCAGCAACAAATAACCACTGACCCGTACCATTCTAAACCATAAATATAAACTAATATAAAATTAGTTAATTATTTATGTTCTTAACAATGACGTATTATAACTAGGGATGGGTTGGTTCCTTTTTTTTTCGGTTCCAGTTTGGTTCTTAACTTCGGTTCTCGGTTCCGATTCTTAATTTACCACTTACTTTGCATTGCTCAATGGTAAGATAAGGTCATCAATAATCATTTTCAGAGACTGAATTAGAATAATTCGCGACTTTGAAGCATCTAAGTACACTATTTCACCAGGTTTTAATGTGAAGCCTCCACTTTCGGAGTGTGAGTAGGTTTCAAACTGGTTTTCGCGCCAATTATTTCGGTACCGATTATTTTTGGCCTCTGTTCTGGTTCCGGTTCTAAGCTCAAGAACCGGTGGAACCGAGAACCGAAGAACCGAACCGACCCATCCCTAATTATAACCTTAGGATATCGAAGGATTGCAACGTAATGAAAATTGCATTTTTTCGACTACCCAGAGCCGAGAAAAAAGTTTGTGATAATAATGATTAGACTATAATTTCTTGGACAGATAAAATTCTAAACTTTACAGAAAATGCTTAAAACATTCTTTTTTATATTGCATTAAAATTTGGGTTAAATAATTTGAAGGGTTTTGAGAAATAAATTTTGAAATTTCTTCACGTAGAATTAAACGACAAAAAATTGATGTGAGTAAATTTTTTGTAGTTATTTTGGTAACTTCATAAACGACCTTTAAACTCGAGTGCACATAATATTTTGATCGACAGTAGGTGGAGAAACCGAGTGGCAGGAATGTTAATGGCACATATGCCAGTTCGGGAGATTGCACGGAAATTGAATGCATCCCTCGTGACAATTATTAATTTGAAGAAAATGTGAAAAAGAAAAGAATCCCATTAGATTTCCAGGAAGGCGGGTTAAAGTCATCACTCAGGAGGGTGCACGCATAGAGGACTGCATAAGGGCAAATACTTTTCCGACTGCCGAAGAGATTACTAGGGATGTTCGTGTTCGGACATGCCCACAGACAGTGCGTCGGAGGATGCAATGCGCAGGTCTTGAGGTAAGGTGTGCAGGTGTGAAGGAATTTCTTACAAATGCTCACAAAGTTGTGCGTCTGGACTTTTTCATTTATTATTTTTTCATATTTTACATTTTCATTTCTTATCATCTTTCATTTCGTGATAGTTACGGAATGATTCCGAAAAATATCTTTTTTAGTGTAATGCAACAATGAAAAATAAGTTAAAATGATATGCATTTACTTTCTTTCGGGAATTGGTGAGTTGTAGCCCAGAAAAAACTCCACTGTGTTATGCCCATGTTTTACTATCGTGTCTGAAAAAGATAATTGTTCTCCGCAGTGTCAATGAAACCTCGTTAAGGGAAATGTGTATGATTCAAATATAGGGATATTAATTTCTCAATGTGTGTCACTGCCCTCATAGATGAAAAAAATGTTTCGGTTTTCTTCCGCGTCAATTGGCTATTAGACCACTCTATTAGCTAATCACTATGGTCTACTAGCTAACCACTAAGGTCTACTAGCCAACTGATGTGGAGGAAAACCCAAAACAATGCAGAGATCAAACCACCACCTTGGAAACCTTCGCTCAAACAAAAATATATTATGTTTTTTCTTCTCGATTGAAAATTTTTGTAGTGTTGCTGATGTTTCGCAATCTGTTTTATTGAAACTGTTTCGAGGACTCTCTTCCACCTTCAAAATAAATCAATTTCAGTTAAAAATAGTATTTAATACTAAGGCATAATTTTCCAATAACGGTAAGTAGCGTTAATTAAGTGAAACGATGTCAGTTTTCAATGCTGGAAGACAATCAAAACTTATCTCAGGAATAAAAAAACCATCCTCTCTCTCTCCTCACCCGTGAGCTTCCACTCCTCAGACACACCTTCTGCCACACACCCTCGTGGTGGCTTGCATGGTATTATGAAACTGTGTCTATGAGACTTGGTTTTGCCGGCACATTTGTCTGCGGATTTCCCGACTCCGCGAATGACAGTCCGATGAGGCTGAATCGGCAACGGATGGTCCAGGAGTGTTCCTCGAAAAGCTGTTTATTCATAAAATCTCCTAGCAATTTGGAAAATTGGAGTTCACTAAATTCTGTGCTTGCATGGTCAGCAAGTGATATGGAAAGGCATGGCCTTGGTCAAGGGCATTGCGAAAGGAATTAGCTAGTTGTTTCGGGAAAGAAACCCCTCCTCGCAACCGGTGAACTTCCAGCCCCCCTTATATCACAGGGCCTTCGCTTTGCCTGCTCATATTTCATTTGGGTTTTCCTGCTACTGAGATCGTCAGCCCGGCGTGATAGCGTTCGCCAGTCAAATATGGCAATAGTGTTGTCACATGGAGGATTTAAAGAGCCTGTTGAGCGGGTTGTGTCGGGAAGTGGTACGAATTTTTTGTAAGTAGCTGTACAATTAAATCTAGAATGAAACAATTTAGCAGCAATTAGCTAAATTTAGGTCTGAACTGTCTTGAGTGACAGAGTGAGAAGATCTCGAATCTCAACATCTGGTAAACTGCAGTTTAGGAGAACAAATTACAGTTCAAAGTGTCATAAAACAAGCTACACTCATCTAGTGAATCTCATAAATTTTTAAATATACCTACTTATAGCACATCAGAAAAGCATATATGTATTACAACTCAGGAGTGGCATAAGTTCAGACCTTGTTTTAAATACTTGTGAATACCATAAAATGAAATGTATTCAGCCTTTAAATTTGAAACCCAGGTATCAAGATTGGGTTTTCAAAATTAGTTAGTTGCAACGTAAATGGTGTGTACTAGCAAGCTCTTCATCGAATGCACCGTATTGTTTTCCACTTCTTGATGCAGAATAACCTTCTAACCTTTGAGTACAGGGTGCCTATTTCTCCCTCTCTTGCAGCCTCTCAACCTATTTACATTTACCTTTTTGCCACTTTTCTCTTAATCTCTTCATATCCCTCCTATGTCTATTGATTATTTCCTTACATTTTATTTCCCCTTGCTGTGTCGTCGGTGCAGAGTGTTTCTGAATAAGGGAGTCGCGAAAGGTGACACACCAAGGTAGGGCTGGGCGGTTCTCCGGTGCACCGGTTCAGCGGTTCGGTTTTTTGCAGAACCGGCAGGCCGGTTCAGATTTAGTAAAAAAACCGGTGCACCGGAGAATCGGTTCTGAACCGGTGTACCGGAGAATCGGTTCTGAACCGTCGCACCGGGGAAGCGGTTCTGAACCGTCGCACCGGGGAAGCGGTTCTGAACCGTCGCACCGGGGAAGCGGTTCTAAACCGGTGCACTGGGAAGCGGTTCTGAAACACCGATGATCGTTCGCTGCTCGGCTTCCACGCCACTGCCTCCCTCCCCGTCTCTGCTTGTAGCCGGGTTGGCTTGCGTCCACGCCTGTGAACTTTCCTATCCCCTCTGTGTTATAATTTGTCTGCCTATCGTCTCACAAATAATCGGCCACTAGAGTGCAGAGCGAACACTCGCACATCTAAAGCAATGTCACATAAGTAACTTTACGGGATTTTACGTATTTTTATATTATTTCGTTTTGTCGACGATTACAACGAATAAGTTCGTTCAGGTGAACAACCAAACAGTTCATAATCATTCAAGTTAGTGCAGTAGCATTTTTTATTACACCAATGCTTTTGATTTGGGGAGACTTTGTGGAGGAAGGAGCATTGTTTCAAGTTCCTATCTACCCATGCCACACGTACATAAGAAGCGCCAAATTCAAACAAAATTTGAACATATTGACGTTGATTATTAATGTACAATAACGTAATGAAGACATTCTCAGTTGGTGGAGGCTTCATGAGGCAACCTTCTCCTTGCTTGCAGGGCTGGCCAGGAAATATCTTGCTATACTAGCAACATCAGCAGAATCCGTAAGAATTTTCAGTTTGGGAGAATTTGTTATAAATAAATTGCGAACGTGTTTACTAGGCGAACACACCGAAGAACTAATTTTCATTTCCATGAACCAGCGCCATGTGCCAGTGGATTTCTAGATTTAAGTTAGTAGTAATTGAAAATTGTGATTTAGCATCTGCACTTGTGTTAAAATGTAAATTTTGACAATCAATTTGTTCTCGAACTTCAGCACACCCTTCCAGTAATTGATAAAATACAGCTCCATTTGGCATTAATAGAACAGCATTTTATTTCTTTGAAGAAGTCACTGGGATGTTTACCGAAACAAAAACCAGACATGTAGAAGCATCGTTTGGAACCATAAAAATGTGAAGATAAATATAAGACCAGGCCTCACCTAAAAACCATTGGCTCCCCAAACATGCTCTACTACTGTTCAGTTTAGAAAGGAATGCCTGCGTTTTAACTCCTCAAGAGTATGCGACGCAGTATATGCGTCCACTCAAATCCATGCCTTCGGGGTAACTTTAATTGAAGGTATTTTAATTTCTCAGGGTGCTTTAATGGGGAAGGCATTGAAGACTTAGTGCAGACTTTGACGCAAACGTCTTAGCGGATCGGTGGCTCTTGCGACTTCCAGTTTTGGGTTTTCTTGTTGGCTTGTCAATCTCTTGCATTCAATTTTGGTAATCGAGGGTTGTCCTTTTGTCCGAGGGTTGTCCGAGGGTCGAGCTTTTCCAATACCCACCGTTCTGATCACTTTGTTTCAGTGCCCTCAATTGTATTAAAACCGTCACGGAAAATAACTCGAAATATTTCAGAACACTGAACTGGCACTATTTATTTACCAACTAAATTACACGTGAAAGGTAAAGGATGATAAGCATTATCGACATCTTCCCAATTATTTTCTTGCATTAAAAATTAACATAATTTTTTCCTCTTCCTGCTAGGAGCAGGAAACCAGAGGGTACCCAATTAAATCCTTGGAAATTGTGTCTGAACTGACTTCACTCCTCTCTACCGGAGCGCCTTGCATTTGCTTATCGGACAACTCACGTGAGCTAGAAGTCATGGCCAATTTAAGAGGAAATCAGAGAAGAGACGATCCCGATGCGGAAAAGAATAAAGCCACCAAAGAAAACACAAGGCGTCAGAGTAAGACTCTCGACTCGTAATCGTTGCCATTATGAAAGAGAAAGGAAATGTCGACTAAGAAAGGCTGATAACTATGAATCACAGGCGAAAGAATTCAGCCTCTCCACACATCTCAGCTCTCTGAAAGCACGTAAATCAGATCAGATTAAGTGGAAAGATTTCGTCCGTACGTAGACACCAGTCGCTCTGCCTCTAGGGAGCTTTTCATTCACCAAGGATAAGTTATTAATTTAGCACGACGCGTTTTGTTGCTACAATAGCAATATCATCGAGGCTGATCAAGCCAATTGCTAATGCTGTTTTACAAACGAAACGCGTCGTGCTAAATAAATGAATATCCGAGGAAATTTTGCAATATCTTCATTAAAAAATAATTTGAATTTCATCGCCGTTCACGCGGCAGGTTCTAATTCGGCAGATCAACAAATATAGGTGCATTTTTTAACACTTCAGAAAACCAATTTATGTGTATGCCCAGGCCTTGTACAAAAGCCATTGGCTCTCGCAAACATTCCCACATTTTACTGCTCAGTTTAGGAAAGCATACCCGCGTTATTAAGAAGTATCTTCTTTAAGAAAAAAATCAAATCTTCAAAAAACTGTATAATACATAAAAAATGGACCAAAGAATATTTTGGTTGAGAAAAAACTTGGTTCACTAGAAAACCACAGTTCAGTAGAAAACACCGGTTCATTAGAAAACGCCGGTTCATTAAAAAACATCGGTTCATTAGAAAACACCGGTTCAGTAGAAAACGCCGGTTCAGTAGAAAACGCCGGTTCAGTAGAAAAAACCGGTTCAGTGGAAAACACCGGTTCGATCTATTGAACCGGTGCACCGCCGTCGCAAACGGTTTTTTTCAGAACCGAGAACCGGTTCAGCATTTCCTGCACCGCACAGCCCTACACCAAGGTCTCCCATCAGTCATCAAGAAAACGTTCCTGAGCAGCTTGTGGCTGCAGAAGCAGTACTGTCACAACCAGGGCCTTCTGGTTTGCAATTTGCGCAGGCTCATTTATCACTACCTACAAGGAACTCCAGCAATGACAGTGACTCACAAGGAGAGAGCGATGGTGCACCTTATTCACCTCGTAATTCTGTGCCAGAAACAATCAACCTGAGTTTATCCGAAATCGGTACATCACCAGTAAATAGAAAAAAATTGAGAAGTAGAAAATACTCAGAAGAAAAAATTCCTAAAATAACTTTGTTTATCGAAGAGCAATCGGGAAAGTATGAGGAAAAGCAAGAACTTCCTTCGGCCCATAAGAGTTAGTAGGGTTTGAATTGCTAAGTCAACTCAAGGAAAAATTTTCTGAAGCTAATTCCTAAAGTGAAACAATTTTAGTCCTGTCTACACTGCCTAAAAGCTGTAGTGTGGCAAAAATTCAAGAGAAACTTGGATCAACTCAATATTTAGCTCGAAAAGTGAAAGAACAAATAACAATTGTTGTTAACATTTATAGGTTATAATTAGGGACATGACATTTTCGCGAAACGTTTTTTGCGACAGGATTCACGAAATAAGCGACTTTAGGGTTTAATCACGAAATTAACCGTGTCTTCTTTGAAACGCGATTTTTTTAACGAAATTTGAGATATTTTGCAAATGCCGAATTTTTTTAGCATGGAATATTTTCTTTAGTGATGGCCGGATCGGATCTTTCATTTTTCTCGGTTCCGGATCCAAAGACACGGAATAAAATCGGATCCGGATCGTAGATTTTAAATTTTCGCGGCTTAGCGATCGAAGTGCCCCGTGAATGGAATGAGGGTGCGATAGATATTGACAAGAAGAGGATGTGTAACTAAGGTCACGTAAATAGATGAAAACGTTCCCGTGCAACTAGGAGCAAAATAAAGAAATATGACTTTCTTCCCCCATTACCCCGGTATCGCGGAAAAAAATACGTATGGTGTCATGCGGGTAGCCTACATTCGCCGGGATCAGGCGTACAACGAGAGCTAGTGTACTGTGCGAAGTTCGATCCCAATCGCAGTTTAATTTTTTCTTTCAGTCACTGCATAGAAAATGTTATCATATTCAATTTCAAACCATTACATCTGAATACTCACTTTATTACACTTTGTTGTTTAAATTAGATTTACAAATGTACCACTCATAAATTAAGGATGGTCGAGTCGGATCCAAAGATCCACGGGTCTTTCATTTCATTCGCTACTGAAATCATATCCAGGGACAGTAAAAATTCAGATCCGGATCGGAGATTTTAACATCTCGCGACCTCGTGATCGATGCGCCCCGCGAATGGAATGAACATATGGTAGATACCAACAAGGAGACGTTAAGAAACTCGGGTCACAAAATGAGAAGAAGATTTTTTCCGTGCCACAAACGAGGAAAACAAAATAAAAAATACTCGTTTTGACCTTTTTCTCCTTAGGCCAGATGTGCGAGAAAACAAAATTAAGCCGAATGTCATGCGGGTCGCCTACATTCGCCATATTCCCGTGAGCCTATGAGAGCGTAGTTGTTAAAAATGAGGGCTGGTGTACTGCCAGTCGTTAGTTCGATCCTTAACACTACCTAAGAATACAGCCGTGCTGTATTCCTAGGGTAATGCTAGTAGGCAGTTAAAAAACGTAGATTATCAGAAATTTCATGCCAAATTATAAGTAAAAAAAAATTTTAATTTGGCGAAAGGAAATGTTTGGAAAAAATTTATATTACAGAATTCAATCGTGGAATCATTACGTTAACTTTACAGTGTATTTTTGAGTGATGCATTTGTAAATCTAGTTGAAGTGATAGAAGTACAAAAAAGTCAGTATCCACACACAAAGGTTAGAAACGAAGGATGATAAAGTTTTTTATTCAATGGTTGAAAGAAAAATTTTAAACAGCGTAAGAATCGAACTTCATTACCTGCATTCCACTGCTCCACTCTGTTATTGTTATTACCATTATCTCATTAATTTGCCTGTAACTTAATTTTGCCTACTGTGTTTTTTATGTTGCGTAGGGTAGCCATAACTTCTGTATTGGATCTCAAATGTATGTACTATTAACTTTTTGTTCACATTGGTATGAAGTCTTTATTAATAATATTTTTAAAAAACCCTTCCTTTAAGACTCCTTTTTCCCAACATTAAACACAGCTTTCACCTTTTTAAAACGATTTTATTTACCGTATTTGTCATTTTTAAACACCGCTTTTGATGATTTTTATTTACCATTTTTCGGTGTCCCTAGTTATAATATATTTTTATCTCATATAGCCACAGCCTTGAGCAATTTGGAAATTTTTAGGCTTGCATCACGTGTCTGCTGCATGTATTCCAAATGGGGGAGCCGACGGGCCGCGGGAGAGAAAATTTTAAATGTTTAAATATTTATAATAAACGCATTTATGAATTGCCACTAAATTTTATTTTTGGAATAGTTGGCTGGGTATGATTAGATTATGGAAAAAAAGTTTCGGCCGATTCTGAGAGGGAGTATTTGAGAAAAGTTTATTAAAATTTTTTTAAACATTAGTAATGAACAACAATAGGGTTTAGAAGAAAATAATTTTTTATTTATATACTTGCATTTAATAAAGACTTAGCTTTAAAAAGAGCTATTAATCATTGCTGCATGACAATTACAAGCGGAGATATAAGTGATAATATGATTTGAGGCTTGGTTTTTGGCTAAAAATGCGAAAAAATCAAAACATGCATAATTCGCTCAAAAAAATTTTTTTCATGAAACTGTATGAGGGTATTCAGTTTAAGTGGATTTTGTTCCCAAACGTTTGTTAAATTGAGGTGGAATGACCCATATATATGATATTTAAAAATTAGAATTGTATATTTATTTAATCAAGTTTTATCATTTTTCATTCACCAACCAACTAATAAATTAATTACAGGAGAATAACTTTTAAGATGTAAATTGCAATTCTAGTATTTAAGGTACATATTCGAAATTCATGACATTCAAATATTCGAGTCATGATTTAACATTTTAATGTGAGAAATCTGCTATTCGGCCCATCTCTGGTTAAAACATCTCTTAACCAGGATTCTTTGAAGAGAATTCAGTCATCAATTCCTCTTGTTGATCTTGTACCTATCTTGGCACTCCGAGAGCATTATGTTATATAACCCCTCCTGCGTGTGTGACGTAGCAGTTGCATCCGTTGAATTCCATGCCTCTTGCGTGACTTTAATCGGAGCTATTTAAATTGCTCATGGTGCTTTTTTTCTGGCCAGTGTCGATTATTTGTGCAGACGGTAGCCTAATTATTTTTAACATAATAGTCGCACTTCAAAAAAATTTAAAAAACTTACAGACAGTACAAAAATATTTGCACATTATTATTTTAAATGGATGCTTACGTTTTTCCGGGTCATTTATTTTTTCTTGCACTCCATATCCGGCAATTAGTAGTGGACCTGAGTGTGGTATTTCTCAAAACAGGGTGTTCACGCGTGCGGGACTGCGGGGTCTAGAAGACGTGTTGTACGCAAAAACGTGACAGACATGTTGGGTTGATGGAGGGAAAGGCACGGGGAAGAAGAGAAATGAAAAAGGGGAAAAAACAATAAGGAAAGAAATATAATATAATCTTGAAGTATGGAACTAAGAAAGGGAGAAGAGAAAGCGAAAGAAAAGGACCACTCACACCCAATTGCCAGACTGAATTGTTCCGCACACCGCCAGCTGACTCGTGCTGGCACGAACTCCTCCAATGACAATGGTGATGACTCCCCAAGGAAGTGCGAGATGAGAGTGTCGTAAACTGGCCTTCAATTAGTTCACCCGGGAACCTCCCTGAATTGCAGCGCTATCTTGATGCGCACGCAAACGAAACAAAAACGATGAGAAAATCCAAGGCGGGATTAGGAAAAGGGAGGGAGGTTCATAAGAAAGTAAACCAAAGGTAAAAGGAAAATAAAACAGGTCTGTCCCGCCAGTGTGAACACAGGGGTCTGAGCAGAGTGACCTGGGCAGTTTTTACACATGTATCTTGTACCTTTCCTATTTCCGTTTTTTGTACACACCACACACTTTCTTCTTCTAACCTTCAATGATTCTGTTTTTAGATTTTCTTCTACAAAATGCTGGCCTGTCTAGCGTGTGCATTCCATATCCGTATCTGAGGATCACCCTTTGCGTTTCTTTATATTCTGTCAATGATGCTTAACTATGATTTTGTTAACTTAGTCTACTCTGAACAACAGATGATATTTTTTGTCACCAGCCTAGCAGTATAGAATGTAAGAATTTAAGACAGCTATATTTACGAAATGGTTTAATAATTTCTTGTACCACGCTTTTGTCCTTTTCCTTTCTAGCAAGAATGATTCTAAAAGTTGGCTTTCGAGTATATATTTATATATACTTGAATACCTCCCAGATATTTATTGTAATCTATGTATTACACATGCAGGTTTGTTCACACATTCTGACCCACCCTTCCGACTAATGGGATACTCTCGGCTAATTCAAAGGACAAAGCTCCACACGAGGTGGCTTCCGAAAGAGACAACTGGATATTCTCCACACTGCGAAAACCTATGCTCAACTGGTAATGGAATGCATTTGGTCTGAATGTTTCGTAGTTAGCATTGTGACATTGTGCTTATACTTCCACTTCAATGCAACTAATTTCCCACATTTTGCACTATCCAGTTCTCTTTCTTGAGTTTCTTGTTAAAATTTGCTGGTATACCTTTGCATGTGATTTTCACTGTACCTAGAGCATCTGTTGTCCTCTGAACTAATCTCAAAAAAAAGATCCAGTCTACTGTAATAATTGTCCATATAAATACATCTGCCCGAGTCTAAAAGTTTCTCACATAAACTTAGAACAACTTTTGTTGAAAAAGTACTTTGTCATTTGTAATTTCACATCCTAACTTGATCCCTGAACCACTGTAAATAATAAAATTCCAAAAATACCCTACGAAGTCACAAAGATCAAACATTTTTATCCCAAACCGAGAAGCTTTCATGGGAATATACTGTTTCCAAGAAAGTCTACATTTACACTAAAGCAAAGATTCATCAACTCTGACTTCCATTCCCACATATGCATTTTGGAATTTATTTTTTAAATATTCACTAATTGTTAGAATTTTTTACAGTTTTTGATCCCTTTTCACCCATTCCTCATTGGTGTTATCCACAAAATGGAGAAATTTAATCAGTAATGAAAACCTTTCCTCGCTCATTACATTGGGTAAAATGGAGTTTCTAATATATGTTGTCTACTAAAATACATTCTGAGGCTTGGTTTCTGAATTATTCCCATCAACATAAGCAAATCTAGGAATACCCTTTTTTCTCTCGGAGTTGTAGGAACCCATTTTTGAAAGTGCGATTTTCTTTGTGCCAAGATGTTTTCTTTATCACGAGCAAGAAGAGTTCTGCGCAGTGGTTTGTTTCAGTCACTATTATTGCAATTAGATCGTTGTTGAAAAATAACTCAAAATAATCCAGGGGATCAGCATCACACTGACCAAGCACTACAGTTGAGCATCTTTAATCCTGCACAGTCGGGACCAAAGTGATGCCAGATTAGGGATTTTGCCAGATTATGGGCCATGCATGGCAACTGGTTTATCTATTTTTGATGCCCGGGAAGTTTCCATTGAAAGGATTTTATTATTTTTAACAGATTGTTTATTTGTCATTTACTGAACACGATTTTAAAGAGGGTCACTTAGAATAATCAGAAAAAAATAGTTTCTTGATTCACAAAATTAATTCTCAAAAGTATCGAAGTTGCGCAGTGGGTGAAATAACGTAAGATTAGCATCGTGTGCATCATATTGCTGCACATTTCAAAGTGTGATATTACTATCGGAAAGGGTATATAAAATTTAATATTTTTTCTACTGTGCTTCGCACAACATATTTCCTGCCGTGCTTGATTTGTTATCAGCTGATTCAGCCCGATACCAACGTGTGGGTGTCGTCTGCACGGACTGGAAGATTCTGTAACAACCATCATCAATAGTAGTCTACCTTAAAAAATTTCACATCATTCATCTTCTTATATTGAAAATGTAGGTAGCGGAAAATATATGGAAAAATTTATATTTAATATTAGTTAAACTTTTGTTATGCATGTGCTCTTTTCAGTTTAGAGTCAACCAGTTTAGAAGTAAAAGAGTCTCTGCCTCTTATGCAAAAATTATTATAAAAATGTGTTTGAATTTTGTTATTTCTTATTGAATTCATTCTTCCTTTGATGAATACAAATTATGCCTATTGCTATATTCTACAAAGGTAGTTATTAGAAGACATCGCATTGTATTTCGGTTTAGACATTTTAAAGCAGGTACATATATAACAAACTATTAACAAAGGTGTTGAAAGAGGGTATCATGTAGGAATTAGTTCTCTATTAGACACAAAGGTTAGCCATTTTATGAATGTATAAGAAAAAGCCATGACCACAAAAACACGCTCCTTTTATCAATTTCCACATTCACCTATGCTCTAATTCATCATTTGAATGTACATATAACCCTCATGAAATAATATGGGAATATTAAAAATACAGAGACTTAATGCAAAAAGTACACAAGAAAGGAACAGAAGATATCTATGCAGCACGCACTACAGGTTCATGCTGGTGACTCGTGATGGGGATTCCCATCATTTATTAAAAATAGGGATGGGTCGGTTCGGTTCTTCAGTTCTCGGTTCCACCGGTTCTTGAGCTTAGAACCGGAACCAGAACCGAGGCCAAAAATAATCGGTACCGAAATAATTGGCGCGAAAACCAGTTTGAAACCTACTCACACTCTGAAAGTGGAGGCTTCACATTAAAACTGGTGAAATAGATGCTTCAAAGTCGCGAATTATTCTAATTCAGTCTCTGAAAATGATTATTGATGACCTTATCTTACCATTGAGCAATGCAAAGTAAGTGGTAAATTAAGAACCGGAACCGAGAACCGAAGTTAAGAACCAAACCAGAACCGAAAAAAAGTGGAACCCATCCCTCATTAAAAACATTGTATTAATTACAATTTATATATTACAAACATTTAAACACTAAGTAACGACTTTTAGGGTTAAAATCTATGGGAAAATTAGTAAATAAAATTTCAGTCACCAGATAGGTAAGTCAAAAAATGGTGCCGATTTCACTGTTAAGCAGTTCAAAATAAAAATTCATCAAAAACTAAAAATATTAAATATTTCATAAAAAGCAATGATGACTGAAGCATAAAAAATATTATGCCTCCACAAATTGTATTCATTATCATTAGGTTCCTTGAAGACTGCAGTGAATGATGTCGATGTAAAGATGACTTCTTACTTATAATAATTGCAATTCCGGGAATGTATTGTAATTTCAATACCCATTGTAGTTATTCTCAGACACATAATATTGCTGATGAATTGTTACAATGCTGGTGAAATGAATTACCTAGAACAATAGTTCTGTATGACAAGCTCATGGGAACCAAATAATCACTAGTTATATCAAACTCTCGTTGTTATCGAAGCTGTTAAAAATAATCTTCTGCAGCCACTTACTATGACTTAGACCTTAGTTTAACCAATATTGTGGGTGTTTCGAGCAAATAGACAAGTTCCCATTAGGTTAACTATTAAAAATTACATTTTTGCACACTTCATTGACCCGTGGTTGTTACTGTTAATGACTTTAGATTTCATGATATATGTAATTTTTTGGAATATAAAGTGGTGACTTTTGACACTTAGCATGTTTTTCCATACTTTCTTGAGTTCCAAATACTTCATGGAAGCAAGTAATATAGCAATGTATTGGACTATTATTGACAAAAACTTTGGAAACCAGAAAAATTGTCATGCCTCTTTTGGAATATTCTCTTCATATTTGATCTAATCATAATTGTTGCAAGCAAGGCCATAAAATTTGATATTTTGAAATGCCAATTTTCCAGAGGATTTCATAGTATCGAGTTTTTTTGTCAATGTGGTTTGGTTGGTCTTAGGCCAAGCTAAGCTAAAGGTGAGGCCATATTGCCAAAGGTAACTGTTTTGTCTCCTGCTATGCTGCCTGTATTTTATTACTTCAATTACTTATTGTTAACAGTGATAATTTTCAATACCTTATGATATGGATCCTGGAATTGAAATATTTTGTATACTGCACGATTTCTCTGGTGGTAATATTATTATTCTCGCTGTTTGATTCATATAATCATTCTCCATTAGTTTTTTTAAAAAAATGTACATTACCTGGATTACGTAAGGTAAGTAATTAAGTTTTGTGAAGGCAGCTCGTGTCTGCTGCGTCACCCTTGTAAATGTGTCATATGGCTCTGTTGGTCATTCCTGGGCTCTTCCTCTAATTTGTTGCCTTCTCATTTGCATTCAGGTGCACTTTTTACATGAAGGCGGTGATGATAGCTTCCTGCTCTGCAAAGAAAAAGAAAAATGCTTGGTTGAAAACCTCTAAGATGGCTTTGGAGAATTTAGGAGTGATTTGCTGTGTTCAAGAGCTGCCAACTGAACGAGGTGGGGGGGCAAGAAATCGCCTCCCAGTTGATGAGAGACAGGTTGGTTGAAGGATTGTGCACTCCCATGGTGAAATATTTAATAGATTCTAATCTTGGTGATATTTTAGAGCTGTTATTCAATTACTAATAAATGTACTTATTTATCTCTATGCTTTGCATAACACTGCACCAAAAAGGGTGTGCATTAAAGTTCATAGTAAAACCCTATATTGAGAAACATTAAAACGATGAAAGTCAATAATTCAGTGGCTTTTAGCATTGCAAATGTAGCAAAATTTGCTAAGGAGGACTTTACCACCTTAAAATTAACACATGTGGAAAATCATAAAGCGCAGTAAAATTTTTAATACATTTTATAAAAAATAATTGTCTTCACATTTTTGTGATATTTTTGGGATTAATTCCATTGAAATTTCTGTTGTTGAAAAGGAAGAAAAATTTATTGATTTGGAGCTGTAAACAATTTTTAGACAAGAAAAAAGAATCAGAATCATATGAGGAAATTGAATAAAAGAATTTAATTTTACATTATTTTATCCCTTTAATGATAAAAATTACCATCTAATATCTTGAGTGCAACTAATTTCAAAAATCAAGTGAAGAAACATCAGCACTGGATTTAATGCTTTTTTTCTTGGAATAAAGGGGTGAGAACTAGAGACGTGTGAGTACTACCCGTGAATATCTCTAATTGTAGAAAATATTTGATATTCTAGATCTTGAATAATTATGATACAAGATAAAGTTCAAATACCTTGAATATCGAGTCCTACACCATTTGGTGCTCATTATGGCGGATCTGAAAAATCGATTTTTTGTGGGGAAACTTGGCCCTCTGGAAAAAGTTGTCCGAGTGACTCAATATGAGGCCAGAAAAATTTGGGATCTCTAGGTTAACCCTAGACCCTCGCACCATGGCTGCTATTCTGAACGAGATAAGGTTGGCCTTATACGTCATAATAGCAAAAAAAGTCGATATTTTCAAGATTATTACAACCCAGACATTTGATAACTGCACAAGATGTAATGGATTTTCCATTGGTATGAATGAATAAATAAATGACGAAATAGTAGGCTCAATGTATCGTCAGCGCTGTGTGGATCGGAGACATTAACTGATCGAATGTCGTCGAACGGATGCCTTCAGCGTCTCGTCAAGTTCCCTTTGTTCTATTTCATTGCACATCGGACTAAGCCAAGGATATGATACACAAACACCTAACCTGATATTTAAACCAATACATGTAACCAATATTTTGGGGCCCATGTGATTGTTAATTCTCCCAGTGTCTTGTAACAGTTTTAAAATATCGGTTACGAATACAGTAGAGTGCTGATTATCCGTACTAATGAAGGGGGAAGCCCAAATAGATAATCCGATCACATTCAACTGTGTGGCTGGAAGCCACAGCTAGAATTCCAGCATTCTGAATTCTCTCCAGCTGAATTCATGCTGAAATTCAGCAGGGGAGTTTGTGTTGAAAGCATTGTGGTATGAAGAGTTTTTTTTATTACGATAGGTATGGGTAAAATACTGTCAACGTTTCCAACAAATTTCCATCTTGATTGGGAAAAATAGTGAAAAAGGTCTCTGAGGGAAACAAAGTGAATTCCATCCTGCCATCAGTGTACCTTAGACTTGGGCACTGTGTTTATTTGAATCCATTTTTGGAAGTCTTATTCAATGAAGAAGGTTATATTCCATTTCTGGTGTATCTTCTGAATGAATTTTTCAAGGTCTTCATCCTGGTTTTGCTCTCCATTGCCACTGATATTTCGATGAGCAAAATATTCACTGAAATATCAACAGAGATGGAGGTCATTACCTGGAGGAAGATCATAGTGGAATTTGCTCATTCAGTGTGGTTTTACTGCACTACAATTAAAAATTTTCCCTTGAAATTAATTCTCATTTTCTTTTTTTTTTTTGTCACCTCCCTTTTTTTTGGTGTTAGTTAGCCAAAAAATACATGCCTTTTGGGCCTGTGGTTACCCCACAATGCTACGTTGTGGATTAATATTTTCCTCTTTCTCCTCAGGTGACTGATGAATCACCTGCCATTCAAGGTAGGGAGGATTTAACAGCTTCATTTATTGAAGAGAACATCCTGGAAATACAGAAGAAAATTCTGTCAAATCAGGAAGTTATCAGTGATAGTATTAAACGTATTGTGGGCTCTGCAAGCTTTAATGTTAAGTTTAGGGATAATATCCATTCAGATCCACGCATATCATATTTTAACAGGGATGTGGTGAGGGCTGAGATCTCTATCATTAAGAGGCAAAATAATATTTTGGGATATGTGGATAATTTCTCTGCAAGTCAGAATCCCAAACATTGCAGTGACTTTCAAATATTTGAGGAACAGTGTCATATAATGTCATATCAGAGTGGATTTTTGGGCAATTTAAATAAATTAAACTTGGAAAAATTTAGTTTGAGTGAAGAGGATTTGTATTTAATTCAAGCCTGTGAGGTATTGAATAAACGTAAGCCTCTGCTTGTCAATGAAAGAATGATTGGAGAGAAGTGGAATCTCATCCTTGAGAACCAGACGAGTATGTTGGACAACCTCCTTGGCATCATGTCCACACTCAGTGGCATTGCACCAGACATTGAGAATGGTTTTGAGATGTCAAAAAGGGACAGCCACGTGCCTTTCCTTGAGAATGTGACTGTAACATACAAGTTCAAGATCTGCTATCATGAGAATGAGATATCAGCCATGCTTAATGAGGTGATGCATACCCATCGCCGTATTGTAGAGAGTCAGAGACAAATAGTGTTGAAAGAGGACCAAATATTAAAAGCCTTCCATTTGTGTGTGTTCTCCAAAGTTGTGATTCGTGAAATGAGTAATAAGAGTCCCTTCATAGACAATGAGCTGTATGTGTTGCAACTCAGAACATGGGCTGGCATAAACCATTTTCTATCAAAACTGAATCAGGTGTACTTGGATCGGATTGATGTTCTGTGTGGGGGCAATGATGTGGTGAAATATCAAAGTGAGGTTTTGTCCAACCAGAAATCCATTTTAGCCAACCTAAGTCGATTTCCTGGCATTCAGGCTGCAATCCTTGAGAATCAGAGGTTGATTCTTTGCATTCAGGATGAAGTGCTTGATCACTATATCCCTACCACCAAGGGCAATGAGCCCATTGGTGAGGACAACATCGGATTTAAACTTCTGAAATCGCTGGGGTGGTCAGGAGGTGGTTTAGGCTCCAGTCAGCAAGGAATCTCTGAACCAGTGAGGTGAGGAAATATTTGTCATGGTGTTTATTTATGTTGACTTTATTTTAGATTTAATCATTTTGGACAATCTCTTCAGAAATCATCATTAATGCCAAAGAATTCATTTGACAGCAAGTGTAATTCTTTAGTGAGCTCCTTTTCCCTTGTCATTTTCAGGGCTGAAGGCTGTGTGGGAAGGACTGGTCTTGGCTACAAGGCTGTTGAACTTAAAAATCCTCGCAAGAGAAGTGCTCCTGACATGAGCAAGTTATGTGAAAATTTAAGAACCAAATGCATGAGACTCGGGAAACATCCTCAAGTGCCCCTGGTTGGAGGAGTGCCCATACCAATTGCCTTTTGCCCAGCAACTAAAATTGAAAAAGTGAGTTTTATACGTAATGACTATTGCCTTAGACAAATTTCACACAAGTTAAGTGAAATTTTATCTTAGCTTTGCCCTCTTGGGCTGTATTTTTTTCTAAACATTGGTTAATTTATTCCACATTTAAGATCTTGCCATTATGTGTTTGTTGAACGGGAACAAAATGAAAATTTTATATTTAACTGCCTGGTAGCTTCTGTGGAATTTCAGCATGAAGGAGAGAATTAATCAGAGATCATTGCCATTAGGATCAGAGAGAATAATACATCCCTGCAATTTCAAGTTAAATTTACTAAACACAAGTACGGTTCCTCAATACATATTATTATTTTCAAGGATTTCCATAGCTTCTTTTGTTTTTGATTTCGCAACGTAAGTCCTCAAAAAACATAATACTGAGAAATTGATTATAAGTTGCAGAAGCCTTAGAAGAAATTACAAGCATGGCTTCATTGCAGTGCAGAATAATAAGGTGAATAATGAGCTCCGAGGAAAATATGCACTTTGCCATTCCCTAAGACCTAATTAGCAACAGATTATGTCATTATCAGGTGTTTGCTTCAGTATGAGCCTAAAGCCACCTCGTACACTGGGATGCATATTAACTGTTGACCTCTAGATAAAGAAGTTCTCTCTGAGGTAAGCACGTTTACTATCAAATAGCTGTTTTGGATAGTAATCTGTGTATAATTGGTGTATTCTTTGTTGATTATACCTTTAAAATGATGCATAAACCTGAGGAGATGCTGAGACTTGGTAATAGAATGCTACAAAAAATCGTGCACTCCATCCTGAAGGGTAATGCTGCAGCTTTTCTTTACATGAGTAAAGGTGAGGATAATGTAGTGAGTTGTACACTGATGCTCATTGTACTACAGGCATGATAATTATGGCTTAGGCAGCTGTAGTACTGTGATGGTGTTTACTGGAAGATGGGGTAAACGAGAGAGATAGAAATTGAGTTAATATGCAACTTAATTTTCAAATACTGCACCATGTAGCGGTTAAATCTAAGGCTTTATGAAGGTCCTGGCAGTCTGAGGTACTGTGAATTTATTTGAAAATTTTACAGTCATTGGCATAGACTAGAATATTAGCTTGGGAGGAAGAAACAAGGGAGGCCAAGTCATCAATGATGAGGTTAAATAGATATGGCCCCGGGAACCTACCCTGAGGAACAACAATGTTTGGAAGGACCAGTGAGAAGAGGCACCTGGAAGTATAACCTACTGAGTTTTATCGCAAAGAAAGGGTTTGATGAGATCAAGAAAACTGCCATGCACGTTGCACCGTTGACTAAGCTTGTGAAAGAGGAGGTAATGGTCAAGAGAGTTGAAATCTTTGGAGAAATCAAGAAAGATGGGATGAAGTTATATATTTTTTGCTATTGTGTTGACTGCATCGTGTTGAAAGACAGCTAGGTTAGTCAGACATTTGGAAGGAAACCGTGTTTATTCAATATATTTATTAAAAACCAAACTTACAAAATACAGTAGAAACTTGAAATTACGATATTTTGATATTACGAAGCAAACTCTTCGGTCCCGACCATAAGGATGTAACATTCCCCGTTATTATAAGTTTGTTCAACACAGAGTATGTTACTAACCTTTCCTTTATTTCCGATCCGCTCTGCTATGGTAGATTCTGGCTAGCCTTACTAAATGTGAATTAGAACGATCGAGTTTTCTATTTAACGAACTATTTATTTATTACTGCCCTGACTCACAGGTTATTGCACTCTATGTACCCCACAAACAAATATATACACTCTTCACTTAAATCACACAAATTATGTATCCCACAAACAAAATAATACACCCTTCACTTCAATCACTTGCCCAACACATAATGACATTCAATATGGGCATAATACAACACAAATCAAAAAAATACACAACATCGGGAGAATTGCTCCCTTCAAAATACCTCGCTTCAGGTGTTGTAAGGTTAGCGAGTGTTGTCAATTTTCAGCACCATGCCCCCACGCTCGTTTCTCTCCTGCGACTGCCTAGTGGTGATTTGTTCAGCTGCTCCCTGCTAACACAACTGGCTGCTAGTGGTTGAGGTCGATGCTCACCCCTCCGGATTTCACAATGCACGTTGCACCATTTTAATTAATTACATTGCCTATTTATTTTGCACAACACTGGGTAAGGTAAACATCTTCTCTTGTGAATCTGCTCTCCAGCCTTACGACCTGCGGCACATGGGGTTTTAAGACAGGGCGACGCTTCTTGTGTGCTGGCTTATATAGCGGTTCGCTAAGGCATTGTCGTCCTTCGAGAAGCTTCACTATTGTTGCTCTTTCTGTTTATCTAGAATATTCTAAAATCTAGCGTGGTTCAGGTTCTTACCTATTGTTGTATCTCGCCATGTGGTGTCCAATATGGAGGAAAGCACAATATTGCAAAACTTTAAATATAGATAAATGGATGTTAAGTTGAACTATTGGCATTTTAATTACGAAAAATTAATACACTGGAACAGTCTGCATCACCTTCTGTATAATTTGGCTGCCGGGGCTTAAAAAATATGCATAAATGTTTTCGTGCGATCTTGCCTCAATGAGAGTACATTACAAGGATATCAAAATACCTGTAACAGTACTCGATATTGTGGAATAACAATGTTTTGAAATTACGAACCTCGGGTCGCGGTCCCGACGTGAAAAAATTACTCGTTTTTATGAATAAATACGGATCATGGCAGCGTTTTTCAGACGCTCCTAGCAAGAGTAAGGCTCCTAATCATTCATCGTTTTCATACACATTATGCATTATGACGCGACTTTGAAAAATAGGCAAAGTAGTACATAAAATGTGTCACCAATACGACTAAAAATACATTCGGCTTTGCCAACAACGAGTCTAAAAAAATGTAAATTTGTCAAGTACAGATGTATTTGACCGCGAGAAACTAATTGCTAAAACCAGCATTTTCCTCTTATGGTCCCTGTCATTTTTTGCTACCCATTTTCCCCAAACATAAATCCATGAAGGGTATTCCTAGTACAGTAATCATTTACTGTGCGCGTGCACTCAAAAACGTTTTCACGGGCATCGGAAGAGATACTATGGCCTTTGGACCATAAATTCAGTCTTGCATATCACACATGGAAGCGTTTTTCTTCCTACATATTTCAGACGGATTACCCAACCTTACTCCACGGCCTAATTATTCCGGCTGACAATAGTTATCATCGAAAAAATCAGGTTTCATTTACTGTCCTCATTGAATGTTTTAATTTAGTCATCAAGGAAGGATATCTTCTTCGTAAGTAAACTTCCCTTCCGTTCTTCCATCGCCAACAGCCAAGAAAATCAGAGAAAATACAAGTTCACTTAGTTTGTACTTACGATCACTTAGTTTGTACTTACGATCACTTAGTTTGTCGCATTAGATTCTAAATGATGTTTTGTTCTTCAGCGCTTGCTTGATCAACACTAAAAAACATTAACATATTTATGTCGTATGATAGTCTACATTTCTCACCTTTCTCTCCCACCCAGCGATTGAAAAAATATCCTAAAAGATATCTTCTCAACTGCAATCCTCTGGAGTGACAAGGAATCTGGCAAGGATTTTGTAGCCTAATCCTTATTAGAGATACACATAAGACTAGATGAAAAGTAGAACCATCCTATGAAAAATCCTACTTCACGACGTCGGAGAGGGAGCAGAAAGCCTTGTCAGAATCCTAGTCCAATCGGAGGCACTTCCATATCTCCCTTGCGTTATCGGACGATACACCCCGGAGGACATCAGGGGTAGGAGTTAGTTGGTACCGTCCAGTTCGGAAGCAGGACACGAATTGACCGAGATCTTTGGGTAGGTGTGTTGGTGCAAAAGGTTTAGTTGTTAACACGGTCAAGGACGTGGAGCCTTTTCAGTTAAAGAGAAAAGGAGTAACGTTGGAAGAGAAGGTGAAAATGATCTCCAAAATTGAATAAAAAAAGTTAAGTAGAAGTGCTGTTGCAGAAAAGTTTGGTCATTCTGTTGTCAGAAGAGCTAACAACTTTTTTATAATAAACATTTGTTCATAATATTTCTTCTTGAATTATTATTCGCTGATTTCCTTTTCACAGATTGCCAGAAGTGATCAGAAATTAAGGGAAAGCGAAATGGAATTGCCCGCCCATTCCCATGTTCTTTTCTCCCCTGACAGTCACCACCAAGAAAATTCCCCAGTTTTCCATCTCCTTTGCTCCAAAACTTCGACTTTCTCTCCCCCACTACCTTTATTTCACATTTGCAGGCAACCCAGCAAAGGTTTTCCTTCCCTCCCACACTGGTCATCTCACATCAAGTGACCCTTCGTTTCGCCATCCCCGGGTGGGCAAGAGTCACCCCCTCCCTCCGAAGTCCCCTGTGCTGGCCCTTGAGGAGACAGGGCCCCTTTGTGAGCCCCTTCCCTCCCACCTGCTCAATGGGTGCAGTGTCCCTCACTGGCTCAGTAGGCCTCACATGCCCACTTTTGGGCCCCTGAAGTGCCCCCTTTCCCAAGGAATCTGTGAACGGGGTGTAAAACGTTCAGATATTGTTTTGTGGGCATATCTTGATTCATGATAAAAGACCCCACTCTCCGGTGTCTTCTCCTACCACTCCGCAGGCATAGCCTGTTGAGGTAGAGCAGGAGGGAGATAAGATGTGAATTATACACTGCATAAGTATATGATTCTTTCGATGTTTATTTCCTGCATGCATCCCTTGGCCTTGAATCCCAGCTAGATCAACCTCCCAAGTGATGTAAGATACTCGGAGACTATGGGACTCGTAGCTGTTTTTGTGAGGGTAAATGGAGTGACCCCCTCAATGAAGGGTGAAGACGTAAGACTTCCGATTCCGTCTTTGTGCGTGGCAGGAACTGGAGCTGCAATGCTTTCGTGCGTAGCCAGAAATGGAGCTGCAATGCTTTGTTGAAAATCCCCTTGCTTGATTGGAAGCAGAGGAAGAACGATATCCAGGAACGAAAAATATTCCACAATTTTTAGGTGTATCGAATATTTCAATTATGCCTGTAATTTAGTGGAAGAATAGCAGGCAACCTGATTTAAATAGAGCCACAACTGAAGCGTTTGCAGAGTATAGTGAAAAACGTAAATTATGGATTTATGTTACCATTGTTAGTAGCTGAAGAAGTAAATTATCACGCCTTCACCATTGAAGTGCGTGGTTTGTACAATCTACTTTTGGAATGAGGTAAACATAAAGATGAACAGATGAACTCCTTTTTAAGCTCTTCATTCAGAGCCTTCGTCTCGGAAATAACCACGCAATCAATATCAATAAAAAATACTCAATAAAGGATCACAACCTACCTTTGCAAACAGCATTAGGCAGGAGGGTTCTCTGCTGCACAGGATTGATGGGTGGAGAGTGTCAGGGGAGATAACTTTGTCTGACCACAGACACATACTCTTCACTCCTTTAGAATCTAATCACAGGGAAATAACATATGGGTCATTCCACCTCAATTCAACAAACGTTTGTCCCTTAGGATCTCAGATTGTGATAAAAATTGGTGTATGGGAACAAAATCACCTCAAACTGAATTCCCTCAAACAGTTTTGTGAAAAAAAATTTTTTGAGCGAATTATGCATGTTTTAATTTTTTTGCATTTTTATCAAAATTCCGAGCCTTAAATCATATTATCACTTATATCTCCACTTGTAATTGCCATACAGCAATGGTTAATAGCTCGTTTCAAAGCTAAATCTTTATTGAATGCAAATATACCAAGGAAAAATTATTTTCTTCTAAACCCTTTTGTTGTTAATTACTAATGTTTAAAAAATTGTTAGTAAACTTTTCTCAAATACTCCATCTTGGAATAGGCCGAAACTTTTTTCCGTAATCCAAACATACCTAGCTAGCTATTCCAAAAATAAAATTTAGTGGCAATTCATGAATGCGTTTTTTATAAATATTTAAACATTTAAAATTTTCTCTCGCGGGGCCCGTCGGTTCTCCCCCTTGGAATACATGCAGCGGACACGCGATGCAAGCATAAAAATTTCCTAATTGCTCAAGTTCGTGCCTATATGAGATAAAAATATATTATAAACTATAAATGTTAACAACAATTGTTATTTCTTTCCCTTTTCGAGCTAAATATTGAGTTGATCCAAATTTCTCTTGAATTTTTGCCACACTCCAGCTTTTAGGTAGTGTAGACAGGACTAAAATTTTTTCGCTGTAGGAATTAGCTTCAGCAAATTTTTCCTTGAGTTGACTTAGCATTTCACACTGTACTAACTCTTATGGACCGAACGAAGTTTTTGCTTTTCCCCATACTTTCCCGATTGCTCTTCGATAAACAGAAGTAATTTTATGAATTTTTTCTTTAGAGTTTTTTCTACTTCTCAATTTTTTTCTATTTACTGGTAATGTACCGATTTCGGATAAACTCAGGTTGAATTTTTCCAGCACAGATTGACGAGGGTAATAAGGTGCACCATCGCTCTCTCCTTGTGAGTCACTGTCATTGTTGGAATTGTTTGTAGGTAGGGATACATGAGCCTCCGCCAATTGCAAACCAGAAGGTTGTGACAGTACTGCTTCTGCAGCCACAAGCTGCTCAGGAACGTCTTCTTGATGACTGATGGGAGACCTTGATGTGTCACCTTTCGCGACTCCCTTATTCAGAAGCACTCTGCACTGACGACACAATTTTCTGCCCTCCACCAAAGACATCGCTCTAGTGCTGAAAATTTTCGATTTGTAATATTTGGCAGTAATTGTATATATATTAGCACTACGGATAATGCAATGCAGTTTCAGTGGATTACAGCACTGTTTTTGACGCTTTGAATAGAAAGCAATAAACGATTTTTCATTGTTAACGCACACGGTTTCCACTTTGACACCACTTCTATCCTCGATGAGCGGCAGCTCTCTTCGAAACATTTAAAGACACTGTCTCGCGAACACTTATCACCTCTCACTGCACCGATGGAGCAAATTTTGACACAATTTTGACATTTAGTTTAAAAAACTACGCACAAGAAAAAAGAGAATGCAGACAGCTCTATAATAAGGAGCTGCACACGCGGTGACAGACCAAAACAAACTGAGACTTCTTCAGTGAATAAACGCGGCTGTCAACAAAAACACGTGCAGCTAGATGGTCTTCCTTCAAGCTTTAAGGCACATGCCGCAATGGGAGGAATTGGCCACCAACGCGGTCATAAAAATAGGGTTCTGAAAGGAAGTGGAAAGGTTTTTACCCTTTTTCCCTTATCCGTAGGTGCCATTAAATATTTCTTTTTAGAGAGAGCTTCGTTTACGGAAAACGTCTCAATGCACGAAAAGCCACAGCTGCAGGCTCTCAACTTGAATTGAAAATGAAATGTTTTTGCATGGATAAAAAATATTTGGACACTAAAATCGGAATTTGCAGTAAATTTGTCTATAGAGATAAAAAGAGTGAGATAGCAAAAACTAAGACATTTTTCTGCTAGAACAAATGATGCAAAAATTCCATTATTGTAATTTATTTTCATTTCGTTTCATCAATGAATTATATTTGAAGATTCTTAAAAAGTTTTTTCACATTAATTGTCGCAGATTTTTAGCTCAAATAAAAGTTAATCTCCCTCGAATCTTAAGTGGGGCTCAATGGTAAATTTCTCCGCAAATATCAATTTAACATAACAAATTACAATTGTTGTTAACATTTATAGTTTTATAATATATTTTTATCTCATATAGCCACGAACTTGAGCAATTAGGAAATTTTTATGTTTGCATCGCGTGTCCGCTGCATGTATTCCAAGGGGGAGAGCCGACGGGCCCCGCGAGAGAAAATTTTAAATGTTTAAATATTTATAAAAAACGCATTCATGAATTGCCACTAAATTTTATTTTTGGAATAGCTAGCTAGGTATGTTTGGATTACGGAAAAAAGGTTTCGGCCTATTCCAAGATGGAGTATTTGAGAAAAGTTTACTAACAATTTTTTAAACATTAGTAATTAACAACAAAAGGGTTTAGAAGAAAATAATTTTCCTTGGTATATTTGCATTCAATAAAGATTTAGCTTTAAAACGAGCTATTAACCATTGCTGTATGGCAATTACAAGCGGAGATATATGTGATAATATGATTTAAGGCTGCTCTATACTTCTACCCTTTCTCAGATGTAACGGATTTTTGGGATTAGTTCTACGATTCCCCGCATAGGTGGCGGTATAAAAAAGTGGAATGGGGGGCCTTCTCCACATCTTCTCCCCCTCCTCTAGATGTAACATGATAGCTGTCAGAGCAGCTCTCGGGTCCCCCTCGCGAGTGTTTTGTTTTTTTGATGACTGAAAAGAAAAGGACTGCGGTCACTCGAGATTCTTAGAACCCGACCCTTTCTTATCTATGACCAAATGAAGGGGTCTCAAATCTTCCTGTTTCTTGCGTGGGCATCGTTTCACTTTCTATTACGAAATAATGATTCGTCCCACCTTGAATTTGCAATGATGGTAAATATTGTACAGATATTTAGAACGCGATTACAAGCAGTAGTTAGGTGTTCGGTATCACGGAGTTGAGTTTGCAATAGGTAATGCAATGAACCATGAGAGAAACAAAGTATCATAAATATACCAAATGTGCACTTAGGTCAAAAGGCAGCTAAAAATTGCGCTCATGACGATTTGGCTTCTAATTTCTTAACTCAATGAAACACGTAAGTCAAGGGAAATTTTATTGGGCGTTTGTATTAAATGAACACGGTGTGCATGTATTTTTTCCAGCATGGTGTGAATTGTCGCAAATAATATTAATAGAATGTTGAGTGGATACGTTTCTTCTTATTTAATTACATTTAATATTCCTATTTAATTACATTTAATATTCCTATTTCATTTCTCTATTTTAAAATTATGTTATTCGGATTTCAGAAAATGTTTTGGCGTATTATAACACGCTTATGGAAGTTAAAATAAACAAATAAAATTTTTAATTTCCTAGGACCCTATGAATTATGCCGAGCCCTCCTTATGTAAGCTTGACAGCGAACAGTCATTGCGTAGAAGCGTGTCTTTCTCTGCCAGATCCTAACTGATGAATCACTTAGGCAGGTTAGATTTTACGAGAACTCTTTTGTGAATGTTAATCCCTTGTACCTGGTTTCAACTTTCAGAATCCGAAGAATGCTCCTTTTCAGGAACTGAAATGGTGAAACATATTGTAAACTCATTTCGTAGATAACTCAACGACATCAACTGTGCCTCTTTCATCAGTACAGAGAATGAGTGGAAGACTTAAGATTATTACAAACATAGAACAGTATGTATTTCCACTCTCTAAATCAATAAGGTATCATCTAATCGAGTCAAAAATAATGCCGGTTCAATACGGTTTAGAAGTTTAGTATTCATAAAACGCCTACATTTACATAATATCCTGCAAGCCACCGTAATGGTGTGTGGCAGTGGCGGCCATTCACCAGGCATGTATTATCAAACAAGGAGAATACTTACTACTATCCTACTTAATAAACCTATGATAGAAATAGGCCACGAACATTTTTAAGGGTAATAACAACAAAATCTATAAAAAAAGAAAAAAATAATTGTATTCTTTTTGGGCCCCGCACCGATCGCTTGCGATCACCTAACTTCTCAAATCAACCCTATCAGTCATGAATACCTACACCTTTTTTCCTAGAGCTAGACTTTATAATTTGCTTATGATATTTTGTTAAAAGAAATGTATATGTTTTGGTAAATGATTTAAAACGTGGTACAATTCATGTTTCTGAAATTGTGTGCATTTACAGTGCACCCTGCAAGCCACCTTGAAGGCATGGCCTGAGGAGAGCCTATATGTATGTAGCGCCGTGCAAGCCACTCCCAGGGTGTTGGCAGGGCATTAATATTCACCGAACATGTGCTAATAATCGCAACTCTAGTTAATCAGAGATTATTACTAATATCTCGCGGGACGCGGGAACACTAAAAATCTTACCTATTTTTCAACATGCAAGAAAATAAGGCAAGTACAGGGATGGAAAAATATAAAAGTTCCATGAATCATCACGCCGTCACCTTTGTGCCAGTGAATTAGCTAAAATCTGTATCTCATTCTGTTTGATTTTAAATTACATATTACTGCACTATAAACAAACGTATAAGTTCCGTATCCACCAAGTTCTAGTGCGTGAATTATTTAAATCCACGTCGAAGGATGAATCTACTAACAGAATAAGTGTTTTATTCACAAAGTTATTTTTCCATTGCTCATGCAATATGCCAATTAACATGGGTTTGGATCTTTTCAGATACACTGCAAACAAGTTTACGTAAATGTGTTTTTCCTAAAAATTCCTATTGGGTTTTACGAAGGCCACTTCGCTAATTTAGTTCTCATGTCGAATCAAAGTGCTTTTCCATAGTGGTTGGCCGGCTTATGAAAAGTATCTCCGCTCCTCTGCTTTACTATTTCATGTACCTTACTAAATTCTATTCTTTTATCTATGATCGCTTATTTCTGGCATAATTTTCCCTGATATAGTTCTTTGGTAATCGTCAATCGATAACTGCGGCCATTGTCTCAAAAAAACCACTTCATCTCTGCTTTAGATATGGCTCACGAAAATGACATTAAATTTTGCCGGAGAAAGCTAGAAGAAGAGAGGGGAGATAGAGGTCAAGGCATTCTAGGCCTGATTCAAAATGAACTGCTATTATAGCACTGTGAGGCCTATCGTAATTCATTAAGAAAGACGCTGGAGAAATTTCATACTATATTAAATCTCACCAGGCATGATTATGAAACATCGGAAACGACGACAAGAGAAGCAATTACTGTGACAAGAGATCCTAATTCAACCTTTGATATAGATGTTTATCATTATATTGACATTTTGCAATTTGTTTCTGGCTTGCTGTTACGCTAAGACATTTTCCGACGGGCGAATCGTATCCATATGGATACGATTACGGTTATGCATGACCGTATAGGGATATAGCGTTACCTGATTACTCAGCAAGAATTCATGAGGGTAAAATAAGTTAAATTATGCATGAAGTGTGTAGGAATATCTGTCATAATAGATGGTGAACTATTTAAAGGTTAGATACGTGCTATTTGTTCTAATTTATCCCAGTTCGTGGTAGCTGTGATAACAATTACGACAGGTGACATCCTCATGAATGGCATGTGAGACAACGGACAAGTGCCGATGGAGATATTTCATTGTTTTGTTTTCAGTTATAATTTTCATGTTCTGTTCTAATACTTTATTGCTCTATACCTACTGGTCACAAGAATTATCAAAATCATAGAATACCTACATAATATATTACTTTCAACTCAACCTTCGCCAAAACGTGATTAATTGAAGAACTACACTAGGTGAATGCCTATATAAAAATACCTATAAGAATTACATATGATTATATATACTACATGGGCACGCCAGTTAATTGTATACGGAAAAGCTCTGAAAACCAATTATAATTGCATTTCGTCCGGCACTTGCTCAATTTGAATCCCCATAAAACAAAGACGAACGTCGTGCGCTCGTATCACGTGATCATTCGAGGAATCATACGATCAAAATTAGAACATGTGCTAATTTTGATCGTATGATCATGCGAATGAATTTCATGCGAGGAGATTTCCGTGTCACACGACGCATGAACTTCATGCGCATGATTTTATTCGCATGATCATTCGCCGTGGAAATCGGCATTCATATCCGACTCCTCAGATACTCTCCGTAAAGCTCGGAAAGACCATTTTCGGTTTCGTCCATCCAGTTGGGGGGGGGGGGGGGGGAGGGGGGTGTTATCTCCGAGGTGTAACCTGACACTGCTCTGGGAACCCACAAGCTAGCTCAGAGACAGAACCCATGAGGGGTTTTGTAAACAAGAGGGGTGGAACGCCTTAGAGCAGGAGTGGGGGTAGGCCGCCAAAGGAAGAAATCTTTGCGAGGAACTCACGCGCATCACTAGTTTAAAAACGCGATACATGCTCCATGGCTAATGGGTTTATGGCCTAGCTATAGAAACAGCATCATCAGTTGTTATTTGAATGGGTAGATGAAGGATCAAGCTTAGTAAAGAGTTGAAGCAAAATCTTCGTATCGTATTCTAAGCTTAACAAATAGCTGCTGAAAATAGACAAAAAATGGAAAGTTTGGAAATTTTTTATAAAATAACAAATAAACCTACAAAAAATCTATTTTACTAAACTCTAAAAACAATCCTTTTTCTATAATGGAAAAAATGCCCAAGATGCCTGCTGCTACGATAAAGTCGTAGTCGCGTCAGGCTTAAGCATCTGCAACGGCCTTTTAAAGGCAGGTATAGAGCCGCCTTAAGGCTCGGATTTTTGCTAAAAATGCGAAAAAATTAAAACTCATAATTAGCTCAAAAAATTTTTTTTCATAAAACTGTTTGAGGGTATTCAGTTTGAGGTGATTTTATTCCCATACACCAATTTTTATCAAAATCTGAGATCCTAAGGGACAAACGTTTGTTGAATTGAGGTGGAATGACCCATATAGAAACCCCAGGACTACCAACTGGGGACTATTTTGAGAAAGGCTGGGAGCTGTCCTAGAGGGGGGACCTCAGTGCAAGTTTAGAAATGTGGATGAGGTAGATGCTGCTGTTGATTATCTACAGAGAAGCATCATCACATCCTACAAAGACAGCTGCCCCCTAAGGACCAGGAAGGAAGGGTGTAAATTACCCTGGTGGGGAGCAGAATTAAACGGTCTTCGTAGAGAGACTAGGAAACTCTTTAATAAAGCAAAGAGGACAAGAATACCTCGGGATTGGGAAAACTTTAAGGTTGCCCAACGGAGGTACAAAGCAGCAATCAAGCGCTGTAAAAAGGACTCATGGAGGGGCTTCTGTGAGAGCGTAGAGACTGTTCCACAGATGGCAAGACTTCATAAGATCCTATCGAAAGACTCAGAAGCGGGGGTGGGTTCTCTGCTTCCCTCGGGAGACTTCACGTCTTCCGACAAGGAAGCGCTAAAGCTAATGCTGGAGACTCACTTTCCAGGCTCCAGGGAGTTGAGGGAGATGCATCATGGGAGGAATCCCATCCGTCCGGCTCGGACAGAATGGAGACTTTCCTCCAGCATCGTGACGTACACAGTTACAAAATGGACAATCATTAGTTTTAGCCCCTTTAATGCTGCTGGGGAGGATGGGGTATTTCCTGCACTCCTTCAGGAAGGGCAGGATCTGCTCCTCCTTCCAATGGTAAGAATATTTTGCTCCTGCCTGGCTTATGGATATGTTCCAAAAGCCTGGAGGGTCACCAAGGTGGTTTTCATACCTAAACCAGGTAAGACAGACTACACAAGAGCAGACTTATTTCGAGGAATCAGTCTCATGTCTTTTCTACTGAAGACACTAGAAAAGATAGTGGACAGGTACATAAGGGATGGGCCATTAAGGGATCACCCCCTGCACCTGTATCAACATGCCTACCAGAAGGGAAAATCTGTGGAGACAGCGCTCCACAATCTTGTTAGCAGGATTGAGGGAGTGCTGGAACATGGAATGTATGGACTGGGGGCATTTCTTGATGTCGAGGGAGCATTTAATAACACATCCTTCGATCAAATTCTCATTGCTGCAGGAAGACATGGTATCCATGCTCGCATTGTGAGCTGGATTAGATACATGTTGGAACAAAGAACTGTCAAGGTAGTCTTGAGAGACAGTTCAATGATGGTAGCTGTGACTCGAGGCTGCCCTCAGGGAGGAGTGTTATCTCCACTCCTCTGGAATATGGTAGTCGACAGTCTTATTTTAAAATTGAATAGGACTGGCGCATACACTCAAGGGTATGCAGATGATGTGGCTATACTCATCACTGGAAAGTACCTTGATACTGTCTCGGGACTCATTCAGAAAGCCCTGGATAAGGCAATGGGTTGGTGTGCAGAAACAGGGCTGACTGTAAATCCGGAGAAAACTAAGCTTGTATTGTTTACCAATAGAAGGAAAATGGAGGGCTTTAGACCTCCCTCTTTGCAGGGAAAGGTTTTATATCCCTCACCATTGGTCAAGTATCTTGGGGTTATTCTGGACTCTAAGCTTAACTGGGTAGAGCTTTTGGAGACCAAGGCAAAGAAAGCTTGTGCCTCCTTATGGATGTGCAGGAGGACCCTTGGTAAAACATGGGGACTTCAGCCAAAAGGCATTAGATGGATTTATATGGCAGTCATTAAACCTAGTTTCTTGTACTGCTCTATAGTTTGGTGGAAGAGAGTCCGGCTCAAAACTGCTGAGAAGAAACTGAACCACCTTCAGCGAATGGCTTGTATGGGCATTTCAGGGTCTATGAGAACAACCCCAACTCTGGTGCTGGAAATGCTGCTGAACCTCGCTCCACTCCATGTGGAAGCTGAGGTGCAGGCAAGGACAGCGGCTTATCATCTCAAATGTATGGGACAGTGGTATGACAAAGGAAGTTCCTATGGTTACAGACAAGTTTGGACAGAGCTCATGAAGTCGAGTCCCATCCTCGGGATGGGCAGTGATGGAATGATAGCCAGGTTCAACCAAACACCCCCCTACTTCAAAACCCACTTCCCGGACAGGGAACAGTGGGCTAGAGGAAAGGGGAAAGAACTTCATTCTGGGGCCGAGGTATGGTATACGGACGGCTCTAGGAAAGAGGGAAGAGCGGGAGCAGGGGTCTACAACTGTAGCACACCAAGGAAGCTCTCAATCCCTTTGGGAAAATATGCTACGGTGTTCCAGGCAGAGGTATATGCACTTCTGACCTGCACATATGCTATTAAGGAGATCGGGATGTTTAACAAACCGATACATATATGCACGGATAGTCAGGCAGCTTTAAAGGCGCTGACATCACCATGGTGCAAATCACAGCTGCTGCAGGAGTGTCGTGAGGCACTCAATGATATAGGCAGATGCGGCAAGGTGGAACTTTTCTGGGTGCCTGGTCATGCAGACATATCCGGAAATGAGATGGATGATGAGCTGGCAAGGGCCGGTTCCAGCCGAAATCCGATTGGGCCAGAGCCAATCATACCTATTGCTACGTCAATAGGGATAGCGGAAATTAGAATGTGGGGCTTAGCCCGGCATTCTGAGATCTGGCGAACTACACCAAGTCTTAGACAGGCCAAACTACACATAGGAGAACCTACGCCCGGGCTTGCCAAAAGACTCCTGTCACTGAACAGGGGTAAATTACGAACGGTAGTGGGACTCCTCACGGGGCACTACCAGGTGATGAGGCACCTGCACCTCCTGGGAATTGTAGATTCACCTAGATGCAGGTGGTGCAAAGAAGGGGATGCTACTACATCCCACATATTATGCGAGTGCCCTGCTGTGATGAGGACTCGAAATAGGTACCTGGGGTCTCCATTTTTGGAACCCAGGAAGGTAAGGGAAATCCCCATTGGACCTGTTGGCCTTCAGCAAGGCGATCGGTCTTTATGGGTGATTTCCTTAGAAGGGTGGTTGGCACAATGGGCCAATAGGTCTGAGTGCCTCAGGGCCTCCTTGGAGGAACTCCACCGAAAAATAATCTATCCATCTATCCACAGGGGTGGTAGGGTGTACAAAAAATGCCACGACAGGATCATACACATTAGGCCTTAGAATGATAATGCTGGAGTAGTCATAATGAGAAAAACTCATGTGAAAACAATGAGTGATATTGTACAGCAGATTTGTGAACAATACAGCAAATACTACAAATTTGTGAACCGTTCTTGTTTGTCCCTCGCAACATATGTGAAATAAGCTGTTAGGTGAGAAATGTGGATGAAGGATGAATATAAATTAAGCTGCAATAATTCTAGATTGATTGTTTGAAGTCAATTGATTGCTTTTCTTTCCTTCATACTTGTTTTTTTTACTGGCTGTTATGTTATCAATAAAGTATTTCATTTACAATGCAGGAGGTCCTCGTTTTACGTCATTTCACTGACACATCATTAAAAAAATGACACCTGTGATCCACAACTCCATCATCTTCAACCACTTTTTTTGACAATTTATTCTTTTCAACTATGATACTTAAATGAGGATGAAACATATGTATTATTTTAGGTATTTGAAATGGCATCTTGCATAGATAGCTTAGCAAGGAAATAATTTTTTTCAAATGCATTTGGCCTATTAGAGAAAAATGAAAATTTTGTATGATTTTTTATAAATACTGCTGTGGAAGTCTTTGCTTGTAAGCCCATTTATGTATAAACTTAATATGTAAAGTGTATGTGAAAATATTCCCTTTCTGTCATTTTGCTTTACACTGTAATTTTACGTCACCTAATAGGATGAAAAAGGGGGGACACACTATACATGTACTTATCACGTATGTATATATGGCAATACTTTTCAAATGTGATTTTTTTCATTTTTCCATCTAGGTGGATTCACAAGAGTGCATAACATTGGATTGATTTGATAAATGGAAAAAAATCAGCATAATCCAGTCAATGCCAGTCAAATGTATACCTTGATATTTCAGTATGAGTACAGCTTTGTTCATAAGGTCAGTGTGGCTGATGACTCGTGAAAAATTTTTGGTAATGGCTGTACTTAATCAACTTAAGCAAGCCAGTTCTCCTCAACTGTGTACATATAATGGTAATTATATTCTAAATTACTATAAAACCTCTCGAATGATTTCTTGACTTATTTGATTTTATTTCAGTATTTTTATATCTTTGTTAATCTGTACTAAGTAACATTTCTCCATTGTATACATATATTGATAACCGTATTCTAAATTACTAAAACTTCTTGAGTGTATTTGATTATTTTTATTATTTTTATGATGCACACCAGTGGTCAACAAATATTTGTGACAGATGTGTGTCATGGTTACCCGCATATTATGTGCGTAGTGCACATTCAGAAGTGTATAGTTCTGAAATATTGTCGCAGCGGGCTCTTGGCGACATAAGGAGTGTCGAGAGGTTGGATGATTAGGAAATAATTAGGCCGAAATACCCAGTAATACCATTAATATATATTCTCCCCAAAACAAGGCACATAGTGAAAAAGTACATCACCACTTACGTTCCACGATGAGATAGAGGGAGAGAGAGAGCCTGGCACCGGGATGCGATCGCCCTTTGGAGATGGCACGATCGGCAACAGCGGGAAGGTGGCAGACGCGGGCACGGCGAGCGTAGCCCCAATCGTCAGCCGCGGCACGGACCGGAGTGATGGACGGGGAAGCAAGAGACGCGGGCACGGTGAACGTTGCCCTGGCGGAGCCTTCGTCTCCCGAGGATGGGTAGCGGGAGGAAGAGACGCGGGCACGGTGAACGTTGCCCCGGCGGAGCCTTCGTCTCCTGAGGATGGGTAGCGGGAGGTGGTCAGATCGTCTAGCCGAGGTCACGGCGAGCGTAACAAGCTTCGTGCTAGACGCGGTCACGACATGCGTGGCCCAACTGACCCTGATGCCTTGCCGGAAGCCGAATTTATTCCCGCTCCTAGGAGTGACCCTTGTCCTCTAACGAGCGCAGCCAGGAGTCACACTCAGGGAAGCAAGGGTTTCCCGGCCTACGTCACCGGTTATCGGTACCGATATCGGAAGCCAGTCATGCCCTTGCGGAGTCATGCCCGGTATCTCAATTCTGAGAATAGACGGTGCGTAAGGCACTCATGGTTCGGGCGGAGGCTCGACACGAGAGCATGGCGAATGCATGCCCTCGACATCACCCCTGTGTAAAATATGGTTTGGGGGGGAACCTAAGCGGTACAGGCTCTCTCTTGTCCTCATCCAAAAAATAAAATCAAAATACATGCAGTACAGAATTTTTGGCTATAGTTAACAGAATCACACAGGAAAAGAAACATAATCTGACTCTAGCAAAAATAAGGTTATAAAAGGCTTTCCGGGGCACACAAAATACAATGAAAACAAATCACAATACACAGAGAATTTGGTTATAGTTCAGGAAACAGTGGCACATGCGATTTAATGGTTATGATGTTCACAGCACTATTTTGGGTGCCTGTTCTGTCGTTTGGCTTGGCTTCGGTTGATAGTGTCTTATTAGTTTCACAGATAGGTTGATGTTGTTTTTTGTTTACATACCACACGAGTATTCCTAAACCAATGGAAAGCACAACAAAAACAGTTATTATAAATACTTAACCAGAAATTTTGACAGTAGACACTTTCTCGCCCACCGACGAAAGAAGTTTTACATCTCTTTCAATTTTATTCATGGAGATAGAGGGGAGATTGTGTGTATTTAGTCTTTCCAAATTTGTGAAAATATTACGGAGTGATTCTGAATGATTGACAATGGTGATATATGTTGAATTAATAGAAAATATAGCTGTAAAAGGTTCAACTGATATTTCCAAGGAAGCGGCAAAGTTATCATGAAATGGCTCCATCGTTCTGGGCAGGTACTGTAAACCGTCGTGGGCCGAACATCCGGATGACACGTGTAAACTCCCTTGACCTTGGATGCTCAACCTCGAATAGTTAAATGGGCAGTTAATGTTCAAGGCTATTTCCTCGCTCACGCTGTATAACCAGTGACCCAACTTCTCACCCTTTACATATATTACAAAAGGGGTTTTTGTGAAATGAATATCACAATTCTGCTGAATGGCTTCAGTATTATTTAAAAATATGGCTATATTGCACGAATTTGCAATTGCGGTATGGATAGGGTATCTAGGCGGGCAGACATAGACTTCCCCTTTAGTGCAGTGCTGGGAATAATCCAAAGGCACTAAGACGAATGCGTCTTTGTTACTACTCGCCGCAAGGTATGGCGAATCTGGCCTCGCAAAAACAGCCTGACCGCCTTCGGCTGTCAGAATCGGGAAAGAATGTGCTGAAAGGAGGGTGAAAATGCTTCCCTTTTGTGTTAATGGGAGTACAATTATCAAGGCGATCGTACCACGTTGACGTGACACCCGCACATGGGCGTATTTGTACAAGGGCAATACTTGGCCCCTCTCAAATCCAACGAAGGTCAGGTCAGGTGTTAATTTATGCACTGCTTGGTTTACCGTTCTCCTTAGGAGATCGGGGTAGATAATGGAGGAAGTCAGAACTCCCGCTTCCGCCAAGCTAATTGTTTCCTGGAGGCGACGGGCTTCCGTCAGAAGGTGGCCAATATGGCGAGATATGGACAAGAACCCTACTTGAAGAGTGGTGAGAAGTCGGTTCAATAACTGCACAGCGGAGACTGTACTGGTCAAAACTTCATTTCCCCGAGATAAATCCTTCTCCAAAGCCTTAAGGGCATTGATAGTCTGAGACAGCATCTGGTCATGTCTTTGTAAGGTTTTGGAAGTATTAGCCAAAAAGGTGTATCGCCCGTTGAGCTGCTGTTCCGTTTGCCTCGCAAGCATGGAAATTCTTTTCGAAAGGGTCTGTATTTGATCGTCGGTTGCAGTACCTGCCAAAAAATGTAGTCCATAGCCTAACATGTTAATTAACCCTCTGTCACTACGTCGCCGACCATCGACAGATTGTACATTGTATAAAACACTTTCAAGAACACCAGAGTCCTGCTCCACATTTTTTCTATATTCGGAAGCCAGTGTGCCAATAAAGTGTTCGGAAGTCGATTCCGCCTGCGCCACAAGTGTTTCACATAATCTATTAAATTCCATTATTTGTCCTTGCACCTCAGCGAAAGCTTGCTGAAACGCTTTAAGTCCTAGGTCCATGTGCAGGATCCATTCCGCCGCAGCAAACACAATAGTTCCACGGGGCACAAACAGTATTCCACTAGCAGTCACGGAGGAAATAAATATAAGAATGGAAATGCCGCCTGTCCACCAAGTCATTCTGAAAAGGGAAAAAAATACACTTGATTGCTGCCACTTTTTTTTTTACACAAATTTGAGCACTAGATTTTCTTTATCACTATGTTGTAGTCGGCGCTGCCTGGTGCGTTGTCGCCGCAGCTTATTATGTTTCTTTTTGCTAGGGCGCACTTTTACACTGCACATAGGGATCAAGGAGAGGGTTTGGAGGTCCTGGGTTATGGGATCACTAGGGGGGGTATCACAATTGCCTTCCCTGGCCTCCGGTGAACTGTCTTCCTGCCGTTCTCCCCCTTTGGGTGTCTCACAGTAAAGCGAGTCATTCTGAGGGAAGTCGAGCTCTCGTCCAGGGGTGTGGGGAGGTCCTTCCCAAAGGAATTCCTCCGTGGGTAGCCACCAATCATGAGTTGGGCTACTCCATCCTCCTGAATGGTACTCCAGATGGTGGTGGAAGTCCTCCTCCTGCGGTAGGTTAAGGCTTCGCCCGGGTGTAAGAGGCGGCTTCTCTACCGCTGGCTGTGCGGAAGGCTGCCCGTTTAGCGTAGGGGAGCCTCGTATGCCGCGTAGAGGTGCTCCAATCCCCCCATCCTCGGCGATGGCAGTGGTATCAGCTAGGGGATCTGGATCTCGGATCTCCGGAAGGTCCTGCAGCGTACTCCCGAAGGCCTCTACCATCCGCTTCAGATATCCTGCTCTCGTCATACGGGCCATGCTGCTGTGGAGAAGGTCGGATTCAAGAAGAGAGGTTTTTAGCGAAGTCTCGGCCTCAGGTTATATGGATGATGTGGTAGCTCAGTGTGAGGACCACCGGCCAATGGAGTCGGCCGGAGATCTTTAGTTTGCTCAGCAGGTGTGGCCGTTTCCATCTCCTCCGATTCTGAGGTTGGAGGAGAAGGTTTGCCCGAGGCGTCTCTGTCCAAAAGGGTGTGGGGAAAGGAGGGATCAGGGTCGGGAGGTAAGGCAATCAGGTTCCGCTGATGTGCCGTAATCGTGCGCCCTTCTCGTACATGCTTTATGTCATAGGTAACAGGACTCCTGATTTTTGCTAATTCATAGGGGCCAAGCCACCGTGGGACGAGTTTTTTTGATTGTCCTGGCTTTAACACCATATTCAGTAACAATACGAGTTGACCGACATTAAGAGGAATTTGCTCGATATTTCTGTTATGGCGATCATGTTCAACTTCAGTATTGCTTTTGCTTGCGTGAATCGCCTGGGCGTGTGCTATTTGTAATCTCCTCCTAAGGACATGATCATAAGAAGGCTCCTCCGCGTAAGATACTTGAGTGGGTGCCAAGATATCATCCCATGGCATATTTAGTTCTCTACCATACATAAGATACGAAGGGGAAAAACCGGTTATCCGGTGCCGGCTATTTCGATACGCAAACAAAGCGAAATTGAGATGCTCGTCCCAGTCTTTGTGGTCTTGGGATACGTAATGTGATATGACTGCCGAAAATGATTGGTGTGCTCTCTCTAGTCTCCCATTGGCTCCAGGATTATACGGGGAAGTGAATATGGACTCAATTTTGAGAAGCTTGCAGACCCTCTGTAACAACTGAGATGTAAAGTTAGCGCCTCTGTCTGTAAGGATGTACTTTGGAACTCCGTGATGACAAATTATATTTTCCACAAGTACTCGCGCTACGGTCTCGGCCGTTTGATCTGGTATTGCATAAGCCTCTGGGAACCTAGTGAAATAATCTTGGCATGTCAGTACGTAGCGGTTCCCTCTGTCTGATCTGGGTAGCGGACCAACAATATCGAGAGACAGCTTCTCCAGAGGGTACGTGGCTTCAATTACTGGTTGCAAGGGCACAGGAGTGCTTTTTGCCTTTCGTTTTTTACATGATAAGCAATTTTGGACGTACCCCTGCACATCGGAGTAACAACCCTCCCAGTGGAAATATCGCTGGACTATCTCTAATGTTTTATTAAATCCCAGGTGGCCCGCCAAAGGATTATCATGACAACGTTTTAAAATAAATTTCCTCATGGATCGAGGGGCACAAATTACGAACTGCGGGTCAGGATTTCTACATCGAACTACATATAAGACGCTGTCATCGTCATAAAAATAAGACGGATCATGAGATCGAGCGCGTTCGTGAAGTGGTTTCAACTCTGCGCACTTTGATTGCTCTCTGGAAATAACTTGCTTGTCCCAAAATGGCTGAGCGGCTTCGTCGGCGCATAAAGTGGATACCCCTGGAATCTCTCGGGAGAGTGAATCGGCGTGAGCCAGCTCCCGCCCAGGGATATGTTGAATCTCAAACGAGTATTCACTTAACTCCATGACCCATCTCGCCAACCTTGGGGTCGGCTCTTTAAGGGCCAGAAGCCAGCGGAGAGGCTTATGGTCCGTGTGCAATATGAAATGTTTTCCTAAAAGATAAACTCTAAATTTTCTTACCATTTGTACAACCGCAAGGCATTCGAGCTCGGTAGCGGAGTATGCTTTTTGGGCGCCATGCAACTGTTTACTAGCGTACGCTACTGGATGTTCGCCGTCTTCCCATGACTGTGACAAAATTCCCGCTACGGCCAGAGAGGATGCGTCTGTCGTTAAGACAAAAGGTTTCGCAAAATCTCAAGACAGGTCGCGAGAGCAAGCAGTTCCTTAAGGCATCAAAAGCGGTTTGTTGATCATTTTCCCAAACAAAGTTTGTATTTTTAAAAAGGTTTTTGGTAAGAGGACTGGAAATCTTGGCAAAATTGAGTATAAATTTACGATAGTAGCCCACCAGACCTAAAAAGGATTGGAGCTGCTTAGTGTCCTTTGGTGGAGGAAATCGTTTAATTGCCTCTACTTTGCTATCATCCCTCTGCGGAGCCCGCAAGCCCTCTGCGGAGATCGAGTGACCAAGAAAAATTACTTGCTTACGAAACAGTTTAGTTTTCTTGGGATTCAGCCTCAGATTGGCTTTTCTCAACCTCTCGAAAACCTCCCTCAGGCCTTTCAAATGATCGATCCAGTTCTGGTCATATCTCAGTATGTCGTCCAGATAAACTAAACACCCGTTGTTTATCAGTCCTTCAAGAGCGGTTGTCATTAACCTCATAAATGTCGACGGAGCATTCGCCAAACCGAAACTAATACGATTACAGTGAAAGTGTCCCTGGGGAGAGCTAAAGCCAGTGTACTCCTTGCTTTTTTCTTCCATCTCCACCTGCCAAAAACCACTACACAGGTCCATTGAGGAAAAGAAGGCGGCGCCACCTAGCTGGTCAAATGCTTCGTCCATATTTGGGATTGGGAAAACGTCCTTTTTCGTAACATTATTCAACGCTCGGTAGTCAATACAGGGCCTGTACTTCACCACACCATCTTCCGTCACTTCCTTTCTTACAAGGATTAAGGGTGCTGACCAAGGGCTCGCAGAGGGAGAAATAATTCCCTGTGTCAGCATCTCCTGAATCGCTTCGTTTAGAGCCTGTCGTTGCGAATGCGGAACGCGATAGGGTCGTTTTTTTATGGGTCTGGCCTCGCCTACGTCAATCTGATGCTTGACTACGTTTGTGCAACCTAACCCAACATTTTTATGAAGGAATACCTCCTTGTACTCAGTAACAAGCTGTTGGAGTGGTTCGAGGGCGTCGACCGGCACTTCGCTAAAATCAAAAAGGGTCATAAGTTCATCCGTTTCTATTGCTTTCGGCCAGAAATTATCGTCTTCTTGTTCATCCTCAAGAACGTTAAGCTCGTGTTTTGGCTCATGAAAAAATTCAGCTTCCACGTGGGAGTCTCGTTTTAGAATCTGTGTGTCAGCTTTCAAGTTGCAAATTACTATGGGAATCCTGCCCTCCTTGCTTACAGATACTACGGTCGGAAGTACGATTAGATCTTTCTCTTCTCCCACTATTTCCACATCCCTTCCATTTGATCCATTGCATCTCACACTATCAAATACAATCGAGAACGGGGGTACCCTAATCGACTTTTCGAGAACAATCTCCGGCCCTTTGATAATTGTTTCTTCTTCGCCCGAGCTTCCAGTATCACGGCTTGACCTCTCGGCCGGCTCTTGGCCCCCGCTAATCCCTGAAGTGGCAACCGTATCACTCTTGTTAATGGATGAGAAAACGTAGTCACCACTGGACTCCTCATTGCTAATCCCATCATCCCTTTGAGCATTAAAACGCGTGTGATACGGAAACGTCACTGGCGGGTCGGCCGCATGCCCCCGTGGTTCTCCTGTGCTCGACTTAGTTATCTCTTCATTTACGGGCCCCATATCTCCGTTTACCATTCCCAACTCTATCAAGTCGTGGGGGACTAATCTAATATTATTTTCATATGACACTGGCGACAAAACATTCGCCCCTACCGTTTCTGACGGGCTGGACTCCCATAAATCTAGCGCATCCTGGAGATGGCCTTCATCCTGCAACAACACTTTTTTCTCTTCACCCTTAAAATCAAATTCAGGGAGGCTTGAGCTACTTGTGTCTCGGTTGGTGTCGTCTTCCGTCATCGAAAGGACGGATTCCATTTCTAAGGGCATAACGTTATTATTTTGATTGATCCTGTTCTTTGAGCCTCCTTGCCTCGAGTCTAAGTTCGTGTCTCCACCCTCATTGATCTTCAGTTTTTTATCCTGAAAGGATAGACTTCCCCCATAGCGTACCATGAAGTCGAGTCCTAGAATCCCATCGTAATTGACGTTCCCGAGATCTGCAATCAAGGTGTTGTGAGGGTGTGGGTACCCAGTTATGACAAACGGTATTGTGCATTGCCCGACGATATCTAATGGGTGGCCCGAAGCGCTTCTTACTCTAGAATGATACCTGGAGATTTCAAATTGGTGTAGAGGGAAATTCTTTTTATGTAGGATAGTGACCGCCGCTCCCGTGTCCACCAACAAATGAAATACTCGGCCTAATATTTCCACGGGGACGGTCCAGCCCGCCTCTGGCTTAACAACTAAAACGACGTCTCCCCCGACCGATTGGTCGGGGCAGGAGCGTTTCCCGGACCTGTCATGGACCCTCCAGTTGGGCATCGGATAGGAAAATGACCCGTTTTCCCGCATTTCCCACAAAGCACCGAAGGGCAATGTCGAGGGGCATGGGTGCCCTCTCCGCACTTATAGCATTCGCGAGAAGAGTCCTCCTTTGCTCGACAGGTTCGTGCAATATGTCCAGCCATTCCACAACGATAGCAGGTGCGTGAAGAAGAATTAATTCTCCAGTTTCCTTGATTGCCCCTATGACTCCTTTCCGCGGAGGGGCTGACTCGAGTGCGCTCTGGACTATCCAAAGAGCCATTCATAGTCCCGTTTTGCTTCTGTGATACTAGTTGCTGCGCTAGATTTATCGACCATTCGTGAGGAGAGTCGAACTGTAGTGCTTGTACCGAATTTTGACGGCTCTGATAGTTTCTATCGCTTGCCTCTTCCATGGTGGCATAGGCTTCCGCTTCGACAATACCTTTAGGGTTCCTAACCAGCACAAATCTACCTATTTCCTCTCTTAGACCTATTAGAAATTGTGCTAGCAATCGGTCCTCCATCATTAGTTTGGAGGTTTCGGACAGCGGATCCCTCCATGCCTCTCGTAATTTATTCCCCAAGTTCATCAATCTAGTGGAAAACTCCGCGACACTTTCTAGCGGCTTTTGCATGCAGGTGGTAAACATTCTTTCTAGCATAAGGGGAGATATTTTTACATTAAATCTCTGTTTTAGGGCAAGTGAGAAATTCTCATACGAATCCACTATATGAGGGTTGGCTGTAACAAAGTCAGCCGCCGTCCCATTCAGCCGTAGACGTGCGACGCCGAGCGTTTGCTGTTCGTTCCAACCACTTAAATGGCTTACAATACGTATACTTTCCAGAAATTTGTCCACACCAACTTCGTCCTCCCCGCTGAAGTTGGGAATTAAATGAATTTGGCCGCCTATGGAGGGATAAGTCGGGGCCCTAGACGAGTTACCCATGGAATTACTATTCGGTTCCTCATTGCTAGTCAACAGGTTTACCGAGGATGTAAAATCAATTAAATTACCATGTGGCTTAGTACTCCCATAACCTAGCTCCCATAATGAAGCCCCTCGACCATTACACCTCCCTACGCTTGAGTTCAACCAATCCATTTTGAGGGCGTACCAATAATTATGAATTACTCCCTACCATACATTACTCTCGACGCTCTCAGTGGGTGGGACAACCTAAGAGGCCCATTCCTTATGAGAAATTCATAAGTCAAACTATACGAGCGGGAAACTGTATAGCCTACAAGGCATCTATACTGAATAATGAGCAAGATGTAGTGCCCCGGACCCCACACCTGACACCAATTATGTCGCAGCGGGCTCTTGGCGACATAAGGAGTGTCGAGAGGTTGGATGATTAGGAAATAATTAGGCCGAAATACCCAGTAATACCATTAATATATATTCTCCCCAAAACAAGGCACATAGTGAAAAAGTACATCACCACTTACGTTCCACGATGAGATAGAGGGAGAGAGAGAGCCTGGCACCGGGATGCGATCGCCCTTTGGAGATGGCACGATCGGCAACAGCGGGAAGGTGGCAGACGCGGGCACGGCGAGCGTAGCCCCAATCGTCAGCCGCGGCACGGACCGGAGTGATGGACGGGGAAGCAAGAGACGCGGGCACGGTGAACGTTGCCCTGGCGGAGCCTTCGTCTCCCGAGGATGGGTAGCGGGAGGAAGAGACGCGGGCACGGTGAACGTTGCCCCGGCGGAGCCTTCGTCTCCTGAGGATGGGTAGCGGGAGGTGGTCAGATCGTCTAGCCGAGGTCACGGCGAGCGTAACAAGCTTCGTGCTAGACGCGGTCACGACATGCGTGGCCCAACTGACCCTGATGCCTTGCCGGAAGCCGAATTTATTCCCGCTCCTAGGAGTGACCCTTGTCCTCTAACGAGCGCAGCCAGGAGTCACACTCAGGGAAGCAAGGGTTTCCCGGCCTACGTCACCGGTTATCGGTACCGATATCGGAAGCCAGTCATGCCCTTGCGGAGTCATGCCCGGTATCTCAATTCTGAGAATAGACGGTGCGTAAGGCACTCATGGTTCGGGCGGAGGCTCGACACGAGAGCATGGCGAATGCATGCCCTCGACAATATATCTAAGTCAGTTAACAGTTGCGTTGTGCGACCCTCCCTAGCAAAAGTAATCTCCTCCATGGTGGATAGGTGGAGTGTAGAGGAATGGTAGTACACTCCATGGAGTGTAGCTGCCTGACCTTTACACTGCATGGAGGGTGAAGGGAGGATAGGCATACCTCCCATCTACACTCCCCGGTGTTCTCACCGCTACTTACCTCTTACCTCCACCCTACCCACCGTGGAGTGTAAAGGAGGTATAGCATTACCCTCACTCTACCTTTGCATGAATGCACACGGCTTACTTGTCACATACCTTTACCCTAGGAGATAAACTATTCAAACCATATTGAACCATAAAGATGGAGTTATAGAAAAAATTAGTGCAAAATTGACTTAAACACATAATGATAAATTAACTTAATGCCCTTGGGACATTTATGAAAAAAGTAGCGTGGACTGGACACCATCTATCCATTTCTTCAAACTAATCGCAAATTCTCAGCTTTAATCATACTGTTCAGTATTCACAGCCTGAAAGACTCTATAAATCTCAAGTCATATATGCAGGAAAACTTGTGTATAGCCTGGAGGAAAACTGAGTAGACTTCTATTCATGGTCCTTATATTACTTTTCCTTTTATAGGGACCTTGCTTCTATTACATAATTTCCATCCTGTGATGTTTTATTCCCATGATGCATGGCAAATATTAACAAAACCCTATAGAAAGTTGCTGAAACAAATGACTACAACACTGCGCTGTTGAGTTAATTGCATGCTAATTCAAATTTGACCTATCCTTATGCTAATTTTTCTGTAACTTAACCCGGTAACGCCTGAAAATAAAAGTTTCTCAGAATTCAGTGATAAACTAATATTTCAATTAACATCATTTTCTGATATATAACGTGCAACTTTTATTCTTAAAACATTGGTAGTTATGAGATACAGCCTGGTACCAAACGGTACCGCTAGGCGCTTGAGGGTATAAAATGTGACCGATTTGGAGAATCTCCTGAAATTAAACTGTAGCTGTCGAAAATACTTCGTATTTTATATTTTATTACCCGAATATTAATTTTTAACATATAATGTCCTTGAAATACCAAGAAATATGCAAACAATTTATTACGATCGTAATAATAATTTAAAATATAAATTTGCCCTAGGTAAATAAAAGTTCTTTTCAAGCCTTACATAAATCACTGCCAGAAATGGAATGGCTAAAAACAATACATAATACTAAGATACATTTCAAACATTCCGTTCGTGTCCTACTGGTGTAATTTTCATGGGCACTCCTTCCCCGCGGGGGAGTGGATTTCACGATTGTAATTTGTGGTACTGTGGTAGTGGACAATTCATGAAACAAGGAGTTATCAGGATTATGGAAAATCGTGTCATGTACAGTAATTTCTTTATCATCCCAAATGATTAATTTATCGCGTATTTGAGGTCTCTTGCGTGATTTATGGCTCAGACCTGGTTCACCACATGCTGACTACTATTGCGATCTGCAGTCTTTCCCGACAATTCACAAATTCACTAATGCTTTGGTACCCATCATACCTTACTTCATTGGAGACACAGAAAAGAAAATCGACCGATAGCAATCAAATGCAATCTATTGAAAATAATATGCTATCTGATGATGAGTTTACTAACATCATTCTAGTTTTACATCGTCTAGATGCAGATGCATGTCCCACAGATTTTGGGGGATACTTGAATCTTTCCAGGTATGTCTGCACAACTGCCCGATGGAACTCTAGCAGGGTTATACCTCTTCCTGACTTCCTCATCAACAATCATGCATTGTGCATCATTGCAATTAGTATCCGCGTAAAAATGAGCCACCACAATTTCTTTCCTCTAACACCTACATGATAAAGGGGTATATTCCAGTCCATTCTATCGGTGCCCACCATAAATGCATTATATTTCCCAAAAATATCGGGTCGTGGCACAAGGATTCTCTTTTTCTCACTTTTAGAGGAGCTACCCACACTAGATAACGGATATATATCGTGGGATGATGATATAGCTGATACAATTGAATTTTCCACCCACTTCACTGCAGCAATGTTGTCTTTCACGCATCTTCTAGCTTCAAAAGATCCTTGTTTCATCTTAGCCAATTCCTTATTGGACTTCAGAGGAGTCTTTAGGTATTCTATTTTCCCTCACTGTGCCAGTTGCATCGTATTTCCTTCTGTGGAGATATTTCACTAAGCTGTTACTTGTATAATAATTATCAAAATAGAACCGGTAAGGTGGTTCTTTCTTTTGTAGGTCATCTAACATTCGTATTAGAGATGCTGCTGCCTAACCAAATTATTTTTCGTAACTTTCCACTTTCCTCGGGTTATTCCCTTGGAATACGTCGAAATTTGGTAGGTAGGGCTATTGAGACACCAAACTTTATAGCCAAATCTTATTGGCTTACCCCGGATGAATTGCTTACATCCGTGTCTCCAAAAATATAATACCATTGACTCATCGAAACTCAAGCACTGCTCTTCTTTGAAATTCTGGCCAAATTTTTTCTTTGGTATGTCCATAAGAGTGCGCATTTTCCACATTTCATCTTAGGTATCTACAGCAGTATTGTCACAACGATAAATAAATCTGTGTCACCTCATTGAATTCCACACAATCTCATTTCTCATGTCGTGTGCTCCTCCCAATAAAATACGGTTCCACTAGGAACCATATTTTGCCCACAAAGGAAAAGAACAGCAACCAGCACTTTCACTTATTTAGGTGTTATATTTGGATTAGTACATTTGCAGAACAGGACATACTTTTTCAATTCCAGCACTAGGTGAGAAATGATGTCTTCATCAAAAAACAGTTAAAAAACTGTGGTAGTGGACAATTCATGAAACAAGGAGTAATCAGGATTATGGAAAATTGTGTGACGTACAGTAATTTCTTTGTCATCCCAAATGATTAATTTATCGCGTATTTGAGGTCTCTTGCGTGATTTACGGCTCAGACCAGGTTCACCACATACGGACTACTATTGCGATCTGCGAGGTGTACATACACTAAACTCACAATATAATCATGTGTGACGGATCCATCCTCCTAACCCGCGTTTTACTAAGGGAACAGCCGCACACATAGAAATCTGCATTTAAGCCCACGAGGGGCGTACTCCGCAGAATCCAAAATAAAATTAAAGGATCCCCCCGAGATGTTCAATATTCAAATGTCTAATAAGGGAATGATGGGGACTAACCTTCCCAGAAACTGGGATGAACCACAAACAATTCCTTTTACACCAATTTATTGTGGCTCTTGGCTGAACATGAACAACATGCGTAACATTTTTATAGGACACTAAACAGAATTGGATAAATTCTGTGATGGGCATGAGATGAAAATGTGGATGATTGTTACAAATGGCAAATGGGTGATGGCGAAACCCTACAATGACATAATAAAAAAAATAATAACAGGTACAATCAATAGCTCGCACGGCATAAGCCGCATAGGGTAACGATTCCTCTAGTGAGATGAACACTTTTAGCAAACACACTGCACAAAATGAATGAATTAATTTAGGATGAAAGGATCTTTGGGTTGCCTTCAAGAGTTCAACCACTCCTAAGATTCCTTGGGGTGAAGCGGTTTTCCCACGCTGAAAGGGGGGGGAGGGGGGTATAGTGGTTCGTGATGGCTTACGTGGAGATCCGGGGATGAAGCAACGACAGGGATGAGTGGCGACCATCGACTCACCAACTTCTCCGGGCTGGACTGGTGGACGGCCACCAAAAGTGGCTCCGCTGCACTTGCGTCCCGGGAGGAAATAATGCTGTTGTGCGTCGACCAGGAGATCCGGCTGCTCGCAATTGTACTTCCACGTTTATGCTATTTGCCAGCGGGTGGAAGTGTTGCGGCTCTTACTCGGATTCTTCCTCCAACTCCATGTCGCTCCAGGATCTGCACACCCGTAGCCTCTCGCCAACAGTGACCAGTATAATCTCCCTGGAGGCATACCCTCCCGCCACCAATTACAAATGTATTCTCCCCCGATGCAGTGCGCTCACCGCCCTTAAATACCCACAAATGTGGGAGGGGGCACACCACATGGGAAACAGGGGGTGGGGAAATTGGGGAATCCCCACACATTGGAGTAAAACACTACTTGCCCCTTGGGCCACTTGACGCTGGCGACGAATGGAGAGGGAGGGGGAAACATACCCTCCCGTCGCCGGTGACATCACTGACCTTGGCCGTAGCAGCATCCAGAGTAGTTGTCTCCCCAGGAACAAAAAGGGGGTGGGGAGTGAAAAGGAAAACAAACAAAAGACAAGGTGACATCACTGACCTTGGCCGTAGCAGCATCCAGAGTAGTTGTCTCCCCAGGAACAAAAAGGGGGTGGGGAGTGAAAAGGAAAACAAACAAAAGACAAGCGCTAAGCGCACAAGGACGTGAGGGGACCCAAAACTAAAGTGCGACGGTAAAAACGTTACCGTCACACTTGTATTAGTACAAATAAACATTTAAAATAATAGTAATAAAATAAATAAATACATTGATAAAAAGTGTTAAAAACACAATATCGCAAAAGAATCGGGTGGAAATACAAACGCGGAAGGAATTCGCTCCCTGCATAAAAATAGCATGGGAAGCACCTAGCGGTACCATATGGTACCACAGATATATTACACATTGTAACTTTTCTAAGAATACATCTAAATCCAAAAAGTCTACTCTAGCTCATAGCTACATGTATTGAGATTTAATATTATTTGAAAAACTCGCGTAGATATGGATAGGACTGGATAAAGTTAAAAAAATCTGAATGAATCTAAGTCATGCTTATTTTTATTCCCAAATGGCAATTGGAAAAATGTTTTAAGGGCACAAAATACCCCAGTGTCAATATTTTAGTCAGTCGTCTTAACATAACGTAAAGCATATAATAGTCATCATCAGAAGTAGTAGGTTGTAAGGTTGATCAATATGGGTGGATAGGACACAGGGCCAGGATATAGGTATGTTAAGTATCTGTGCAAATGAGAATTATAGCTTGCATAATATGAATCAATGTGTACTGGACATAATTGTTTTCAATTTTGGTGCTAGGTGCACCTATGAAAGTAGAGTGATTTTTTTGTGATAGCTATTTTGTTAGCCTACATGGGTGCAGCTTCTCTGTACAACTGTATGCTGTAGTCAATGTTTTTGTGTATGGCCCATAAATGCTTTGTCAGCTTCGTGAATTGTTCCAGCATCCACAATTTGTATGCTTCCTTGTCGTATTTTATGGTTTATTTCACTTAGTAGACAGTTATGGTTTGTTTACAATGTTTTGCTTCATTGATGGTTCCTGTAACTTCCATCTACAATGTTTTCAACTGGGTATCAATATGCTGAATATCAAGCAAATATAATAGCGAAAAAGATTTCAAGGCAAGAGTGTTACCCTTCCACTACCCATGCCCTACACAACCTCTACCCTTGGATGTTCTAAATTACCCTACCCATACCGCCACTCAAGGGTAAGCCGTGGGTACCACTACCATCCGCCTACCTCCAGTCGTATCGTTTCCTACCCTTGGCCTACTCCTTTTTTTTACCAGGTCTGCTGTAAATTGACTACTTAAAACGTACCTTACCGAACACTGAACTTGAAACAGGTTTGACTTGTAGGCCTTTAAATAGTCAAAGAATGTAGTTTGTGTACAACTGAGTCTGCTGAGACTTTTCCATTTTCCGGCTATGCAATTTTCCTGTGACAGTAATAATAATAAATTTATTCATCCCCGGACATTTTTACATGTATAGGACAAGTCAGAAAAGGAAAACATATTACATCACAACACATTACATCTCAAGAAATTCATACACAGAATAAAAGGCATTCGATAGCAAGTACCTTTTCAACTTGGCTTTAAAATCTTTGAGGCAGTTAACACCTTTAATATTAGAAGGCAAATGGTTGAAGAATTAGCAACCAACGTAAGAAGGCCCTTTTGCATACAAAGAGAGAGTGTGTGACACTGTTCTGAAGTCTCTACTTCTCCTGGTATTGTACGTGTGCACTAGGGTGGATCGGAAAAATTGATTTTTCACAGAGAAACTTGGCCCTCTTGAAAAAGTTGTCAAAGTGACTCAAAATGAGGCCAGAAAATTTGGGACCTCTAGGTCAACCCTAGACCCTCGCGCTGTGGCCATTTATGGGGAGGGGGGCTGAAAATAGAAAAAGTCATGTATTTAAAGCGGTTCCCCATGGATTTTGCCAAGTTGCAGTCCTTCAGGGCAAAAATGTCATTCATTTGTACGTATCTGAAGCCGTTAAGCCACAAATTGTCTATTTTGAGTGAACGGCCGCGCGTAATTATGCACCGCCCATGCAGCATCGTGGCGCTATGCTCCAAAGCAGGCTGACAACGAGAGCTAGTGTACTGCACGAAGTTCGATCCCTATCGCAGTTTAATTTTTTCTTTCAGTCATTGCATCGAAAATGTTATCATCTTCAATTTCAAACCATTAAATCTGAATACTCACATTATTATACTTTTGTTGTTTAAATTATATTTACAAATGTACCATTAATAAATTAAGGATGGTCGGGTCGGATCCACGGGCCTTTCATTTCATTCGCTACTGAAATCATATCCGAAGACAGTAAAAATTCAGATCCGGATCGGAGATTTTTAAATTTAGCGGCTTGGTGATCGATGAGCCCCGCGATTGGAATGTAAGTATGGTAGAAACTGACAAGGAGAGGGTACCTGTAACTCAGTCATGAAATGAGAAGAAGATTTTTTTCGTGCCACAAAAACAAAATAAAAAAATACTCGTCGTGAATTTTTTCTCCGTACGCCCGGTTGCGCGAGAAAAAAAAAGCCAAATGTCACGCGGGTCGCCTACATTCGCCAGATTCCCGTGAACCTATGAGAGCGTAGTTCTTAAAAATGAGGGTTAGTGTACTGCCGGTCGCGAGTTCGATCCTTAACACTGTCTAGGAATATAGGCTATGCTGTATTCCTAGGGTGATGCAAGTAGGCAGTTAAAAAAAGTGGATTATCAGAAATTTCATGTCAATTTATAAGTCAAAAAAAAAATATGGCGTTAGTGAAATGATTGGAAAAATTTTTTATTGCAGAATTAAATCATGGAACCATTACGTTAACTTTCCCACGTATTTTTAGCAACGCATTTATAAATCTAGTTTAAACGATAGAAGTACAAAAAAGTCAGTATCCACACACAGAGCTGGAAATGAAGGATGATAAATATTTTGATTCAATGGCTGAAAGAAAAATTTTAAACAATGATAAGAATCGAACTTCATTACCTGCAGTCCACTACCCCACTCTGCTATTGTCGGCTTACATGATTTTGGAGAATACATGCTCCCCACATGCCATTCTACTTTTTTCTTGCAAACCCTAGCCAATGGAGAAAAAATCCGAGACTTTTTTAATTTTTGCTTCTAGTAGCATGAAAAACGGCTAATCTCATTTCAAGATCAGAGTTACACAACCTCTCCTTAGGAATATAAAATTCTCGAATTTCATTTTAAAGGTTATCATTAATGAGACATTGCAAAATTAATAGTTTAGCAGCTTGAAATATTCTACAATATTTTTTCGTCTTAAAAATGGAATCCCTGGATATTCCATAAATGGGATCCTTTGGCTGTATTAAACTATTTTTTCTTTCTAAAAAAGAATTTGAAAGCATTCAAGGATTTGATTAATAATTGGAAAATAATTCCTTCATTAATGAAAATAAACTTACAATGTTTCTTTTAACTGCACTCTAAAGAATAGTTGTACAGGTTTCAAAAATGTATTGCATGATGAGTATGTGATAAGGAAGTTGATCTTTATATTAGAAGTAATTTAAGATATAGTATTGCATCCGTAAATCTTGATCCAGGAAAATATTATCCACATAGGTGATAGGAGGTTGATTTTTTCGACAATAAATTCACTTTTTTATGGTAATTCTATTGTTGCTGTAAGTATATATTTTTAAAAGATCTAGGTTTTGAAAATCAGAATCGATTATCTGAACCTAAGGATCCGAAACCGAGATAAAGATCCGAAACCCAGGCAAGGATCCGGATCCGACAAAAAACCTGGATCCGTTCATCACTAGATGTGACTACTCAAAATTATAAAATCCAGCGACCAGAAAAATATGATCTTCTTTATGCCCTTTATTACTCAGCTCAGCTGAAATCATCTTTGCATCGGAAAACGATATCTATTAAATATCAATTTAAGATATGATCAACGATATCAATTTTACATCGTAGAAAGGTATCATTTGTGTCATTTTTATATCGTAATTACCAGCTGATGTTAAAACAACATTGGTGACGTCAAAATGACATTGGGCCAACGTATAACTACCATACGATGCTGCTTGGGTTGTATAGCCTTCCTCTTATCCTCCCTTATTTTCTCTTTTTCTTAGCCGGTGAAAAATTTCAGGGGGGTTTGACCCCCCTGGCTACGCACCTGGTGCGACCCTGTTATTCCATATTATATCATATATTGGCTATTCCTACTATTCAAGGGTAGGTGAAGACTCACTTGTATGTCAGTCGAGCTCCACAAGCTTATCACGAGACATCGGAAACTGCCGAACATTGCCGAAAGCACTGAGGCACTTCCGACTATGCGGGCTCTATAGCTGTGTCCCAATACACCAGATAGGTACGATCCCAGAATTTAGGGAGGACACCATCTTGGAAGGGTGTCCCAACTCGTAAGGCATCATAAGGGAGCGGATTTAGGTACCTTTTTCAGCCGCCAGATTTGGGCGTCGACGAGTGCATCCTTTTCCCATGATTCAAAGCGAGAGCAGTGGACTCTATGAAGATGGTTACCAATGAGGGAAATTATTTTGGCTGAAAGTTTGTTGATATTTTTATAATTAGTCGTGTTGATTCGTTTATCACAATAAAATATCGTTATAGGGAGTAGTGACATGACGGGAAGATTCATTCAGAAGTAGGAGAAGGCCGAATTGTTCCATATTAAAATAAATGTACATATTACCTAAATTACAGAATATATGACAAGATGCTAATCTACGGTACTCTAAACTTAAATTAAATTCTGTCTATTCACAATGGCAAGAGAAAGTTAACAATATGGATTGTGTAAGATTTTGTACATCATTTGTCATCCCTTTCACATTATCTTGTTTTTCATCGGTTTCGATCCCAGCAGATAGCAATACCTGCGTAAGGATGTCCCAATTCATGCTCCCTTTTGGGTTAGCCAGCTAAATTTTAGGCACCCAAATCCATGCTCCCTAATGCCTAACGAGTTGGGACGTTGCTTATTTAATTTTTGAGCTTGTTTTTACAGTAGGGAGTGCTACGATCTACGATAAATGCATCTCAAACTTCTCTCACGTTTGGGATTGTAGCCATGCATTTGCATATACACTCCCTTAAATCCTTTACAAGGATACAAAAACTACTAAACTAATAAAAATTAAAAATTTTTGATAAAATTTGGGGGGGGTCATGACCACTGTGACCCCCCCCCCCCCATAAATCTGCCACTGGCCTGGCATTACACACGAAGACAGAAAAACAAGATGCTAGATTCAGTAAAAGCAAAGACAGATAAATCAAAAAATCCAATTGAAGGTCTGTATTCTGACGGCAGAAAGGATGAAACGATTATGTAAACTGGAGAAAATAGGCAAGAGGACATATCAATCTTTGGTGAGGGAGGAACATGTCTTGTTTGTGCAGAGCCAGGCTCACAATTTTTCGGTTTTGTTTCCCCCACAGGAGGATCTGCAAGAAAAATCACACCTGCAATTCTTGATTTTTTTGCGAAAGAATATTGAACTTTCAAATTTAAAAGTGATTGGATGCGATGGCACCAAAGAAAATACAAGTCAGGAAGGAAGCATCATCCGTTTGCTGGAAGCAAAACTCCGACGTCCCTTTCAGTGGTCTATTTTCCAATTACACTTGATTGACTTAACACTGCGGCAGTTGGTATAAACATTAGACGGGCAAACTAAGGGTCCAAATTTGTTTGCAAGACCTATTGTCTCCACCCTTCAAGACTACCTCACTCTTGATATCAAACGATTCGAGCCAGTTCCAACAAAATTGTCCCACGAAGAAGACTTGAGATTGCTAAGCAGTGACCAGCAGTATCTTCGGGAAATTTCTAATGCTGTGTCCAAAGCATTTCGCTCGGAAAATTTGGCCAGATGAACTCCAGAAAATGTGGCTCATTCTCTTTAGCTCACTACAGCCAGTCGACAACTGAGGCTATATGTGTCCACTGAAAATTCATGCGCTACTTTATAAAATCTAGTGTCATTCAAAAAGTATATGCACCTGTCTGGTTTTCAGTGAAAAAAAACATTGTAGACACACGGTGGTGTAAATTTATGGAAATTATTAAATTGAGCAAGATACCTACCAGTAGATATTAAAAGAGTCATTGATCCTGTTATTCAGAGAAACTGTTTTTTCAGGCACTCAGAAAATTTACTCCTCCCAATGATTGCTGACAATGGAGAGGAAGTGTGAAGAGATGTGTGGAAAATAATCTTAGAGGCATGAAGAAATACACGTATGACGAAAATCCGAGAACTTTTGAGTTAACAGATTTTAAATTTGATGTAGAAGACTACAAGCTGCTGATCAAGTGGGACGAGGACACCGACTCTCGTGCTCTATCACATCTCACGACTGAAGAAATTCGAGAATTACTTGAGTAATGCTCAACTGTGGAACGCAATTGTCCTTGTCACACGCAAGCTTTTCAAATATTTGTAAAAGAGGTAACCCAAGCTTCATTGGCATCCGCAAAAACGAGAGGCAATAAGAAATACTGAAAATACTAGAAAGCAGAACCAAAATGCTAACCTTCAAAACTTAGCCTCAGTTCATGCTGTGATATAGTGAGTAAGTTTTACATTTATCTGCTTGACTTCAAAAATTAAAAAAAAAATCGATAATGACCTTTAGTGTTCAATGAAAATAAAGTTTAAAGACGAATAGTTGCACACAGATAAACCGACTGGTACTACAAAATGACCACTTTCTTATTTTTTTCGAAAGCATATAATCTGATAAAGGAAATGCGGTCCTCTATTATATGAGTGGATGTGAGGGCGGGGGAGTTAATAGTGCAGGTACCTCAATGTGGTGAGCTCTGGTAACTAATTATTTTTGCATTCTTTCTCCATACTGAAAAATAATAGTAAAAGTAGGGTATTAGGACTAAACATCGGGGAGAGTTTCTTTACTCCCCGAATGATGACAGTGTGTTATATTACTTTCCTTACTTTCACTTAAAATAGACAATTTGTGGCTTAACGGCTGCAGATACGTACAAATGGACGAACTTTTTGTCTTAAAGGGCCGCAACTCGGCTAAATACATGGGGAACCTCTTTAAAAAGATGACTTTCTCCATTTTCAGCCCCCTTCCCCATAAATGGCCACAGCGCGAGGGTCTAGGGTTGACCTAGAGGTCCCAAATTTTTCTGCCTCATTTTGAGTCATTGTGACAACTTTTTCCAGAGGGCCAAGTTTCTCCGCAAAAAATCGATTTTTTACGATTCGCCGTAACGTGCACATCATTATTTACAATCAAACCCAAAGTTAGATAGGTTAGAGTAGACTCTCGATAATATGAAGTCAGCAGGACTAGAAAATTGGCCCTTCCTAATTGTGAACATTTTCAATAAATCATGAAAAAAATTTTGTTTGTTTTCTTTGTTTGTTGTCTTCGGCAACATTGTATAACTTTTTTTGTCGTTTTTCATGAAAGCATTCTTAAGATGCCTTTGTGTCATATGCTGTATCGCATGTCTTTAAAGATAGCAAAATAAATACCTGTTTGTAATTCCTATGTATGTAAATGGTTTAAAGCCGGCGATCGTAGCATTGGCAAAATTTCGTCCCAGTCTCAAAAGCGTATGTAAAACAAAAGTTGAACATTTTGTAATAAGAATTTTATTTACGGAATCCGAAGTCAGCAGAGATTGGTAACTAACATGGATGCTAAAAATAGACATTTGTTTCTAACATTTATGCTGTAATGATAGCAGCTGGCCCAACCGCTCTTTAGTTGCCCTCTATCACCAAATCATTGCTAAACATGGAACTAAGCCCGTTTCCTGAAAAAAATCATTCACAAGTTATTATTTGTGGCATCTTCTGTATTTTCAGCTGAATAAATGATCTTGGGAGGTATCATTGTTTCTTTTCTACTACTAAGACCTTGATGACAAATGGGGTTTTATTAGGCTTATTTTCTACATCATCTCCTCAAGGATTGCATAACAGCTGGGGAGTTAGGGTTTACGGTGCGTGGGAGGAAAAGGGTCCAGTTGTGGAGAGGGAATGTCCCAGTTGCAGGGATATCTTTATGTCTTGCTGAGCTTTAAAGGGGGGAGGGGGTGGGTGGATGGCATCATGGAATGTCTGTGACATTCCTTCCTTTTCCTCTGGGCAACCCTGAGGGGTGCATTCAGGTGTTTGTTTGGAACTGCTTTGGGTGCTGAGCGCAATGGGGAGTATCAGGGATGCGGCATCCTTTGCTGATGGGTGGGTCTTCGAGGGATGTGGGGGGAGGGAAGGGGATGGTCTAGAGGTGTCAAAGACCCACCTCTTGCCCAAACCCAATAAAGGACGTCGCATCTCTGACCCTCCCCATTCTACTCAGCAACCGAAGTGGCCTGTCAGCCACCGGCACATGCCTCCCAGGATTGACAAGGAGAAAAGAAATGTCACAGGCATTCTATGATGCCATCCACCCACCCTCTCCCCTTCTTTCAAGCTCAGCAAGACAGATAAAGATATGACCACAACTGTTTTTCCTTTTCCCCCCATGCACCAAAAACCCAAACTCCCGGGTCGTCATAATCCTTACCCCCCCTACCAACACAACCCACCCAAATTTCCTAACGGCATCACCCACCCTCATTCACCTCATCCATGCTACAAGATTTGGGGGTGGACAGCCCCTTCATGGAGATCTGAGCTAGGAGTGCTCGCCTTAGAGGATAAGGTAATGTTCCAGGAGAATTTGAACTGCCAGGCACACAGCATGGTATGTGCCATCACACGTAAGTTTTAATCAAAAGAGAACAATGTACATTATGGAAATGCTGGTAACAGTTAAACAAAAAATAACCACTCTCTAGGATAAATATGGCATTAGCTATGATTTCTACTCTACTCAAGGTCTGAATGATATGCAGAGTAACATGTGGAAAATGATGGGGATATGTGAGAGATGAATGGACTGCTATTCACGCATTTCACTTTTGATGCTCCACAGTCAGCAACACTGATCTGTTATGTGTTTACAGTGTCACAAATAGTTGTGCTGATGCAGTTTTTGCCGAGGTTCGTAAAACCGAATTTCATTTGTTCCTGGGGACCAGGCCCGAAGTTCGTAATTTCAAAAAATGTGTCTACAGTGTCACAAATAGTTGTGCTGATGCAGTTTTTGCCGAGGTTCGTAAAACCGAATTTCATTTGTTCCTTGGGACCAGGCCTGAAGTTCGTAATTTCAAAAAATTCATATTTTTAAAACTTCCTATTTTCGAATATTACCATGTATTTACTATAGGCTGTTGTAACTTATAAGTTAAGTTGGCAACTTTATTGGTGGGTTAAGGTGGCAAGTCTGGTCGGCACGAGTCATCAGAGACTGGAGTTAGTTGGTACTGGTTCATAATTAAGAACTTCCTTTGTATTATTCATACCTAAATGCAACTTGTAAAAGTTATATGTTGCTTGAAAGAGGAACAATGGCTGTATTGACTGCATATGTCATATCGTATGCCACTACTACTGGTGGCATACTATGCAACGGAAGTTTTAGATACTGGACGAAAGGTCTCAGGTCCCCAAAACCTCACCCTACGAGAATCAAGGAAGCCCTTAATATTTTTTTATTTCTACACTTATTAAAGTGGGGTGCGAATCGTACATGGGTGTGCATGGTACACGAGTGTATTGGGTATCTCGCATGAGTAGAGTCCGCTGGCAGGCAGCAGCAGAAAGTCACCAACTTGATGTAGCACCTCAGTAACTCTGTCCACAAATAAGTCATAGCAAGTCTGAGAGAACTGAATGATGGACTCTGGTGATGCACCAGCAACAATGGTCAAAATGACAGTAACATAGAGAAATATTTAGAAACAACTGGCAAGGGAAATTTCAAATGCCTTTACAGTGTTTACCAGCTTTCACTTCCACCCCTATCACTCCGTCTTCTTTAATCTCCTCCCACCCCAGACTTCGTTCACTGGCTGGGGTGGTACAGCAAATCTTTTCCAATATTAATGTTCGCTGAGCACCAAAGTGGCCTTAGTCAACAGTCCGCCAGAGGAGCCAACAGCAAGTGTCACAAATGTGTCCAAACATCGTTAGCTGGATAGAAATTAGGAGTGCTAAGAGAAAACTATGAGGATAGGCTTGTGGAATAACCAACCAATGACCAAAAAGCCGTGAAAATGGGGAAAATCTGCCCCAATAATGGGCTTAGACACATGGCATCCACGATTCTCCAAGCAAAGTTCCCCTGGAGGCTGAAATTCAAGTACAGTTCAAACCATCTGTGTGGCAATGATGCTAATATTTGCTGTGAACAGTTGATATGTTGACTTTGCTTTGGGACCTCTCACCAATGTATTAGGGTACACACTCAAATTGGGGCCAGTGACAATCAGAAACTGGCACTTCAAAGTCGAGTCTATGGCAATAAGGCAAATGATCTGGGGGGTAGATGGTTGCCATGTTAACCAGAGACCCTACTAGATTCCCACATGAATGGTTCGCAGAGTTTCACAGCAGTGAGCCTTCTTCCTGAACTGAGTTACCACCAGAGTACGTCCTGGTGTTTGCTTGACTGGTGCTGGGAAATTTGGTGAGTTTCCTTGGGAACAGCTGTGGGACTACGGGTGAGAATAGTCTGCCTAAGGGTTATCTGCATGGTTATTTGGGGCATCATCATTGCCAGTTGGAGGGTCAGTTTCTTTTGCAGCAGTGTCACTGGGAGAAATGCAGGTTATCTGACTACGACTACCTGCGGCATCGGCATGACGTCATGCACCATATCCACCATGGCAGTGAGAGCATTCAAGTCTCCATCCTGCTATACTGATGGCGTGCGCATGTGCAGGCAGACAACCAAGCCACGGCATCCGGAGGAAAGTGTTGAGGATCACCTTGGTGTGGAGAGATACAGAAATTCTGAGGGCTAACTGTACGTGACCATATCTTCTGTCCACAGCTTGTCCCCCCTTCGGGATGTACTGCTTTATCATCACTCTGTCACCCACTTAAGTGCCTAGGAGTTCTATCTGTATACTCCAGCCTCACTTTTGTTCTCTGCTGGGACCTTGCCCTGGCTATCCATTCAAACATTAATTTTCAAGACAGCTCCCGAGTTGCTACGGAGAGTGTAATCCTACAGTTAAAAAAGGAAAGGAAAGCAGAGTAATATTTAATTGTATCCTAACCTTCAGCATACTTTCAATTTAAAGAAGGAAAGGAATTCAATATCATGCAAAGATGTTTTCCTGTTTTGTTAGAGCATGACTCAGTCTCTGTCCTCAGCTTAATGGGATTATCTCCTAATAATTACACTTACAAACCAATGTTTCATGGTTTACATGACATAAGTGCGAAAATATTCAAATAACTTTATATGAGTAATTCTTTATATGATAAGGTTTCAATTGGCAAAGATTTCGAGGGGTCCAAGATTGTGTTAACTCTTTATCTTCAACATCTATTGGCTATGAGAGACGCAGCCTGAAGCACATGGCCCCTTAGCTTAAGACTATCAAGAAAAAGAGAGCATTCATAGGGCTCAAAGTGATGATGATCAAGGATCCAATGTTTCTGCAAGACAGGGACAAGAGAAGACAGAGAACTAATGGTGAAGATATCTCATACAAACGGAGAGGTCTCACAACTTGATGACTCACCAGTCGAAGAGGCAGCGATTTTCTCAATGGTGTGGCTTTATTTAGTAGATATGCCTGTGATGTGGATAAAGTCTGTATAAGCTTTTGTTTGGTATGAAAGAGTATGTGAACTGTGGACTTGGATTGTATGGTTGGAGACTATCTATGAGAGTGGTGAATAAACAAATAATCAGTAAGATTGCAGGTATGAATGTGGCTACTTTGTCAAAAAAAGTAACAGCCACTCTATTAGCGACCAATTAAGAAAATATAGCAGCTACACTACAGCTATAGATTTTTTTAAAGTTTTTTAAAAAATGAAAGTTTTTTTTTTTTTAAGTTGACAGCTACTTTTAATAATAATAATCCTTTATTGACAGGTTAAGAATTGAAACAATTCTTCACCCATAGAGTAGTAAAAAGTCATGCAAAATTGACAAGGAGGAATAGCTATAATGCCTAACAGCATTGTGAAATAAGGCATGAAATACATTGCTTAAGCACAGTAGTAAATCTAGAAGAACAGTAGTGAATTGTTTTAGTCACACTCTCAAATAGTTGAGTTTGTACTACTTCATAAATAAATGAGGTTTGTTGAGCTGTGCCCTCCTTAAGCTTTGAGAAAACAAATTTAATCTAAATTGTATAGAGCCAATTATGTGATAATTTTTTAAGTTTTCTATCCCAAGTTTTATCTCACAAAATGATGGTAGATGCACAACCTCCCTCAAATCTGATGTTTGATCTGATCAGAAAGGACTTGCATGGCATGCATAGCTAACGACAGTCGGAGCCAAAAATGCCTATGATTCGAAAGTGCATCAATTCCAGACTGCACTGTCCAGTCTGAGCCGTCTTCATCCACCTCTTCGTCCGAGTCGTCGTCCATGCCATAACCTCACCAGAGGTGACCTCACTTATATAGCCCCCTGAATGCGGATGAAGACCAGAATTTTGCCCATCACACAGTCCATCAGTTGGTGTCCTCCCGCCGGAGCCAGAAAACAGTTCCTGATGCTCCAATTATGAACTTCCACCTCGCCCACTTTACCCATACCATTTTCCCTCCCCTCATAAATCTACCTATCTACTAATTCCTCGCTCACCCCCACTCCACCTTGACCTTGTCGAAAACACCCCCTCCATATACCAGAAAAAACCTCCCCTCTCACACCCTCTGTTTGAGTTGAGACGGCAAGGAGTTCACTTACTGCATGTGTGCGATAGTTTCGAGTCAGTTTTCTGAGACATTATCGTTTTCGAGGGTGTCCTAGTGGCTACTCGCTTTTGTTCCAAGTTGTTAGGGATTTCCCTGAAGGGAAGAATATTTTCATTCAATTGTTGGTTTGTACTTGCTTTGTCTATTGTTGAAATACATTTTTTGGAATAATTGGATTCATAAATTTTATTTCTTGTTCTATTTGACCTCATCTTGCTTACCCGCTCTTGGAAAGAATTTTGTCCCCTGGACGAGCGTGGCTCACGAAATCTTTATTTCATTCGGGAAACGCTGCAACTGAATACAAGATTTTCGGTCTGAGATTTATTAAATGCTTCTCATAGTCTTTCCCATAAATTATAATATCATCTTGGAAACAAGCCATGCCTTTAAATCCCTGTTAAACCTGATCCATGGTCCGTGGGAAAATTATAATGCAGAAGCCTCCCCAAAAGGCAGTCTTCTGTAGCATAGAAAAGGCCACTATGAGTGTTAATGGAGCACATCTCATGTGACTCGCTGTGCAGCTGCTGAAATGCCTGACTTAGAACCATGGCAGAAAATCTGTTCCCTCTTTGCAGTTTCGTTAACAACTCTTCCACCCTAGGCAAAGGGTGTTGCTCAAGCACCAAGTGAGGATTTAGAGTTACTTTAAAATCACCACTAAATCAGACTATCACATCATTCTTTCCTGCTGGAACAATGGGAGTGATCCACAAACTAAATTTATCTTTAAGAATGATTGCTAGAGCTCCTGTTCCATATCTTATTTCTTAAGGGTAAGGCCAATGCTATAGAACTAAATACTGGTCTTGCTCCCTGTATGAAGGCCAACTTCACACAGCTGAGAGCTCCATGCCTCGGTTCCTTTCAATTTTCCCATACACTAACCTAGTAGTCAGTAGCTCTTTTCATGGATATAGAAATTTTTATCTTCCGTACCCAATTTGGAGGACCTCTATTATTTACAACAATCAAACTAACAGTAAGGGTCGGGCAATTCACCTTATGAGTCACTCTTACCTCATGAGAAGAACGTCCTTAGGATCAATGATAGATCTTGTAGAAATACCTGCTGCAGGAACTCACCGCAATTGTTATTTGGCAAGACATTCTGTAGACAAGCCATGAATAAAAGCAGCCTTGCCACTTCCTTGCGTGCTTTGTAGAAATTTATGCCTTTCTTCCATCATGAATCTTTTTGGGTTAAAATGTTTACAAAGTATCATCACTAACCCTGTAAAGTTTAAAACACTAAGCTTTTTTAGCTGTCATAAATCCTGTAATCTCTGTGTGTGTGAAGGTTACTCAGGTCTTCCACCCGGTCAAAGACTCCCATCTCCACCAACGTTTCATAAAATAGAAACTGGTTTTCCTTAATCAGAGCTTTGTTGCCCTGATAATGGAAAACAAATCGTATTCTGAAATATTGGTGGATATGGGGACATTGAACAAGTGGATGACTCAAAACCTTCACACAACTAATACACTGGGAAAACACCAAATCTTACAATTAATTTCTTACAGTATCTTTTTTCAGTTGGCGATACTAGAATTGCCCTCTTTTTTGTCTCAAGCACGTGATTCCCCATTCTTCTTATTGTTCATATTAAAATACTGCTCCAATTGATCTTCATTCAATTTTTAACTTCCTCCTTCTTCCACAAAATTATTCTTAAAATTCAGTTTTCTTGTCACTACTTTAAAAACTAGGAAGAACATTTCATTAAATCCTGCAGGTAGGGTACTGCCTTCAATACGGCAGTCTTGATTTAGTAGATAATGCTGAGAACCCATGGACAGTGCTACAGGACAGAGTGACTGAATTGGTGCTGTTGCACATTAAATCAAATCGCCTAGTAGATGAAAATTTCATGGAACAAAGTTTGTTGGAAATTAAAATTGCCCTGCACCACCAAGTCCCTTGGCCGGACTGAGTCATCTCACCCTACTGGATGTGCTGGAAGGTATCTTAAAGTATCCTCAGCAGTGTGCTGCAGTTATGCATTCATGGGATATGGATGCACTACACGAGATATTTTGGCATCCTGCTCTGAAACTGTATGCTATACACATATGCTATTGCAGCGCTTCATTCAAGTTGTACTTGCAGCCTCGGCATCCTTGTGCGTGTTGGTTTTACTGGGTACCAATAAATAACTTCATGTTTGAAATTGATAAGGCCCTCACTTTACCTCAATTAATGTGATAAAAATTCAAACCACGTGTGTGCCATCTTAAGTCAAGAGGCCGAAAGTTCTGCTGTGTGTGAATCAATTTGAGTTGAAATGAGGTAAAGGCTACTTCACCAATATGGAAAAAAAGCTAATTCTTTAAGAAATTACTGCAGGTTGCCTCCTTATTCAGTTGGTTTTACTCGCACCCAGTGAGGCCACACGTTATTCCTGTGTACATGATAATGCTATAATACATAAGCTACAATCCACCAAATATTTTTCTGTTTTTCTTCCACTACTCTGTCGCCGGTAAAGGTCATTTTCTCAAGGTTATCTAAAAGAAATTATTTTAAAAAACGTGCTGCAATTCAAAGTATTACTAATTCCATTTCAAATATGTGAAGTAAATAACCGATTACGGATTTGTCTTCACCGCCCCAGACTTTCGTCCCCATTCGTCCCGGCAGCTATGTTCATTTGTTACATTAAGCCAGTTCAGCGGTTGCGAAGCAACGGAAGCAACCATCTTCACAGGGAGTGGTTGAGTACCGCGCAATGGCGTCATGGATTCTGTTAATGTTTACAGTATTCGTTTCTGTATTTGGCGTTTCTTTCTCAGGTATATGTATATTTCATTTCATTGACTTGATTCAAGCTTCTTAAATCCTTCTGCAGCATTAAATGTAGAAGTTTTTGTAATCATAATATAGTCGTGCTTAATTAGAGGAGGTTCTGTTGATCGGTTACAGTAGTTCAAATGTTGGGGAGAGTTGTGGCTATCTTTTCGTTGCAATATTCGATGCCTCGATAAGCATAGCGTACTTATTATATAGTAATATTTTTCTCAGATTTCGGAATGTTGTTGTCTTTCCAGATGACTGTAATCTACCACTATTATACAGAGCTGCCTTGTCAGCTACTTCATCTCTTCGAGACAGAGGCCCGCAGAATGCCAAGTTAGATGGTAATAATCTGAATATATGTCAAGATTACTCCAGTTTGTGAAGGTGTTTATTGAATGTCCTTGTACGCTTAGACAGTGGACGTATTTAATAAGAGCTGGAGTTAAATTGTGTGTGTTCAAAGCAATACAGTAGTGTACTCAACTGTGCTGTATAATCTTACTTTCGTACACTACTTAAGACTTGAGCAATGGAGTGTTCCCAGTGGATTAAGTTTGCTATTAATAACAGAGTTCAATCAGTTCGATGGGCTTTTGATTTTGCTTCTTGGAAACCTACGGAATTAGAAATACTAATGGCCTCTAGGTGTATTCAGATAGAAGAAAAAGAACGAATTGGACGATTTGTTTTCAAGAAGGATGCTAAGGCGTCTCTAGCTGGTCGCCTGATGATGAGGAAGTTTGTGTCGCTTGCAACTGCCATTCCCTATGATGAGATACGGTTTACGAGAGATGATTCAGGAAAGCCATTCCTTACGAATGATTCACGCGATCAAGACTTGATACCTTATTTTAATGTTTCACATCAAGGTGATTTTACAGTACTCGCTGGTGAATTTGGTAAAAGAAGTGAAATGAAACTTGGCGTGGACGTCATGAAATTAGAGTATACGGGAGGGAAGGGAATTGGTGACTTCTTTAGAATCATGAATCGTCAGTTTTCGCCAACCGAGTGGGAAACTATTCGTAATGCAGGTGGTTACACGTTAACAAGCAAGGAGAAGGATGAGAGTATGTTGAGAATGTTCTGCAGAAATTGGTGCTTGAAGGAAAGCTATGTAAAAGCCACTGGTACTGGAATCACATTGGATTTGCAAAATATAAATTTTAAAATTCTATCGGAAATTTTATCCACAAATAATATCACTAAAGACTCGAATGTGTGCGTAAATGGAGAAACACTGAAGGGGTGGACTTTCGAGGAGTCACTAATAAACAACGAACACTGTGTTGCTGTTGCTATTTTTAGGAAATGTATGCCTCCATCAGCCCCAACAGATAATATTTTTGAATGCATCAACGTCTGTGAATTGCTGTCAGGAAGTACTCCTTTAGCTCTCGAAGATAGGGAATTCTGTGATGATTTCATGTCCAAAACGGAAAAGCCTGTCTAAGTCACCTTGGTTTTGCATTGATAGCCATTTTATGCTTTGTTATATTTCAACTTAACTGATTGAAGCATATTTTTGTAGTTTTCTTATAATTTTTCAATGACTTGCTAAAGAAATATGCAAGAATAATGTATATGCTTGCTTTGCATTAAAATAAAAAACTACATCCAAGTATAGTATTTGTTGTTTTTAGCCCATAGATGTGTATTCAGACGTTCCTTTCCATTCAGTTACGTGAACTAGAGTAATCATTTTTCAGCTTCAAAAATGAAAAACGTAGCATAAATCACCGCATGAAGTGTTGTTTGCTCTTTGAGTGTTTACTGTTCATCATGGTTGTAGAGCCTGGATTTTTAAATCGCCACTTTTTGCATCCATTTAGCTGACTGTTGCATGCTAGGTATTTAATTTGGAATTTTTGTTTACCATTATATTTCTGTTGATTTGCTCCCAGACGGAAATGCATGGACTGCTGCTAGTTCAGATTTTGACCAGTATCTCATCATTGACCTGGGTCAGGTGATGAATGTCACAGGTGTAAGCACTCAGGGCCGGCCGCACACATCCGAGTATGTGATGGAGTATGGCATCAGTTATGGGAGCAATGGCTATGATTATGCAGATTACAAGGCTCCTGATGGCAACATCAAGGTAGATTGTGGCATTTTCCCCCACAATTTTCTGTTAAATTGCTATGAAACTAGTTAGTTGAAGCCTTATTTATGTATGTGCATTTTGTTTTCACACTAGATGCTTGTATGCACACTAAGGTTTTAGGTGTTGCCTGGCTTGACCTATTTAATTTGTAGTCCTATATTATTTGTGCTTAAAAAGGATGCAGTTTGATTAGGTAAATGCTGTGATTATTGACACACTTTTGTTATATGTAGAAAAGTAATTCCTGCATTCATTATCCTTAAATGAGGTAGTTTGGTGCATGGATGGCTGTGTTATCTCCCTGAACATATGACCCTGGTTGTTGTAGTGGCATTAGTTAAAGGTGACTGTTGAACATTTTAGGCTTTTCTAATTTTGGCTAGGTATTTTATCTCTCTTTGGAGGCAGACCCTAATTGATGTATGTTCCAACTGTATAACTCTATCCAGAATGGTCCAAGTGATTGATACTATGAAATTAGCATATTTTTAAGTTTCCTCAAATTCTGATTAAATTGATTGGAGCCACTGACAAGAACTTTTTACTCCATCAATTGCAAGTTACTGTGAAAGAAAAGGTGATACAATATTGCTGGCATTTGTAACCTTATGCACCTTTATACTATATTCTGTGCCTGAGTATCTTCTGTTTCCTGTCCTATAATTCCTGCCATTGATGCATGCTTGGGTACATAAAAGAGATCTAACTATCATTTATGCAGAGTTATTCCTCTTTTTTGCTGCATACTTTCATTGTGGTCTTTAAAATGCAGTCAATAACATGCTGCTTAAGTCTACAAGGTTTCATATTTTGGGGATAACATGTTTTTATACTTTGGATACTGAGTTTTAACATGTATTAAGTGTCAGTCTTTGGATGTGCTATTACGTCTTGTAACCACAGGCTTCCTTTGAGTCGCTCAAAATCAGGACACCTGGTGATACAGATCCTAATGGAATGGTCAGGTTATGTTCCCATGTAGAAACATTGGTTGTAATCTCAAAAATGATAATAGAATAGTGCCTGGGCTCTTCAGTGTAGGAGGCTAATCAGTGTGTTGAATACACTTCAGTGCAGCTTATGATATTATACATAAATCATATTTGTGTCTTAAAATAAGTGGCATGCTATAGATGTGAAGGGTTTTTTTAGTATGTTAATTGAGATGGTGGCCCAAATTTTCTCTGGAAGTAGTTTAATCTGCCTGACCACTGCTAATGTCACAAGACTACCAAGTAGGAGCCTATTGATCCCATGTGAAAAGTAATGGAAACATTTTTTTGTATTTGCCACCTATCACATTCATAGGTTCTCAGTATCTTAAATGAGACTAACGTAAAGAATTTTAAGGAAAGAGGAATGCTTGTGAATAGGGGCCAATTTGTATTATGAGATTGGCTGGCAACATGGTGTATTGGTTCATAGTCTTTCCTCCCTCTTTTTTTATTGCCCCTTTCTATAGCAAGATATTTCTCTAGGTAGCGAGAATAATCGGGGAGGAGATGACAAAACAATTCCTTTCCTGATAAATTCGTAAAAATGTTCATTTATGATCACTTCTCTATAGCATTACGTTATATATGGACAGCCCCAAAGCTGTGAGTACAGTTTCAGTGAGCAGTGTGCTTCTGGAGGAGTTAGCATTATTAATAATATTGGAGACAACACGAAAGAAGGATGCATGATCTCATAGAAGCAATGGTAATGGTTTCTCCAGTGCTTCTGTAAGTACTTGGTACTGGTAGACAATAGATATATAAACTGGGAAAAAGTTTTGAGTGTCAAGATGGACTAAATTTTATCATATGTCTGGAGGAAGCAGTCTCACATAATATGAGTGAAATAGTCATTTGAAAGTCAACAGAAATAAAAAGCTCACAGTAGTGGTTCTAGCACCAAATATTTGTTTATTATAAAGGAAATAAAACAATGCAACAGTTGATGTCCCCTCTAAATGGAGTGCTGCTACCAACAATGGAAGTAATGGATAAATAATCACCAGCAAGGTTTTTAACCCTACGGTGGAGACATGAGTTTTCAGGACATGAGTGGTGTTGTCGGTCTCCTGGACCGATATGGACAGATATGGTTTTTTGGAAGGTTAAATGAGTATTTACTTGGATTATTTTTAAGTAACAAAATTCAGTTGATTAAATATTGGTTCATATATCGGAAGAGCATCTTAAAATAGGAAGCTACTGAAAAGCATGAACTGGAACATTTTATACTTCGCGTGCTTCACCAATAAGATTGTACCTTCGGTCCAGGAGATCGGGCGTCACCACTAGGGTTAGCAGTGTTGTACAATTGGCCAGCTCAGTTGGTTCACCGCAGATATTGTATCTGGTGATTTATTTTATAGAAACTGGCAAAGGCTGCATTTCTTGGTTTCACTTCATGTATTTTTTGTAGTTGACAGTATTGTTGCCTGTGTTCCAGTCATCTTATTCTGGTGAAAATTGCCATAAATTACAAGATGTAGATGCTGTTAAGGTGGGGCTTGCAGCCTTCTTGGTCAGTGTGCTACACATGCCTTCCCATGCACTTGTGCTTTGCTACTGTTATTGAATTTTAAGTGCTTTCATATTTCATAGCCTATGACTCAGGAAATAGGCAATATGAGTGTCTGTGGTAACATTGGCCAACTTATTTTCAAGTTGTGTCAGGTACATCGCACTAACAGTTGGGAAGAATTTTATGATCTGGGTTGCAAAGCCTTTTAATATTTTAATTGGTGTACTGATGTAAAAGTAAATGTGAGAGGGTGGAAAATTGCCTTACTATAGAAACATGTACACATAACTGTTGAATTCCCCTAATGAGAAATTACCATTTGGGTAGCTTCAAACTTGGTGCAATTCTCATTGCCTGTAACCTCTTGTAATAGAAAAAAGATCTCTCTCCATAGTTGTGTGAAACCATGCTAAGGGCATCACTTTATTTGGGATCTGGAACACCAACATATTCTCAGAATAATGCATCCATTTATGGTGACATGAATTCCAGCAACCCAATTTGAGAAAATTATGATTGCAAAAGGGCTTAAATGTGATAAAGATGGACATTTTCAAGAATAGCACCTACTTGCTTGCTTATGGAGTTCAGTGTTTCATTGAATATTTGATATATACATATATTAAGTAGCCCTCTAAAGGAATGTAAATTTTTTGCCAGACTTTCCTGAAGATGACGATTTCTGATTAATGGTTGGCCAAAAATCACTTTAATGTAAACTAGGACAGTACCTTTAACCGGGTACTGCCTTCAAGATCACTTGTTAAATGCTTGGCTTCCACTTTGAAGGATGTTAGAGTGAGGTTTGAATAGTCGCCAGTTTTTGCTGCCGAGGGGTAGGGGAGAAAAATGAAAAGCTCTCGGGAAATGGGAACTCAGGAATTGATATTTGAATGCTCAGCTGATCTGCTTTCATTTGAAGCACTAAGTTGTGATTCCTCTCCTCACTCTGCTGTATCACCTAATCATTTATATGAATTAGCACCTTTGAATACGGTGTAGTGAGGTGTTTCTGAAACTGACCAAGGGGTGCCTGTGGTTATTCGTGGCAGCATTGTTTTGCATGCTTCACTCTTGATAATACTACTAATCCAACTAATCCTGTTTCTTTCCTCCATTTTCTCAATCCCTGTCATGAATTACAGGGAATTCTGCTTGGACCCCTCAGGAAAACAATTACTATGAATATCTTAAGATAAAACTGGCAAGTAGAAAAGAGATTCGAGCCATTGCGACTCAAGGGCGTTCAAAAACCAGGGAGTATGTTACAGAGTACATTGTACAGTACTCGGACGATGGAGATAATTGGAAAAGTTACGCCAGTGCATCAGGAGAGCCTGAGGTACACTCTCTTTATGTTGTAATGACCTCATTCTGGATATTCAGATGATAACTCAGGGTGTCCAGTGAGCTCAAAAGCAGGGAGATTTTTTAGGGCAATGAGGGTTATGTGATCAGGAATCTACAATCGTTTTAATATAAAACTTGTTTGAAACAAATTCAGTAAAATAGAATTTAAGTTTTTTAATTCTCTTATCAAGGTGCTCTATACAGCAATTTTGTGTTCTCTTACCTTATTATAATTTACCTAGGTACATAATGTTTTATGGTAGGGCTTAAAAGAATTTTCTACTTAAAAATGTGGTGTCACCATTCAAATGGTGTGCTTATTGTTTGCATGCCTGTTAATTGGTGAATTTTTTGTGACATCATTCCACGTTTTGGAAGCAGTTGTCAACAGCATATTTTTCATATGATATGATTTTAGTTTCAGCTTTTATTTCATTTCTATGCGTACATCATCCATCCTTATTATTTCTTCAATATATATATATATATATATATATTTATTGAAGTTCTGCAATATATTTAACACTAGAGTTTTGTTTTAAATTTCAGACTCAGCAACATATCAAATAATTCATTTTAAAGTAAAAAAGTAAAAAGAGTATAAAACAAATATTTCTTTAGAAAAATGAGCAGATGCATTTAGTTAACCGTGGATTCATGCAGTGAGAGAGTTACAAGTGAGTCAAAGGGTGAAGCCCAGTTGCTGATGAAAAGGGTCTGGGATCTCGCTAAACTATGTCTTGAGGGGCAGCAGTGTAGACTAAAACCTCCCGTTAGCGAACTCCCTTGCAACGAACACCTCCAATTAATGAGCAAATGGAGTAGGTCCTACCAAGCTGCCATTAAGAAGCACGCATTTTGACTACCTTATAACGAACTCCCATACAAAATAACAACTGGGCAACAAGGTGGAGAGCCAGTCCCGTAAGCACTTGCTGAATTCTTAATGAAATAATCATGTAAGGATACACCTGTGTTGCTAGGATTTGTGGTATACATACTTATTTTTGATCAATGCTAACAAATATAGAGTAACAATTTTCCTCCTGGCCTAAGGTTAATGTGTATTTCAACTAAATCCATAGGGCTTTGCAGAATGGTATTAATAAACTGAGGCTTATAAGATATGTGTTGTTGATATTGAGGCTATAATCAATGCATTCTTGATGCAGAAATAATCAGTAGTGGCTAGATCAGTAACCACCTGACTGGAAATGTGTTGGTCATGGGTTTGATAACTTTGTCAAGGATATTTATCTGATTTATCTTGTTGTGAGCAGTGAGGTTGTAACTGCCTGAGAACAATCAATTGTCTTGGAAGAAACTCTCTTGACTGGCTTTGTCAGTCATCACCTAACTCCACATGAATTAAGCCACGAGGTTGACAATGTAATCTTGAGTATTCAGAAATAAGGATATCTTTGGGTTTGTATGACATGCATGAATATATTAATGACAGTGGTTATTAATATATTCATTCTGGGTTGTATTCTTTATACTGGATGAAATCTTGTCATAAATATTACCTATAGCTAGATAATTACAAAGAGACTTCATAGAGAATACAGGTAAAATGGCAAAGTGTCAGGTGGTCAAATTCATTACATTTTTTTCTTAAATTTAATTATGGATTAGCTTAATATTAACTGTAGTTTCATGGATTTAAGATAAATTTATCTGATTTTAAGATGATGCTTTATCTTTGGAACTTCATCTGGCAAATACATTAATTTTGAACAATAGCCAATGATTGTAATAGGAATATTTTGACTTGTATGATAATGTTGGAGAAATTGAAAGTCTTTCACTATCTTTGTACTCTGGCAAGCATAATTATCTAGATTATACCAACCTAATTAAAGTCAAAGAATTTGCTTATGTTTCTAAGACAAACCCCGTAACTCCCTTCTCTTCAAAAGCCTTAAAGGTATATAATTTTTTAGTTTCATGCTTATTTCTGTATTTCATCTACAGTGAAAGCCCCATGTAATGAGGATGGCATATATCCAGAAGCTTGAAATAGTGAGGGGTGGCCTAGGGACTATTTATTACCCTAAGATTTGCATTAAAATAAATCACCAATAACGAGAGCAACAAGTTGAGTTCACAAGAGTTGTTCAGTATTACTTGTCATATACAGCACATTACGTGTACACTAGCTTGTGCTCATGATGTTTATCATTTGTATGAAATGAAAACAAATTTTTCTGCTGAATGTTCTGCCCAGTGATCAAGTGTACATTTACTATATTCCGGGAATACCTGTGCGTGCACTTATGGATTTCTCAATAGTTAGTGCGAGTTCCATTGTTATTTTGTTATTCTCACATTTCTGTTACCAGTTCACTCCCAGGGCCTACTTAATGTAAGTCATTAGATCTGAAAGCAAAACTTCATTTAATTAATGAATACAAAAGTAGATGGGCAGAGGGGCATTGTATGTCTGTAAATGATGATGATACTGGAATTAGATTCCTGCCATGTATATGCTGCTAGTAGTTGCATTATTCCGACAACTTCAAGCTAGCTTTTTCCGAGGTGACTTTATAGCAGTTGAAAGTGGTCTCTCATTTCTGCCTCTATCCTGGAGAAGGTTACCTGCCCAGTGATTGTATGGAACTAAATCCTGCTGGGAAATATCTTCAGCATGCTATTACTTAGCTTTCTTGCAAATGACAATAAATAGAATTTTGACCCATTAATATTTTTTTTCACTATTTTGAGAGGTTGTTTTGAGTTATGCCAATTTTTCTGTTATCCACCGATAATAGTCCATCTCATTTCTGTTATTTACTTTCACAGTGATTTTGGAACTAAGGAAAATGCTGTAATGTGTAGTGTCTGAAGTGTCAAAAGTTGACATTTTATATTCCAAATAATAACTTATAGCATGAACTTTAATGTCATGATAGTAAATACAACCATGGGTCAATAAGGTGTGCGAAAATATCATTTTTTTAATAGCTATCTTAATGGAATCTTTTGGTCGATTGTCAAAAAATAATGGTTAAACTAGCACTAAATTTTAAGGGATTGATGTAGAATGATTATTTAAACAACTTCCAACAGCGAGTGTATTTTCGGCTACCGAGAGCTCTCGTTATATAGAGCTTCTACTGTATATTCTTCTTGTACATTGTTCAAATAAGCCTTATTTATGTTGGAATGATTGTTAAGGACATTTCATACTCGAGGAAGAGCTGGAAGAGAGATAGAAGACAAGTTATACTTTCTTCCTCGAAGAATTGAGAGTAAATTTGATAGTTTTTGAGTTATGGTAATGGGTTGTTGTTTTATGGAATTGAATCTTATGCCCAGTTCACACTGTGTGTTTTTCCTTGAGTGCTAGCTAGTTGGATTTCGTGCGTGCTACTAAGCGGGTGAGAAGGTGGCTGCTAGGCTGGCTTCGCTGATGGTTGTCAGTTCACATGTAACGAGCTATCCTCCTTGCTTACTCTTCTTAGAGCCTCAGTACAAAGATGTTTAGTGTGATAGTTCTGATTACGAGCTGCATATAAACAAGTTTCATCTCTATATGCTTCGAAAAGCACCACAACTTGATCCCTAGTCCATAGATTGGCACTTGTTTTTAAACACAATATCGACCATACCTATTAAAGGCAGAACCTTTATTTTGATCACGTGATGAAAAGCTGAACAATGATTGGCCGGAAACAATATCGATCAGCATAACATGCAAGGAAAATAGCACCAGACCTAACCTTGAAATCAAGCAAGCTAGCTGTCAGGGCTGCCCACAGCAGTCAGCGTTTCCAGCAAGCGAGCATGCACGGCACTCCATGCAAGAAATCCATCGTGGAAAAATGCACCGTGTGAACCAGGCTTTATTTTAGCATTGTTATCTGGAACTGGACACCCTGACTATTATGTTGATCATTTTATTTTTCAGAATAATCAAATATTTGGCTGGTTTATCACAGAAGCATTGCATCCCCTTTTTCTCTGGTCTTGTTTTAGTGGTGTCTCATCTTGTATGGATTCTTAAAATTCATCCTTTGCATCCGTAGCATGTTGCAATAATGTAAAGTGATATCTCTGCACATAATTGCCTTGAGCCTTTAATTGTACGCTAAAAAATCATTGTTTCATCCTATTACGTGGAAAATGTCTAATTTTCTTAAAGTTGGATATATCCATGTAACCCTGGGCTTCAGCTTTCTTTGATTATCGAGTTTGATAAATAGTACCATATAAAGGACTAGGGAAATATATTTGGCTGTTTCTTCTATTATTGAAAACTGTCATCAGTTTGTGTGTAAGTCTGTATTAGCTTGTGGTGGAGGGTAACTAACTTTCTTTAAATCCATTTATATATGTACATCATTGCTTGCAGTTATGATTAGAATGACTATGTTGTTCAGAAATTATTATGGTGGTCTATAGTGGGTTGAGTATGTGACTATTGCAAACGTACAATATATATCTGGTGTTTAAGTTTTATGACTGGCTTATGTTTACTCCGCTGGATTGGAGAGTCTGGCTCACTGTCTCTGAAGATGTCAAAACTTGGAATCATTGTTTGGGGACATTCATCCTCTCTTTCTTTTTTTACCGCTCTGGTACCTCATACCAACCTCATTCAGCCAACATTTGTGCTTGTTGAGCTATAAAAAAATGCTTTAAATAGATACATTTGAGATTTGCATTGTGGGGTAAACCACCTTTTGCATTCTCTTTGATGCAAATGACAGACTGTTTGGTGTGGCTTTAACCAGACTTCAACATTAGCATGTGAATATTTGGCATAATCACATGTAAGCATTCCTCCCCAGAGATTGTACTAGGTGATAATTGGTGAATTCCTAAGGTGAATTCCTCAAATAGGCAAGCCCTTGTAAGAGTGAAAGGAAAATTAAGATCTTCCTATATTTCTTGCACTTTTATTGGGCTTGCCTATTTGAGAGGATTGCCATTGCTTATTGAATGACTGGTAATCAGTTTAATTCCCTTTAAGCTACTCAATGCAGGCTGAAGAGGTAGTGGGGCAGAGGGAATGCTAGTATCTGCCTTTAGTTTTGCATTCATCATTTGAAATTGTAAATTCATTTCCTACTAATCAGTACATTTTTTGTTTTACGTATCACATAAACTGTGCTCCTCTTATTAATACTGTTTATAAATGAATTCTACTTTCAATCTTTGACTTCTCCAGACACCTATTACAAAATCTGTGGTTGCTTGTCCAACTTGTTGTAGGTAAGGGATAAAATGATAGTTATAGAACTTTTTCTTGATGCCTAGTAAATGATTTTACTGATATTCTTCTTCAAATTTTTGAAAAATTTTTGTCTTAAATTAGTGGGGTCCAAGACAAAATACAATGCAAGGGTAAATTGTTGATGAGGTCCTACCCCTAAGTTCATGATTATTTGGTTGAGAAAGGTAATCACTGTGATTGCATGTTTACTTGAAACTTGTCCTCAGATTAAAGGTGTATGGTGCATAGAAGTATGTCCTTTAGTCAGTCATAATAATTACCATTCATGTGTGGTGTGAGTGTGATCTTGTGTGATTGCATGGAAAACAAAAGGTGTATTGCCCCTTTATAATATATTTTAGAGTTGATAAGAAATTTCATTTTCCTTTTTAATAATTATGGTTTGATGTATAACTTGAAAATATAACTTAATTTCTATTTAGGTACTTTGTGTTCACTTTTCCTATGCTTTCTGACAGCCTTTAGATTTCACTGGATGGATAATTTATTTTCACAGTGGCTGTATGAGGAGAATTTCATACAAAATTTACTGCAACCCCTAGTAATTTTTTAAAATCAATATTTATGCTAATTTAGTGGTCATTTATAGGGCATGTTTCAATATAACGTGAACTTTAATGCTGACTTGGATTTGAATTGAAAGTATTCATTGCTTATGGTAAAAGTCCTTTCTTTTTTATGTTTTGAAATTTATTACTGATTTGTGCTTGATTTGGATGCTTACTCAGTCTAATTTTTTTCTTTTAAATTCTATCATCAGATGTTCAAAGGTAATCACAATGGTGATCATGCGCACAAGAACATATTTGAAGTTCCTATTATTGCACAATGGATACGCATCAACCCTACTCGGTGGAGGGATCGGATATCGTTGAGGGTCGAGCTATATGGCTGTGACTATGGTTTGTATCACTCCTCATCTCAGTTGGCTGCATCAATCCTGTCACTACCTCCAAGTTAATGCATTTATTGAATGAAGATGGAATGAACTCACTGAAACCATTTTGCTTTCCAGTGGCTGATAATCTGTACTTCAATGGTTCATCCTTGGTCAGATGGGACTTAATGAGGGAGCCAATCGCTGCTTTGCGGGAGTCCATAAGATTTCGCTTCCGTGCAAATAGTGCTGATGGTGTTTTAATGTACAGTAGGGGCACTCAGGGTGATTATATTGCTTTGCAGCTGAAGGACAACCGGATGCTTCTTAACATTGACTTGGGTAAGAGTTCAAAGCTAATATAAATCTATGGTGGCGGTTTGAACTTGAAATATTGAAAATGAAGTTTTAAAAATGAGTGATTTAAGGAGAGAAGGGCAACTGTTGAAACCCCAGAGAGACTCCTAGGGCTACATTTCCCAGATCATAACCCACCAGTAGAGAAGGGAAAACACAGTGTAAAAAGTTGAGTTATGTGCCTTGCTAAGGGACAGAGAAAGGAGACAATTTCTCATGCAAAGAGTATTAATGTGGTGCTGTGTTTTCAAGAGTACCATAAGTTGGGGTGAGTTCGGAAACTTTTTTATATATATATTTGTTATTTACACTCTGATATATTTGCCGATATGCATAAAAATTGGATTTAAAAATCTATAAACCTTCAGAAACACCGCAAAGGGAAAGAAGCTGATGTCGCTTTATTATAAACAACGAAAAATATTCAATAAACCATTTGAACACGCCTCACGGAGTGGGGCGAGTTAGGACAAGGGTAAAATATTTAAGTTTTCATCCAGAGTAATCACTTTAGTTACAATAGAAGAACATGAATTCATTTAAATATGTTCTTACATTGAAAATAATAATGTATTAATATTTTCACTATGTTAAAATACTGGAATATGCTTTTAGTTTCTTGTTTTTATTGGCGAACCATCGATATGGTAAAATAGATCGAAAAATATTATGAGCATTTAATTGGTGGATGTGACCTAGTATTTCGTTAATTTACATTATAATTATAGATATTAAATGGTGAAAGGGAATGTTCTTCATTGTTAAACACCAAAGAAACGTGATGAGTGGTTAATATTTCTTTTATTTTAACCTCTACATCAGACCTACAGAATCGTAAACTTTCGCAGGCTAGAAAAAACTTGATGAAAACAGGAATGCAATAATAATATTAGTCTTGAAGGTAAATGAAATGAATGAATTTTTAGGGAAATAGCTGGGAATTTCAAAATTATTTCGTCTTATCAACAAAAATTTTTTCTCCGAAGAAACATCTCCCACTTCTACAGCAAATTTTCCCCCCCCCTAGATTTTTTACCCATAGGTGTTTCAACGTGGGATGATGTTAGTCATTGTAGAAATTCATCTGACCATGCAATGCTTCCAGTGGCATTGGCCAAATTTTCCTCCGGATTTAAACGAGGGACTTAGTTAACAACTCGACCTTTATTGAATGGAAAAATTCCTGTGCCTCTAAACCCTGCGCGAACTTTGCTAGACAAGGAAGTTTCACTTGATTCATGGCAAATTTTAGTAATCTGGGGAACTTACTTTTAGGAAGAACCATGCAATTTTTACACTTACACTGGTCAAGACCATTTCACCATGTGATATTAAGCAGTCTAAAAAAGCAACATCAAGAGGCTGGCATAAATGGGTCGCATTAGGAGGAAACATCACTAAATGCATTCCTATTTCTTTACATAACCTAATTGAGAGGTGACTCTAAAGATTGTCTCCCATCAAAAGTTTTGGCCCCTGCCTGTTGTTAAAAAATGGTGCTAACGTTGTTGTGAACCTTTCTTCAGGGTGCAGTTAAAGGATTATAGGTCAAATCATCCACTAGTGGATGGTTTGACATTGCACCCTTTGACCGCAACTTCAGCTGATGTTTTTGTCAAAGGATGCTGGTTTTCCTGGTTTTGCTGGTGTCCTTATTGACTGATGGGTGTTTCTCTCCCCTAAATTGAATTGAATAAGGTGATATTTTGTGAAAAATTGACATAGTCTAAGAGAAACTTAACTTTGTATTTTTTCACACTTTTACTTGAGACACCCTACCAGTTTCGACACTCCTGTGTCATTGTCAAGTGTTCTTGACCAAGAAAAATAAAAGCGTGAAAAAATACAAAGTTAAGTTTCTCTTACACTTTCTCTCCCCTCTTAACAATCCCTCCAGATTTTCGGAGATCATCACTGAAATATTTTTGGCATAATTAACCATGCTCTTTGGAGGAACACCTTCCAATACCATTTCTAAATTTTCAAAATATTCTTCTAGAACCTCTTTGGTCACTGCTGCACAGACCCTTTTAATATTTTCTCCCAACTGTGCTCCGAGTTCTCGCTGTCTCGGCATGAAACCCCACACCCATTCCATTCCTGGGCAGTTATCTTTCAATGTTTTTTCTAGTTGTCCCATCATGTTCAAGAACTCATACGGAGAACTTGAGGTTGGAGAATCCGCATCCACATATTCTGGTCATGCCCAGCTTAATGACCTTTTTTTTTGTTAACTGATGACATTGATCTTCATTTACCTCAGGTTCTGGAATGATGACTAGTCTCTCAGTTGGCAGCCTTTTGGATGACAATGTTTGGCATGATGTTGTCATATCCAGGAACAGGCGTGAGATTGTTTTCTCAGTGGATCGCGTGATGATTCAGGGGAAGGTGAAGGGGGAATTTGCTCGACTCAACCTGAATCGTGGGGTAAGTTGCACCTCCCTCTTCAGTTGTTTAAGCTGAGATTTTTTTGTTGCTCACATAGCTTGAGTAAGCCTTTTCTATCTTTCCTCCAGTTCTACATAGGAGGCGTGCCAAATAAGCAAGTTGGTTTGTCAGTGATTCAGAATTTCACTGGGTGCATGGAGAACTTATACTTGAACTCCACTAACTTCATCCATGAGATAAAACACCATGATGACTACAGTAGTAACACATTTGTGTATGATATTGTCAACACATTTCACCACTGTCCAGTAAGAATTGAAAAAAATATCAAAAGTAGTATTTTGTGGATTGTGCCATGTACCTTAATCTCTTTTAATGCTCTTCTCTTCTAGGATTTCCCAATCATCCCAGTGACATTTTTAACTGAAAAATCCCATGCACGACTGACTGGCTATGAAGGCGTAAAATCTTTAAATATTTCACTCAATTTTCGCACTTATGAAAATGATGGGCTATTAATTTTTCACAAATTTACTTCAGAAGGATATGTAAAAGTAAGTATTCTAAGAATTCCAAATTCACAGTATGTTTTAATTACTTTCAAATTTTAATGTGATATGTACATTCTAGAGTAATTTTATGAGAATTCTTGGCCACATATGAATTCTCAGAAATTCCCCAATTTAAAGTTCTAACAAAAATGTTCCTCTGCATTCTTCCAGCAACAGTATTTTCAGAAAAAACCTTCAGTACTGCTAGAAATTTTGATGATAAAAAAGAAATCGATTAGATGTGGACAGAGTGAAGATGCTGTGTTTTTTAAACAAACTTTTGATGTTTTCATGGAATTTTCAATTTTATTTAAGGAAAATTAAACTTTGATTTACTTTTGAAATTACCCATTCTTTATATTTGCCCTTGAATATGTCCTTAATTTCAATGAATGGGGACTATATGACCATTTTTCATTTATTATTTACTTTAAGAAAAAATATTCAGTTTCGATTGGGTTTAATTAGAGAATTCACGAGAAAGGAAGTATTATTTAACAATTTACAGACAAAAGGAAGATTTGAATTAACTGAAATTGCAGTTTTGTACATTTTGATTTCTAATTCCACAATAAATGGGTTATATACCAAAAGAGAAGTGGTATCTGCATGAAGAATCATGCCTGTGTCGCCAGCTGTTGGTGTCATAGCTTGGATTATGTCATTTATATAGATTACAAAAAACTGAGGCCCAAAAGTTGATCCTTGTGGCACACCATATTTTATTGACTTCAAAGTTGATTTGTACCATGTGCCATCCTTGTCATGAACTTCAACATACTGTAACCTATTTTCTAGGAAGGACTTGCACCACTGATAGGCTTTCACTCTAATTCCATAGTTTTCTAATTTAGCAAGTAGCATGGTATGATTTACTGAATGGAAAGCTTGTGTTAAGTCCATATGCAGTCCAAGAACGTGTTTCTTCTCACTCAGCGCTTGAGCTGTTAAGTCACTATATTCAGTTATTGTGGATGCAGTACTTTTATTTTTCATGTATCCATGCTGAGATTTATTTAGGGCATTTTTGTTATCAAGATATTTTATTAACCTAGTTTCATTAATTTCTCAAGTATCTTGGATAGGCATGATGTTAAAGAAATTGGTCTATAATTCTCTAGAAGATCTGGAGAACCTTTTTTGTTTAATGGTATAACTTTAACTAATTTTAACTCTTTCAGAAATTCAACACGTGCAAAAGTTTCATTTGCTAGATTAACTAAAGGAATAACAAAAAAAACTTGACACTGTTACATTAGCTGGTTACTGATGCCATCATGCCCTGCTTAGTTTTTATTTTTTAAAGATCCTATTACATTCCTGTCTTCATTTTTGGAGACCGGCTCTAGGAACAAGGTTTCAGTTACATATTTCGTCTTATTAGTAGTATGTGTACCAGAGATCTATTCATACCTAGGGATTAATTTATCAATATTATTTATAAAGTAATTATTCAATTTCTCAGCGATCTCTTGAGGGTCTTTAACATTAATTCCATCAATTTTTAAGTTGCAAATACCTTTATGTGCTCTGTATGAGTTGCCTACCTTTTCCCTGTTTACAATATTTCATAATATTCTTGTTTTATTGGCGGAGTCATGTATTTTTCTCTTATGTGCTCACTCTTTGCTTTCCTAATTAACCTCCTATATTCCTATTTACAATCTTGTAACAGATCATTATTATGATAATTGCTCATTTTACTAGCTCGCAAAACATTTAACATCCTATTTTGGGCTTTTCTTGTGGACGTGATCCTACAGTCCCTATAAGACATACCAACTAAATGGTAAAACTGATGATGCAACTTTAAAAAACCCGAGGGTTCCTACTTGGGCATTGTCAGTCAGCTGGCAAGAGGAAAACATTTCTTCAGTGAACATTGGCCTTCCTATCTCTATCCAGAAATGTTTAAATGTAATTATAGAAAAAAGACTTCCAAGCGTATCACACGCCAAGAGTAATATAATGTAGAATATTAAATAATTAACAAAATCAAAAACCAAACATTAATTCAGTGCACAATAGGTTTACATTAACTTGGGTTGCTGTTGTTAATTAAATCCTTGAATGCTTTTCCACATTCTTTTTTAGAGAAATAAAAAAAAAATTTTTATGTGGCCCGAAGATTCCATTTATGGAATATCAGGGGATTCCATTTTTAAGACCTTATTTTAGAATATTTCAAGTTGCTTAACTAGTAATTTTGCAATGCCATGTAAATAATAACCGTTATAATAAAACATGATAGTTTAATACTTATAAGGAGAGGTTTTGTAACTCAAATCTTGAAATGAGATGAGCCTTTTTTCATGCTACTAGGAGAAAAATGTAGAAAATATTTGTCAGGTTTTTTCGCCATTGGCCTGGGTTTGCAAGAAAAAAAATAGAATGACAAGCGGGGAGTTTGCATTCTCCGAACTCTGGTAAGTCGACAATAGCAAAGTGGGGTAGTTAACTGCAGGTAATGAAGTTCGATTCTTAGTTAAAATTTTTTTTTCAGCCATTGAATCAAAAATGTTATCATCCTTAAATTTCAACCCTTCTATGTGGATACTACCTGTTTGTACTTTTATCGCTGAACACTTTCGCTGCTGCACACACACTGGAAACCTACTCGTCACATGCGGTGGAAAAATGAAAGCTCTACAGTGAGAACGAAAAAGTACATTCACAGCAGCCTACCGTGCGATCGTACTATGTACATTCACAGCAGCATAAGGGTTAAACTAGATTTACAAATGCATCACTCAAAAATTAACGTAATGTTTCCATGATTTTAATTCTGAAATTAAATATATTTGCAATCACTTTCACAAATGCCAAATTTTGTTATTTTTATCTTTAATATGTTGACTTATAAATTGACATGAAATTTCTGATAATGTACTTTTTTAACTGCCTGCTTGCATTACACTAGGAATACAGCATAGACTGTATTCCTAGGCAGTGTAAGGGTTGAACTTGCAACCAGCAGCACACTAGGTCTCATTTTTAACAACTACTCAATCATTGGTTAATGTGAGTTCGGCGAATGTAGGTGACTTGCGTGACATTCTGCATAATTTTTTTCCCGTGCATCCGGGCCTATGGAGAAAAAAGCCAAGACATGTATTTCTTTGTTTTGCTCTAGTAACTTGGAAAAAAATTTCATCTCATTTCGTGACCCGAGTTACAAATCCTCTCCTTGTCAGTGTCTATCGTACCTAGTACATTCATGGGGTGCATTGATCACTAAGCCGCGAAATTTAAAAATCTCTGATCGGGATCCGAATTTATACTGTATTCAGATTTGATTTCAGTAGCAAATCAAATGAAAGATACGTGGATCTTTGGATCCAACTCGGCCATCCCTAATTTTTGAGTGATACATTCGTAAATCTAATTTAAACAATATAAGTATAGAAATGTTAGTATTTAGATGTAATGGTTTTGAAAGATGATAAAATTTTCAATGCAATGACTGAAAGAAAAAATTAAACTGCGTTAGGGTTCTAACTTCACACAGTATACTAGCTCTTGTTGTCCGACTGATGCAGGCTAATCTAGGCTACCCGCATGACATTCTATGTATTTTTTTCTCACGTAACTAGGGTAATGGGGAAAAAATAATTTATTTATTTTGCTTCTAGTTGCAAAAAAATTTTCATCTAATTTTTTGACCGGAATTATGCAACCTCTCCTTGTCAATATCTACTGCACCTACATTCCATTCATAGAGCGCTTTGATTGCTAAGCTTCGAAAATTTGAAATATATGATCCAAATCCGATTTTACAACATGTCTTTGGATCTAAATCTGGAACCGAGTAAAATGAAAGATCTGTGGATCTTTGGATCCGACAGATCTGTTCCGACCATCCTTAGAATAAATGAATTCTTGTATCCCTAGGTCCACTGTTAATCTCTCTATAATATATTGCTATATTTGTCCTGGTAATGTAGTTTCATAATTTTCACTGATTTAAATCATAATCATCGATGTGCTCTTAATGTCTCAGTTTGCATTCAGAAGTTAAGGTATGTGTCTGCTTATTATTTAATATATCATGATCATTGATGTATTGAATTTTCCTTGTGGCTTAGCTCTTCCTGGAAGAAGGCAAAGTCAAAGTTGAAATCACCACAGCGGGCAATCCCAAAGCTATCCTTGATAATTATGATGAAATGTTTAATGATGGGATGTGGCATCACGTGATCTTGACTGTTCAAACGAATAGGTTGATTATCAACATTGATGGCCGGCCAATGACGACAGAAAGGTTGCTCACTATGACCACTGGATCTTTGTATCTTATTGGAGGTGAGTTGCTCATCATGTCATGGATGTCTTTTTCCTCGGAGAATCATCATCTGCTTTTGCACTTCACCAAATTCTTATGGATTTGTTGCTAGAATGTTTAATTTCTATGATTTCACAAAAATAGCCATACCGTACCAGTTTAAGATGATTGCACCATACCTTATTGCTCTTGAACAAGAAACATGAAACAAGTTGTAGTAAATGCTTTCAAATTCATCAAAGAGCCTTTAATACAGAATTTAAAGAAATATAATTTTGGAAGTTGATATATCTTAGAACAGCATTGCTTTCATCTCATATGTTTGCTGATCCTGTTGATTGTTTTCCTTGTGCAATTTTACGACAGGTGTTGAATAATATACATTTTACTCTCAGCTAAAGAAGTTGCATGATCTCAACTGGTTCCTCAGTGTTGCATGATGTTGTTACATTAATCCATTTAATATTCCAAGGTTCCTCAATTCCTTTTGATAACATGGTGGTGTTATTTTTTTCAGGTGGTGTTTATGGAAATCAGGGTTTTGTTGGGTGCATGGGACAGATCACCATTGATGGGAACTACAAGCTTCCCACTGATTGGAAGGAAGAGGTTTGTATAATTATTGTTTGGCTACCTGTAATTTTCTGCCATGGTTTAAAATTGTTGATATGGTGGTGGTAAAGTGTGTGTTGAGAAATTATAAAGATATCATTTCCCAATTTGTTTATTAGGAGTACTGCTGTGACAACGAAGTTATGTTTGATGCATGTCATATGATTGATCGTTGTAATCCTAACCCATGCAAACATGATGGGATCTGTCGTCAGACATCAAAGGAGTTTTTCTGTGACTGTGCAGACACTGGCTATTCGGGTGCTGTTTGCCACACATGTAAGTTTATAGTTTATCATCTGATGCAATTTTTACTTCTATCTATTTTATCTCAAGTACCATCTTATTTTAGGGGCATCTCTTATATGTCAAATGAAATGTTCCTAGTTAAATATGTCAATGAGCTTACTTTTCCCTAGTTACCTTGTCATATATGTGATGAAGTAAAATATTGAATTAGGAAAAAGGTACATATAAAAATGAGCTTACTTTTCCCTAGTTACCTTGTCATATATGTGATGAAGTAAAATATTGAATTAGGAAAAAGGTACATATAAAATTTAATGTTACAATCTACGAATTCGATTTTTTTAAATGGCATTTTGCCATTTTTATACCATAAATGCCTATGTAAAGGATGCACTTTTCTCCTCAAAATATGGCATGCCTCTATGCACTAGTAATCAAAATTATTGGTGGAAATTTTAGGTGCCTAAAACTTTATAATACCTGTTAATTCACATGTAGAAGAATTCTTCTGCAAAAAAATGTTTTGGAGTAAATCCTTTCTGTAATTTTTTTCCTGTGTTATGAAAATAATAAGTTGCAAGGTATATTTTATGCTCAATTACTAAAAAAGGAGAATTCAAGCATAATAATTCAAATATGCTAACATCTTCAGGTTACAATTCACCCAATGTGTGACTTCTAACCTATTATCAAATTTCTTAAGAACAGTTTTATTGGTATACCTATGTTCATACTCGCATTTAATTAATTTATTTTTTGATCAAGATCATAAAAATTAATAACCGATTTACCAGATTGTAATTACTGAAAGTTATTGAACCATCTCAATCATAATGTACGTACCGTATTCACCCGAATATAAGATGACCTTTTTTGACAAATTTCCAACTGAAAATATCACAACTCGATTTAGATTCGAATACAAAATATACCTGCATGGTTAAACAATGTTGTACATTGAATTTGTTATGTAGTTAGTTATATATGTTATGTTGTTAGTTTTATTCAAGTGATATTTGTTTTAAGATTTCAAAAAATATCCAAAACTTATGGCTCATTATAGTTTATAGCTTGGCTATATATAATCCGTTGCCTTTTGAATGATTTAGATATTCAAACTTTACAATAGAGTACCAATTGAGAATCGAAAACACAGGAATCGGGATCAGGTTTGGAATCGAAAAAACTGGAATCGACCCATCCTTAGTAAAAACTAAACAATAATAACTATCGAAATATTATCATCCCAGGAATAATAATTTTTTCAACTGATAACAATTATCTATGGCCACAGTATTTCAATCTATTGCGTAACATATCATAGTTAAACAAATAAATGTAGAAATCGGCGTTTTCTTGTTGGCATTTTTACACTTATCAGTGAGTTATTCGTAGTTAATCTATGAATTACATTCTTAATTGTTATAAGTGATGAATCATGCTAAAATACAAGCATAATGTATGTATGGTGTGTGTGCAAAGGGCACGTTTTCAAAAGAAAGTAGACTTAAAATGCGAATTTTAAGTGTATTTTCATACAGCATGCCAAGCTGTAACTCAGATGCAAAAAGAAAGTTTGATGTATTTGAGGCAAATTTGTGAAAAAAAATTACAAAAGGGGAAATAGGGATAGCTACATCTGCCAGAAGGTCATTCAGTGGTCCAAAATCTAGTCAATTTCATGATGTAGAACACAAAGCAGTGAAGTTAGTGTGTACTCAGAGGCAGATTGGCATGCTTATTTCAATGGACAACATGGCTTAGAAAGCTTGTAATATTGGTAGAGGATGTAATGTATCCATACATGAATTCAAATCAAGATAAGACTGGTACAAAAGCCTGATGTAGTATAATAATTTCTTGTTACGGCATGGTGTGATCATACCGAAGTGACAAACTTCACTAAGTATGTAAGAAAGGACATGAGGTCAATAGTAGAAAACATATTGGATTTGTTTAAGCAATCACTTAAACAAAAAATCAAATTACGTATATCAGGTAATTGCCCTAAATATGTAATTTAAGTTTTTATTATCCTACACTGAATGTTTTTAAACATGAATGGTTGAATTTGAAATGGTTCCAAATTTCACACTGACGTATTTATTTTCAAGAAAAGTGAAGGAAAATTGAAATATTGACGAAAGGCATAATTATTACAGTGTGATGTTAATTTTGTCATTTTCTTTTCATAAGTACTCCAAAATGAGGGGTCATCTTATATTCAGGGTTGTCTTAGAATCGGTTGAATTCAGTATGACAAGTGGACGATTCTGAGGGATAAAATCACATAACTTTTTCAGAGGCGTGTCAAGTTTTAGCACTAGTAAAAACCATGTATAATTTTGTCAGAAGTATGCCAAATTTTACACAAACTTTGATAGTATATTCCTCAGCCTTTGAATCATGGAATTTGGAATTAAATAACTATGTAATGGAAACCATTGCCTTACTTTTTACTCCTTACATGTACCTTAGTGTTTATTTTATTAACCGTCTGCTTGGGATCCTGGCCACTGGATTTGGAACTCATCTCACTCCAGGATGTTTCAGAGATTTATTGGAGGTTTCTAACTTTTTGGCACAAAAAATCATTGATGATCATTCAAGAAATACACTTACTTGGCTTCGTAGACTGACACCGAAACTTACAGAAATTATGCAAATTGGTCGACGGCAAAAAATGAGCATTCAGAAAAAAGGTCACATTGGGTTTATATTACACCTAATGCCTTAGTTATCATAAATATATTCCTTTGAAGATGAGTAATCTGTTTTTGACCAAATCTTGCCAGAAAAATTCGGCAGAGGTAAATTACAAAATAAATCTTTGACTTTAAAAAAAACCTGTTGTTAACAAATTCAAAATTACAAAATCACCTTTATGATGTCTTTGATTTCATAGCATCAAGTTCCTACTCTATATGGCAAATAAATGGCTAGGGAAGTGCGAGTAGTACTTTTTGACTAAGTTTTGAGTAAGTACTCGCGAGTATCGAGTCAAGTCGAGTCGAGTTTGTACATAATTGTACATGAGTGAAGAGACCCAGTTTTTACTTAAGTCATCTCAATTAAAGTTAGCCAGCAATCCGACTATTAAATCGGCAGGTCTACCTACGTAATGCATAATTAGAAAAACAGTAAAAGTAATATGACACGTAGAGCCTTACAAAGGTCCCCCCCCCAGACTTTTTCCGCGAGGATTTTGGTCAAAAAGGGTGGGGGGGCTATATTCGGAGGAATACGGTACATATGCGGTTTCATGTACCGTAAAACCACCGATTCATCCATTCGTTTACGCAAACGTACATGAATCCGTTCACGCAAACGTACATGAAGCCATTCTCGCAAATGTAAATAAACGTACGTACATGTTCGTGCATGTGAAATTTATCGTGTAACCAGAGCTTTACACAATTTTGATAATAGCACTTCCTGTCGGCAGATTTCTGAACCTATTGGCCTTGGTGGCTCCGTCGACAAAAACTACTCGTCTTGACTTGACTATCGAAAAAATACTCTAAGTACTCGAGTCGAATACCAACTACTCAACTCGAGTCGAATTTTTGAGTACTCGCACATCCCTATACATGGCATCTCCATTCTTTTTTTTCAGCCCTGAATCCTCTATCCTGTGAGGCTTACAAGAATGTCCACTCTGTGGGTCAACGAAATAATGTCATTTTAGATGTGGATGGAAGTGGACCTCTTAAACCTTTCCCTGTGACATGTGAATTTCTAGGTAAGTGACAGCAGAGCTCATGTGCAAAATTAGTATTCGTCAATTTGAGATGAACCTTTTGCTGATGTTTCAATGTCTGTGTCTAGCATCATACACTCGGCCCTGAGGATGATGCCGACACGGACATCGGCAGAAGTCTAGGACCCGACCCGGTTGAAGACCGGAATAGACTTCACAAAATACTATATGCTTACCTTGTTCACCTAGTTAGTGTGAAGTTATTAAGCTGTTCAGGGTTGATATTTAAGCCATAACAATGGATAAATATCTCATTCATAAATACAAATTTTGTTGTAACTTTGGTTTGATCAGCTGTGCAATCACATAGTTACAGGGAGTTCAAGAAGAACAGCAAAATTGGCTGGCACAGATTCAACTACAAAGTCATAAAGATTGCATCATAGCACTCCCCTTTAATTGTGTTTAACCTAAATGCTTATACAATTAAGTTTAACTCATCACATTTCAGATGATTCTGACACTTGGCAGCTTTTGTAAGAATATCTGCCAACATATCCTGACTTTTTAAAACTAGCAGACATTTTAAAACAATTTTTCCATCGTAAGCACACTCCCTTGATTGATACCCTACCCATATGTGTATTGTTCTCTTGAGATACCCATTAGAAATTTCAGAAAGTTTAATTGTCACAATCAATCAAAACTGACCCTTCAATATTCTGCAACTCAGCTTATCTACGATTAAGTTGCACAAAGCCTCTGATAGAACTATATAATCTGCCTCTGCTATGTATTCTGCTCTCTGCTATAATGTGCTTGTCTCCCCTCCTTGTCCTCCTCCAGAAACTTGATTCCACAAGGCACCATTGCTACTCAGTACACTCCTGCTAGTGGTTAGCAAGAGATGAGATTGCATGCATCAAAGAGCAGATAGTTTTTTGCAGAAGCTGTAGATTTAAGAGCCAATTTTAGCAGGAGAGGAGAGCACATGCCCTGTAAAGTAGTTAAATTTTAGCATTAGCAGGAGAGTAGAACACATTCTCTGTGAAGCAGTTAAAGTCAACATTAGCTAGAGGAGAGCAAAATAACAGTGTAACAGTTAATTTGGATAGCAGCATCGGTGCACGTTCACTGCTTAACTATAGCAGTGTGACATTTCAGGCTTGTTCTGGCCAGTGTGACAGGCAGTGAAAGTATGTCTCTGTCTCTTCGGCTATTGGTGGTGGAGTAAATCCCTCGCCTGCCAAATCTAAGGTCACTGGTTCGAACTCCGGTTGGGTGGGAACTTCTCCATCTGATGCATGGATGTGCATATCTTTTATGGTACTGCGTTATGAACATAAAATAAATCTCACCCATTCCTTCCTTACATACCTCTTGACTTCCTTTCTTTCAAAAGGCCAACCTCCGTTCCACTCGGGAGAGTAGTCTAGACAGGAGCAGGCAGCCTAACGTCTGCAAAAATATTTTAAATTCTAATGTAGTAATCCTTGCCCCCTTCATTTTTTTAAACTTCTTAGCTGTGCCATATGGACTATTTAAACACCCTTGAGTTTCCAGGGGTTTATGCATGTCTATACCATTGCAGAAGGTTTTTAAAGATAATTCCCAGCCAATTTCTGTTTAAATCCATTCCAGGCAAATGCACTGAGTGAAGAATACTTGGATTATTCACTGGGCTTAAGTTTTCCATCCCTGCCAATAATTTGATGTTTTGAGTTTTCCAGCAAAATGTCAGAAGCAATAGAGAGCCTAAGCCAGTGAATATACCAACAAAAAAATGATATTGAATATTATTATGTATTTAGAATTTTATTATTCATTTAATCACTTTATAATTAAATGATATAAAGGCCATTGTGATAGATTAAACAGTCTAGTGAAATTAGTATTCAAAATTAATAATTATAAGATATGAAATTAATTATTTAGGTGCAACAGTACTGTGGACGATAATATATGTATACTGTTATCAGCGATGTCAGGTAAAGAAAGATCCTCCAAACCAACTCAACCTCCAGGCAACTGTTCATTCACACATCAACTTCTGTCACTTTCAAAAAGTATCAGTTCCATTATTTATGCTTTTTATTGGTGTAAGTTAAATAATGAAAGTTAAAAAATATTGTTGGATTGCATGTGTCTATTTAGGCCCATTACCTGTGGGAATTGAACACTGTTTTTACACTGACCATATCTCACAAACCCCAAAAATAACACAAAACATTCTTTTTGTATCTGAAAGAACTACATTAAGAATTTCTGTTATAATTTTTAAACCCTGTACCATAAAGACTTTTTTAGCTCTGAAAAACAAATTTTGTCCACATTTCTCAAATTCTTGTGATCTTTTCTAAATGAGGAAAGCTCATATTCCATATTTCTTAAAATATTCTTACCCTAGGTAGGTTTGAGTTTTATGGTGAGAACTGGCCCAGTTCTTTAATTATTTCTTGGAGTAATTTTAGTCCAAACTTGTCTAAAAAATGAATTTTGGAAGTTGCATTTTAAATTTGTTTTCCTGAGTAATTGAGGATAACATTAACAACACGAGCATATTGTGATTCCATTTCGGCATGCTAGTTCTAGGGATTATCCAACTTAAATTCTGAAGAAAATAATTTTTTTATTCAATGTGGTTTTCATGCGATAAAACGAGTTTCAATAAGTTTTGTTTTGTAGTAACCCATTGTATTAAAACTGTTGAATCCAGACAGTGGAAGAGATTGCGTTATTGGCCACCAGTTCCTTTCCTGAGCCTTTAGCATTGCATAATGTCCGGGTAAAAAGTAATTATCATTAATCATAATATGAACTTCAGTCAAATTTAAATATACTCCCGCGGGTGTTCCGAAATTATATAAATTGCATCCTAATTGCATTCATTTCATTGCACGTATCTTTTCCCAGTAAAGAGATTGTGAGTGTAAATATTTCATATTTCCGTCACCAGTGGCACTGTGTACTTCCCTGCTAGGTTCAAATTCTTCCATAAAACGGAGCACATTACAGCTCTCTCGATTTTTATGTGCATATGCACGAAACAAGGTAAAAAGGTGTTTTATGTTGACTGCTTATGTATAGATAAATGTCTTAGAAGTGAATATTGGTTTTTAAATCTATTGCATTTTAACCTGCATTTTAATAGAAGGAAAATTGAAAATGACATGATGTAAATATGGGGTTCTACATACGTTGGATATATAGCAAATTGGATGGGATGCAATACAAATGTTGTATATTTTGGGAAAATAAGTTGATAATTCTTATAAATGGTTTTACTGTATAATCCTTTTCATCATTCTTTCTTTTCATTCCACACATTTTTCTTAATTTGTCATTAAATTGAATTGAAAGCCTTCAACTTATTGTTTTTCAGCTGATGGTCGCATTTTAACCCACCTCAGCCACCGTAATGAGGAGACCACAATGGTTGATGGGTTTCAGGAACCTGGCAGTTTCATTCAGGTTTGTATGGTTAATGAATATTTGTGAATGAAATTGTTTTCCCAAGTGAAAGAAGTATGTGATTCTTTGTACGTTGTAAATATGCATGTAATCAGTGCATTTTATGAGTGAATAGATTATGGCCTTCATTATAAATATAAATGACCGCATACAATATTTTCAATTGGTGAGTAAGTTCTTTCAAGAAATGTTTTGTATAGGGATGTGTCGATTCTCGATACCTATTCTTGATACATACCACCAATTCTCGTGGGTTGGTATCGGATATAGATAGCATCACGTGTAATTATCAGAAATTTCATGTCATTATATAAGTCTACATTTTAAACAAAAATAAATAAATTTGGCATTAGTAAAAGAGATTGGAAAATATTTTATTACAGAATTAAAACTATGGAAACAATACGTTAACTTTACAAAGTAGTTTTAAGTGCTGCATTTGAAAACTATTTTAAGGGATTAAAGTAAAAAAAAGTCTGTATCCACATACCTACAAGGGCTGGGAATTAAGGATGATAAAATTTTTGATTCAATGGCTGAAAGAAAAATTTTAAACAGCGATAATTGAACCTAGGACAAGAGGAGGTTAGTGACAATGAGTATGGCTGAAAAATGACGAATTGGAAGCCTTGGTTCCATGTCACTTGAGCAGTTTAAGCGAGTCACTGCACTTCCAGCCCCCTACGCGTGGAGCCAGACCATGGACGCGCGGTCGGAAAATCATATGTATCTTTCGGGGTTGCTAACTTATTTGTAATTTCTCTTTGTTTCATGTATATGAGTTTTCAATGAGTGCTCCGATATAAGTGACTTGACAACTGCCTCCCTAAAACGCTAGATATTCTCTACTTCATGTAAAAATTTTGTCTGAGAACAGCGTCCGCCATTAATTAATGGAATAGCACTTAAATGTTTCAAAAATATTTGTAGCTCAGTCAATTAAAAGCAAAGCATTGTGCTAATAGATCATGCTTTTCTTCATTCAATCAAATTACTCACACAACGTCACCATCAACTTGTAAGACATTTGGAGAAAAATTAGTTCAGGTGTTTATTTGGAAATCTGGTCATGTTTGAGCCCCTGTATCTGGTTAACAGATGAAAATCATGTCAAATGATGCATTATTCCTTAATTAGCAATCTTTTATGAGTATTTATGTGAAGTTTCAAGTCTATATCTCAAATAAAGCTATTTTGGAATTTTGTCCAGCTTTTTTTGCGATGGTGGTGAGTGTAGAGATGTGTTCAGGACTTCTATGTCTTGCAGCGCGAGTTGGAAAAAACAACCATGGAGTGCCCACCATAGACCCCTTCTTTTGGGTATAACAAGACCGACTGTTCAGTAATCCCTTTTGCTGAAGGGGGAAAGGAAAGGACAGGGGAGGAGGGAAGGGGGTTTGTTTTTGGTTAGAACTTCGCAAAGCTCCACCAGAGGGAAGTTGTGAAGCAGAATTCTCAAATCACCGTCAATGCAGGACTTAGAAAAAATTTCGGCTCTGAAGTGGTAACTTTTTATTGGAAGTGCCTGTGCATAGTACATTCAAATTTTTGTTTTTTAGAATTGTATTTTTAGATTTCTGGAACATTTTAAAAATAATGCATTGGAAAAAAGGTAAAAATATGTATACATGTATAGGTCAATTTTATCAGTATCGAGAATCGATTTTCAGGAATCCATATCAGTATCGAGAATCGATAAATTTTGGAATAAATAAATTTTCGAAATCGATAAATAAACTCATCTTTATTTTTGTAGCAAGTGATGCCTAAAGAACTGTTCCTTCTTGCATGAATTATGTATAAATTAATAAGGGCCTAACAAGACCCCATGTTCCCCCTAAAATAGTCTTTCCTTATTTCAATTGATTGCTAATGTGGATTAAACTTTCTTCTTGCATCAAGTACATCATCTTGGGAACATGAAAAATATTTTTGTCGAGAGAAGTGTATTTTTTTGCGAAATGTAACCTTGGACTTCTGTTCTTGGGTTTGCAAGTCTTTCTTGGCAAGGCAATGTTACTTTGTAATTTAAATGGTTGGTATCATGTAGTGTTTTAAATTGTTTCATTTTTGCAAATGCAGGACATAATGTATGATGCAGATATGGACCAGATTGAGGCTTTAATCAACCGTTCAACCACATGCAAACAAATGCTTCAGTATTCGTGCAGAAGAGCCCGTCTTCTCAACTCTCCAGGTATGAAATTTTATGTTTAATTCCATTCCGCCTTCTTTTTAGGAATCAAGTCCTATTTACACAGTGGCACATTCCTCTCTATTTCACTCTGTTGAGTTGAGTGATAATTTGAGAGGAGTTTTTTTGTGGATTCCTTTTTATTGCTTCAGATTTCTGCCTAGCTCTTGTCTTTGTGTTCCACTTAATTTTGATATGCATGCAGTTGGTCATTGAGTGACTCTGTTCCACTCTGAATGGCTTCATCCATAGGTGAGAGGGTGATAGTCATAGTTTGAGCAGGGCTCTTTTCTATCTTTTCCAGTGCACAACAATGTATACCAGCCCTTCTCGTGGTGGGTCTCACGTTATAACCAGAAGATGGACTACTGGGGTGGTTCCCTCCCTGGATCCCACAAGTGTGAATGTGGAATCATTGGTGGATGCATTGACCCCACAAAGTGGTGCAATTGTGATGCAGGTTGGTCTTGAATTTTCACTCTAAAAACGAGACTTGGGCTGATACTGATAGAGGGTATCAAGTATCGGCCATTTTACCGATACTGTGATACTTTAAAGTATTCATTTTTTAAAATACTTTTACTTAGAAGTATTCGTTTGATGAAAAGCATCCAAATAACATCTAATTTAAAAATCCTGCCTTCTTCAACAGACTTAGCAACATGTTGCGTATTTCAAATTGGATCTGAGGTTTCAGCGGCGTTTCTGAACACTGGTAACACTAGAAACTGTCGTCACCTTGACACAACACTATGCGGAGGAACGCCCGAAAGCCGTTACCAACGTTGCGTATTTGTTTTCTTTGCTGCGATGTGGCTGCACTCTGCTGCTCTCCTGTTTTTCTTGACTCCTACACCCATGTGACTGGTTCAGCATATTCTAATAGGTATAATATGGTCAAAAAAATGTTTAGAAAGAATTAAAGGGCACCCAAAAACAATGCATTTCATTGTGATGTCCATTTGCTTTACAAGTATTGACAGGACATCAAAACTACACGAGCACCAATACTTCATGGAAGTAAAAGTAAGACAACTGCTTAGAATTGACCATGGGAAAGCCTGGGGTGGAAACAAAAATGTAAATTGATAAGCTCAACCTCCTCTGAAAAGTAGACGAAAATCCATGTATGAAGCATGTTGAAATCTGGTAAAATTAATCTTCTGCTGTCAACTCAAGTTCGTTCTGCTCAACGAATATCTTCTTCAGCATTTCCACCTATGTTCTGAACTCAATTTCAAAAACTATAAATGCAAATAAAGAATTGTGGCTTAGTCAAGTTCTATGTCGTCAATGGATTTGCATTAGAAATTTTAAATAAAGACAAAGGTGTTCGCGTGCCTCCAGCGTTGCATATCTTATAGAGAAAACTCGGTTACGTACATCGACTTTTAAAAATTTAAATGAATGTAAGTACAGTAGAGCCTCACTTATGAAACTTTCAGCGAACAACCAAAAAAAGTTTCATAAGTGAGGAAGTTTCATAACAGAGGTTTCATAGTAAGGGAACATGAAACCCTTTTCTGATGTCCAATTTAGTCTTTTTTGTTTCATGTTTGCAGTTGCATGTTTAGATGTAGGCAAATTAAGCCTAATAATTTATTGTATAACAAGCAACTATACAAATAAATGTATGCTCAAGACACCTAGACTGAAAGTGTGCCTTTGCAATACTGAAATATGTTAAGATCTGTTCCCAAAGTTGAATTTCTTGGTCTAATAGTTAGCATTCCTGGCACATGACCAACGGCCCTAGTTTCAATTAGCGCTTGGCACATTTTGTAATGGTGTTTATTGTCAGTTCATCTTCTACATACAAGCACCAGCTTAATCAGGAGTATTGATTACTAAAAACTCGGCTGTGAATAGTAGCTAATTTTTTCCTTTACCAACTATTTTTCTTTTAAAACAGAATATCAGTAATTATGAACAGAGATCTAACTGAAAACAGTTTTAAGCTCCTATTAAATATCAGAAAGTAATTGGTATTAGAAGTTAGATATTAGTGATGGCCGGATCGGATCCGTCGGATCCAAAGATCCCCGGATCATTCATTTTTCTCGGTTCCGGATTTGGATCCAAAGACACGGAGCAAAATCGGATCCGGAATCGGATCAGTAATTATGAACAGAGATCTAACTGAAAACAGTTTTAAGTTCCTATTAAATATCAGAAAGTAATTGGTATTAGAAGTTAGATATTAGTGATGGCCGGATCGGATCCGTCGGATCCAAAGATCCCCGGATCATTCATTTTTCTCGGTTCCGGATTTGGATCCAAAGACACGGAGCAAAATCGGATCCGGATCGTAGATTTTAAATTTTCGCGGCTTAGCGATCGAAGTGCCCCGTGAATGGAATGTAGGTGCGGTAGATATTGACAAGAAGTATATGTGTAACTAAGGTCACGTAATTAGATGAAAATGTTCCCGTGCTACTGGAAGCAAAATAAAGAAATATGACTTTTTACCCCGGTATCGCGGGAAAAAATACATAGGATGTCATGCGGGTAGCCTGCATTCACCGGGATCAGGTGTACAACGAGAGCTAGTGTACTGTGCGAAGTTCCATCCCAATCGCAGTATAATTTTTTCTTTCAGTCACTGCATCAAAAATGTTATCATATTCAATTTCAAACCATTACATCTGAATACTCACTTTATTATTTTTTTGTTGTTTAAATTAGATTTACAAATGTACCACTCATAAATTAAGAATGGTCGGGTCGGATCCAAAGATTCAAGGGTCTTTCATTTCATTCGTTACTGAAATCATATCCGAGGACAGTAAAAATTCAGATCCGGATCAGAGATTTTAACATCTCGCGGCCTCGTGATCGATGCGCCCCGCGAATGGAATGTACTTATGGTAGATACCAACAAGGAGAGGTTATGTAACTCGGGTCACTAAATGAGAAAAAGATTTTTTCCGTGCCACAAACAAGGAAAACAAAATAAAAAATACTCGTCTTGACCTTTTTCTCCATATGTGCGAGAAAAAAATGAAGCCGAATGTCATGCGGGTCACCTACATTCGCCAGATTCCCGTGAACCTATGAGAGCGTAGTTGTTAAAAATGAGGGTCAGTGTACTGCCAGTCGCGAGTTCGATCCTTAGCACTACCTAGGAATACAGCCATGTTGTATTCCTAGGGTAATGCTAGTATAAAGTTATAAAAAGTAGATTATCAGAAATTTCATGCCAAATTATAAGTTAAAAAATAATTAAATTTGGCAAAAGGAAATTATTGGAAAAAATTTATATTACAGAATTAAATCGTGGAATCATTACGTTAACTTTACAGTGTATTTTTGAGTGACGCATTTGTAAATCTAGTTGAAGCGATAGAAGTACAAAAAAGTCAGTATCCACACACAAAGGTTGGAAATGAAGGATGATAAAGTTTTTTATTAAATGGTTGAAAGAAAAATTTTAAACAGCGTAAGAATCGAACTTCATTACCTGCAGTCCACTACTCCACTCTGTTATTGTCGGCTTACCCGAGTTTGGAGAATGCAGGCTCCCCACATGTCATTCTACTTTTTTCTTGCAATGGAGAAAAAATCCGAAACATTTTTTTTTTTAATTTTGCTTCTAGTAGCATGAAAAAAGGTTAATCTCATTTCAAGATCAGATTACACAACCTCCCCTTAGGAGTACATAATGCTCAAATTTAATTTTAAAGGTTATTATTAAGAAGACAATGCAAAATTGTTAGTTTAGTGATATTCTATAATAATTTTTTCATCTTAAAAATGGAATCCCCAGATATTCCATAAATGGGATCTCTTGGCCGCATTAAAAATTTTTTTGTTTCTAAAAAATTATTTGAAAGCGTTCAAGGATTTGATTAATAATTGGAAAATAATTCCTTCATTAATGAAAATGAACTGGTAAGGTTTCTTTTAACTGCACTCTAAAGACTAGTTGTATGGGTTTCAAGTAGAGATGGGACATTCGAATCCCTCGAATCTTGAAAAAGATTCGAGATTCGAACTCTCGAATCTTTGTGCTATTTTCATCATTCGAATCTTTCGAATCCTAAAATATAAATAAACACCGAATTCTTTATGTAATAACTTAGAACAGATTAGTTTCGACCGATAAAAACGTTCATTACAAATAAGGTTAAACCTCGCTTTTACGTCCCCGCAATTTACATTTTCCCGCCATTAACGACTTTTCCTTCAAGTGCTAATAATTTTCATATGTCCGCAAGTAACATCTTCCCTTTATTTACGCTAGCAAATTTTTGAATGGTTCGCCATTTGCGTTTTATGAGACGATTTTGCCGTGATTGTCGTCCTGGTTGCATAACTGGTGGATGGACTCAACGCTCAGTGAAAGACAAAGTAAAAACTCATGCAGTAAGTTACCACTATGAAAGATAAGTAAAATTTTCTCAGATGTACGACCAGTTATCGTGACCTCGGTCATCTGTGGAATTGTAATGCCGTGAGAAATTACGGTACACGTACGTAATTTTTGTCGCGATTGTTGTCCGGGTTGCATAACTCGCGGATCGGCGAATGCTATCGCATAGGTGATGAATTTTTTTAAATTTAAGAAGTGTATGCTTTTCAGCATTTGCGGCCTTCTCTTTCTTTTTTGGTTAGGTATTAATACAGATTTAAAAAAAATCCTCCAGCCAGACTTCATCCTCAAACATCCTGCGAACAAACCAGTAAAATCATCACGTTCTTCTCAACCTCGATTCTTAAGTAGCTTTGATAGGATAACATTATAGTCTCTAACACCTTCTTTTCTCGTAATGTTTACCCTAACTTACTAGCATGGCTGGACTCCTGGTCCCAGTTCATCCTTATCTATATCCTTCTCTTCTATTCACAAGTTCCCTTGCCTATTGTTAGTGCCATGCAGTTCTTGCCACGTATTCATTACCCCTATGCTGAATCTCTTGTAAGTTCTAGCAGCAGCTCTCCTGACTTAACACTAATGCACATTATCGTATTCCACTTCTTGCTGCTGAATAACCTTCTAACTTTTCAGTACAGGGCGGCTATTTCTCCCTCTCTCTGGAACCTCTCAACCTATTTACATTGACCTTTTTACCACTTTTCTCTCACACTCTTCATACCCCTCCTAAGTCTTTTGCTTATTTCCTTAAATTTTATTTCGCCTTGCTGTGTTTAAATCTTTCTATTTCCATCATTCCTTAATTTCCTCCATAGTTTGTGCCAACACCCAGTGTGTCTTGACCACTCTTGTGTCTACTGCATCATACTGCTTGCTCTTCTGCATCTTTCCTCATACACCTGTAAACTAATTCCTGATATTCTCTCCGATTTAAAACTACAATTTTTTCACACTGTTCCTAATCTTGGCCCAACCATATGTAATATAGTTACATAATATATTTCCCCGTGTCCCCCTGCATACAATGAATACAATGTTTAACACATGAGGAATATTCTCCTGCAAGCAGCTCGTCTATCGCTGTGAATGAGTCTTGAAGACGCGACAATATTGGAAAAAAGATATCGTTTTTTAAACATGCAATTCAGTATCAGTTTAATAACTCTTTGGAAACATATCATCGCTATGCCTCCTAGAACATTCACATGCTTTCATTTCATGCAAAACATTTTGTGTATCATGTTTATTACTTATCTATTTTAGCTCTTCAAATCTTATTTGTATTATTGCAATAAAGAGTTGTATTTATGAAAACTATTCTTTTATTTGTTTTTCATTAAATGCAGCTGCTAAAGTCTTTTCTTTTCTGTTATTATCAACTTTATATGTAGGATTCGAGAAATTCAAGGTATTCGAAAGATTCGAGAACCTCTTAGGATTCGGATTCGGGTTCGGATTCGAGAAAATTTAGGATTCGTCCCACCTCTAGTTTCAAGAATGTATTGCTTGATGAGTATGTGATAAGGAAAGTGAACTTTACATTAGAAGTAACAAGATATAGGTAGTTATTGCATCCGTAAATCTTGATCCAGGTAAATATAATCCTCATAGATGATAGGAAGTTGATATTTCTACAATAAATTTACCTGTTTTTGGTAATTCTATTGTTGCTGTTTTTATATATACCTATATTAAAAATCTAGGATTAGAAAAGGAATGAAATTCAGAATTGAGTATCTGAAACTAAGAATCCGAAACTGAGATAAAGATCCGAAGGCCAGGCAAGGATCCGGTTCCGGATCCGACAAAAAACCTGGATCCGTCCATCACTATTAGATATTGTTATTGATTCAGCCATTTTGAAATTATTATTTAATTACTAAGTCGGTATTGTAGGTCCGAGCGATTTGATGTTGAAAGAAAAGATTTTTTTAAATGAGTATCATTTGTTTTCACCTTGCCATGAAATTGTGCGAATGCCGTGTAAATGCCATGAATTTTCCAAAAAATGATGCTCGATATACAATATCTGACAAGGTTGTTCAAGTTGTGAATACGCATGGGCAAATAATTCATGCAAAGAACTTTTATGGTGTATCTTTCTGTGTTGTGTATCTGGTGTATGGCTTTCTGGATTTTGGGTTCCTACAAAAATGTGCTAACAAGAGTCCACTGTATTTGGGCATACCTGCAGGTTTAGAATTTTCTGAGCTAATTTTTTCAGAGACTGATGTTGTGGGGTCTGATAGAAGGACCCTCGAGCTGGGAATGAGCATGTTCTGAGCTGAACTGCTGAGCAAGTTCCACAGCTCATATTTCTTAAAAAGAATTTTCAGTATTTATAAATCCAAGACAGCTAAGAGTGTGAAATCTAACTCCAGGGATTAATTGTAAGATTAGCAAAATAAAAGAGTTGTCACAGTGTCATTTCTCTCATTAATTGCTCTTATGTAACACTTTTGATTACTGAGTATAGTTCATGAGAAAAAAGGCACTTGTCAAATTTTTTGGGAAAGAGAATCAGGGTACCTATTGGAAAGCAATACTTCCATTGGCCGCTGGTATAGAGGTATCAGTTTGGTATTGGGAAATGTGGTATCGGTCCAAGTCTACTAGAAACTAATTTAAGTCAATGGTGCAGTAATCCACAGGACTCTGCAAAAGCATGCTAGTATATTGATTAAGATTTGTTCTTGTAGCCATGATTCCAATGAATAAGGAGAGTGAAATTTGCATGTATAATTAATATGTCTTTAGGTGGTATTTATAATGCTGTCTATTTTAATGTGTTAAATATTCTCATGCTAAAAAAGTTTTATTCTGCTTTGCACTAATTACACAAGTCTACACTCTAATTACACAAGTTATTTCATACAGTAAAACCTCCCATTAACGAACTCTCTTACAACGAGCACCTCCGATTAACAAGCAAATGGAGTTGGTCCCGTCTAGCTGGCATAAAAAAAAGCACTCATTTTGACTCCCTTACAATGAGAACCTTCCGACTATAAGGTGGAGAGCCAGTCCCGTGAGCACTTGTTGACCTCTAGGATGAATTTTTTCTCGTCGAACGCTGTTTTTTATTCAGAAGTATGTGAACTGTCATTTACTCTTGAAACTTGTGTTCACTGTTTTCCTAAACGTCCGTTAAAAATCAGGTGCATGTCTTTCATGGAAATTTATGCATCAACATTATCGTTTTTCGCAAATTTTCATGACATAAGCAAATAAGCCTTGAACCAGTACACATGTCATTATTATTGTTTCCGTTCGTTTATATTGTTTCCTTTCGTTTATCGTGAAGAATGCAACAGGAATGCTATTAGAGCATTTCAGGAAGTGGAGAATGCTCTTCATTGTGAGAGAAGGAATAGTTGAAAGCAGGCGACCATTGACTTTCTTCGAATTATTTTTGTGCTTAGTAAAACAGATGCAAATATCAAAAGATTTTTTCAAGTAACTTGTTTGAATTTTTTGACTCTCCTGAATCTAACTCACCAGACTGCTATGGAAGAAAGTGCAAATTTAAGATATAGTTGTCAGCTCAAAGTTTCAAGGAAGCATTATGATTACATAAGGAACAAATGGAAGGACCACAAACTGGCCGTGAGAACCTTTACGGTGTTGCCTGCTGAAGTTGCACAATAGAGTAAGTTCCACAGTGAAAAAAAGTCATTCGCCTTGACCAGGACTCGAACCCGGATAACCGGATTTCCTGCCAGGCACTTAAGTCAATTTAGCTACGGAGGTATCATTTTTCCCTGTGGAGTTTTAGAAGCTTCAAAGGAAGAAGATGTACTCGAACTGCTAGACATAATGTCATAAAGCAGTCGATGCAGTGCACATGATGCTGCCGTCCAAGAGGTTAAGGCTGAATTTTAAACACTAAGGTGCTTACTATATCAGGGGATCCGAGTTCCAGTCCTTGGTCAAGTTCATCAGAATAATTTGAGTAAACAAGGCAAATGATTTTTTTCTCTGTGAAACTTCTACTATTGAACGTAAGGAACATTTAAAATGCCGCATATTCCACGGTCATTGTATTGCAACATTTATTTGAAAAAATATTTTCTTCAAGAGGGGTGACTAACATTATGGCAATGGAAAGAAGAATATAAATGGTACGGCAAATATTAAATATCGCAAAGATTGAATAGTTTTGGAGTTATGAACTGTAATTCTTTTCATAAAACTTTCAGTGGATTATCAATGGCGAACAATGACGATCGCGAAACCTCTGTTTCTATTTCCCCAATCAAAATACAATTTCGCCCACAATCTTCGGATTTCTGTTGCCATTGTCACCTTTGCAAATAATATTCATTATGAATTTTGACCACAAAAAATAATGAAATACATAGTAGTTTCACAATATATAGTATTAAATAATGCATAAAGTTTGTACACAGTTCCTTAGGCAGCTGTGTTTGACTTAAGCAATGACATAGAAAGAATGAAATTTACTTTTTGAAGAATACAGCAAGCAAAATGAAAAACTATTCAATTTGTACAATTTCTGCCAAAAAAATCACGGAGCCAGGCAGTTCATCTTGCACCGTCAGGTAAAAACATCATTTTCCCGACGGCCTATTATTTTCCTCTTCTGTAATAGGTAGTTATTTACAATGCAATTCTTTAGTAAGTAGAAAAAGAAACTACTATATACATTTATGATGTGACTTAGCAAATACCGTATAAAAGACAAGGTGTTTTTGTTCGATTACTCCTGCTTCTTGAATACAACAAGAAAAAGCCCCTGGAAGAAATGGATGCATGCAACCCTCCTCGCCCACGATTTCCGAATGATGCTCCGTTAACAAGCACTGGAAAATTTGGGTGGCTTGAATTTCGTTAACGGATGGTTTTACTGTATTGAATGAAGCACAATCTACATACCTCTCATTGTGGAGAAAAATCGGTATGCTACTAAGGCAGGAGGGTATTTAAATTTTGCTCTTAGGAGAGAAATTTCCTGGGCAATTTCTGCCAGTTTAAGATGGAGAGGGTTATATATATGGCATCTCTTTTATCATGGGACAAATGTACCTTGGACAAATAAAAATTATAACTATTATTATTTATTCTTTCCTACCATTTAGGTCTTGATAGTTGGGTGACAGATGGAGGTGACATTACACAGAAAGAATATTTGCCAGTGCGGCAGTTAAGGTTTGGTGACACAGGCAATCCATTGGATGACAAGGAGGGGAAGTACACTCTTGGACCCCTCACTTGTGAAGGCGATGGTGAGTACGCACAATTTCCAGTGTGGTAATTTGTTTCTCGTAGGCATTAATAGGTGCTCAATTCCAAAAGGTTTGTTTTATTTTCTCAATTTTCCACTGCTTTTCTCAGATGTCTCACTGCATCTGAATAATATTTTCTGTACATAGTGCCATTTTTGTTGTTTTTAGAACGTAATTGTGTTTGATGTTATGCATTACTGTAGAAACTTAAGAATGACTAGTTTCAATATGTAAAGATATTATTATTATTAGGGATGTGTTGATTCTTGATACCACCAATTCTTGTGGATTGGTATCAGTATTGAGAATCGATTGCCTAAAGCTGATTCCATTATTGTCGATACTAGGGATGGTCGGATCGGATCTGTCGAGTCCAAAGATCTGCGGATCTTTTATTTTACTCGGTTCCGCATCCAAAGACACAAAGTAAAATCGGATCCGGATCTTATATTTTAAATTTTTACAGCTTGGCAATCTACAGATCACAATATTAGATTTTTCATGCAACTAGAACATTTTTCCATGCAACTAGTACAAAATAAAAAATTTGTCTTTTTTTCCCTATTACCCCTGTATTGCGAGGAAAAAAAAATGTAGAATGCCATGTGGGTAGCCTACATTCGGCAGGATCAGGCGGACATCAAGATCCAGTGTCCTAGAGGAAGTTCGATCCTTATCTCAGTTAATATTTTCTTTCGGTCATCACATAAAAAATGTTATCATTCAATATAAAACCCTGACATTTAAATACTCTCTTTTTTATATTGTTATTGTTTAAATTAGATTTAAGAGTGTATCACTAAAAAATTAGGGATGATCAGGTCTAATCCAAAGACCCTTGGATTTTTCACTTCAGATAGGAATACGAAGATCAGATGTATAAATTCAGCTCCAGATTGGAGATTTTTAAATTTTGTGGCTTTGTGATCAATGTGCCCCGCAAATGGAATGTAGGTACGGTAGGTACTGACAAGGAGAGGATTTGTCATGAAATGAGATGAAAATTTTTTCCGTGCTATTAGAGCAAAATAAAGAAGTACATGTCTTGGCTTTTTCTCCATAGGCCCAGATGATCGGGAAAAAAAAGCAGAATATCACGCGGGTCATTTGCCAGACCCGCATGAACCGATGATAGCTGACGATAGTAGTTAAAAATGAGAGCTAGTGTGCTGCCGGTCTCGAGTTCGATCCTTTCGATCCTTAACACTGCCTAGTAATTCCGACCTTGCTGTATTCCTAGAGTAAGGCGACCTGGCACTTAAAAAGAGTAGATTATCAGAAATTTCATGTTTATATATGCCTAAGTTAACAAAATAAACTAAAATAAAATGTTGTGTTAGTGAAAGTGAATGGAAAAATATTTATTAAAGAAATAAAATGGTGGAAACAATGCGTTAACTTTACAATGTATTTTTGAGTGATGCATTTGTAAATTTAGTTTAAGTGATAAAAGTACAAAAAAGTCAGTATTCACATACGTACAGGGGTTGGACATTAAGGATGATAAAATTTTTGATTTGATGGCTGAAAGAAAAAATTTTAAACAGTGACAAGAATCGAGCATCATTATATGCAGTACACTACCCCACTCGGCTATTGTCGGCTTACCTGAGCTCAGAGAATGCAGGCTCCCCACATGTCATTCTACCTTTTTTCTTGCAAATAATGGAGAAAAAAGCCAAGATACATGTTTCTTTATTTTGCTTCTAGTAGCACAAAAAAAAGGCTCACCTCATTTCATGATCTGAGTTATGCAACCTCTCTTTATGAGTATAAAACTCACAAATATAATTTTTAAGGTTGCCATTGACAAGATTTGCAAAATTACTAGTTTAGCAGCTTGAAATATTCTATAATAATTTTATCGTCTTCACAATGTAATCCACAGATATTCCATAAATGGAATATCCTGTCCACATAAAAAAGATTTTGTTTCTAAAGAAGAATTTGTAGAATTTCAAGGATTTGATTTAAAACAGTAACCCAAGTTAATGCAAACTCATTGTGCACTGAATTAATTATAGGTTTTTGATTTAGTGTGCTATTTAATATTCTATATTATATTATTCTTGGCATATGATATGCTCAGAAGTCTTTTTTCTATAATTACATTTATACTAGTGATGGCCGGATCGGATCCGTCGGATCCAAAGATCCGCGGAATTTTTATTTTCATCTGTTCCGGATTCGGATCCAAAGACACGGTGCAAAATTGGATCCGGATCATAATTTTAAATTTCGCAGCTTAGCGATCGAAGTGCCCCGTGAATGGAATGTAGGTGCGGTAGATATTGACATGAAGAGGATGTGTAACTCAGGTAAAGAAATTAGATGAAAATTTTCCCATGTAACTAGAAGCAAAATAAATAAATATGACTTTTTTCCCCATTACCCCGGTATCATGGGAAAAAATATGTAGGATACCATGCGGGTAGCATCAACGAGAGCAAGTGTACTGCGAAGTTCAATCCGTATCGCAGTTTAATTTTTTCTTTCAGTCATTGCATCGAAAATGTTATCATCTTCAATTTCAAACCAGAACATCTGAATACTCACTTTATTACTTTTGTTTAAATTAGATTTACAAATGTACCATTAATAAATTAAGGATATTCGGGTCGGATCCAAGGGTCTTTCATTTCATTTGCTAATGAAATCATATCCGAAGACAGTAAAAATTCAGATCCGGATCGGACATTTTAAAATTTCGCAGCTTAGTGATGCGCACTGCGAATAGAATGTACATATGGTAGATACTGACAAGAAGAGGTTGTGTAACTCGGTCACGAAAAGAGAAGAAGATTTTTTCAGTGCCACAAAAACGAAATAAAAAAATACTCGTCGTGACTTTTTTCTCCATATGCGAGAGATGCACGAGAAAAAAAATAAAGCCGAATGTCACGCGGGTCGCCTACATTCGCCAGATTCCCGTGACCCTATGATAGCGTAGCTGTTAAAAATGAGGGCTAGTGTACTGCCGGTCGCGAGTCCGATCCTTAACTCTGCCTAGGAATACAGGCCATGCAGTATCCCTAGGGCAGCCCCCTGCAACTTCCCAAAAAAACTGGGCCCCTTAATGTCCGTTTACTTCCAGTACTGGCCGTAGAGCGCTACTGGTAATCTCGTCCTACTCCTACAAGGGACCTTATGGGAAGGTCTCCTATTTATGTGCCGAGAAACGTATTGAGTGTGATTTATGTTTTAATTCCTGCTCGCATCGAAGGAAAACCATAATTGCTGAAACAAACACCTGAATATTTACCAAATTTAGGAATCTTTTTTCCTGTCAGTGCTACTTACCAACATAACTTTACACAAATCAAGTACAATTTCTTTCCATCAAACATGTTAAATACGACTTGGTTCTATTCCACAATTGTAAAAGTGTGGAATTTAATAAAGTTCCTCATTCAAAATGCATAAAGCTATAGTATTCCACACCGTGCCGCAAGTGACATTCTCAATTATTTTTCCAATATGAGACCGAAAGGGAAATACCAACCTCATGATACGTATAATCAACTATCGGCAACGTATATATATATATATATATATATATATCCATCAGTTGCAGACAAAGGCAATCGTTGTGTGATATTGGAGAAAATGATATGCTTTCAAAAAGTGAATAACGTCCTGAAAAACCGCTCCTATACTAAATTGCCAAAAAACCATCTCATTCGAATGATTCAGGAGTCCAAAGTAGCCTTGAATGGTGTTTTGTGTATATGACCAGATTGGTTGTTTTCTTCTTAGGGTTGTGTGCCCCATATATATGTTCTATATCTTTCATACTGTCTGTGTGAGTGGAACTTTCTAACATTTCCTCTTCTGTTTATTCTCTCTGTTGGTGGGTGGAACCATGCCCTTGCGCCATCTCTTGGCCGCTTCTATGGGCTCATCTGGGGGGCACTTGGTGCTATAAACCCCCGTCGAATTCACTGGAAATTAGAGTAACCTTGGTAGCATGGAGGTCTGTGCAGTCGCCCGGAAAGCGGAAGGTCCGTGGTTCGATTCCCGGTCAAGGCGAAATTTTTTCCATGTGTTTTCGACCATCATTTCATCTCCACACCACCGTTGTGTTCACTGTTTATTGTATGTTCACTGTCTCTTTCTTTCACCTTCTGTCTGAATTTATATTTGTGTATTTGCGCCTATGGCGTTGTGTATGAATGGTGTTTTGTGTATATATATATATATATATACTTCAGGATAGGCCCTATACTACTATAATATATATATATATATATATATATATATTATAGTAGTTATATAATATATATATATATATATATATACACAAAACACCATTCATACGCAACGCCATAGGCGCAAATACACAAATATAAATTCAGACAGAAGGTGAAAGAAAGAGACAGTGAACATACAATAAACAGTGAACACAACGGTGGTGTGGAGATGAAATGATGGTCGAAAACACATGGAAAAAATTTCGCCTTGACCGGGACCATCATTTCATCTCCACACCACCGTTGTGTTCACTGTTTATTGTATGTTCACTGTCTCTTTCTTTCACCTTCTGTCTGAATTTATATTTTTATATATATATATATATATATATACTTCAGGATAGGCCCTATACTACTATAATATAAATATATATATATATATATACACACACACCTTCAGGATAGGCCCTATACTACTATAATATCGAAGAGAAGTTGATAATTACTACGCAAATTTTATCATCGCGATTAGTGTGCATCACAAAGTTACGTTGCCGATAGTTGATTATACGTATCATGAGGTTGGTATTTCCCTTTCGGTCTCATATTGGAAAAATAATTGAGAATGTCACTTGCGGCACGGTGTGGAATACTATAGCTTTATGCATTTTGAATGAGGAACTTTATTAAATTCCACACTTTTACAATTGTGGAATAGAACCAAGTCGTATTTAACATGTTTGATGGAAAGAAATTGTACTTGATTTGTGTAAAGTTATGTTGGTAAGTAGCACTGACAGGAAAAAAGATTCCTAAATTCGGTAAATATTCAGGTGTTTGTTTCAGCAATTATGGTTTTCCTTCGATGCGAGCAGGAATTAAAACATAAATCACACTCAATATGTTTCTAGGCACATAAATAGGAGACCTTCCAATAAGGTCCCTTGTAGGAGTAGGACGAGAGTACCAGTAGCGCTCGACGGCCAGTACTGTAAGTAAACGGACATTAAGGGGCCAAATATTTTCTATTGACGGCATAGGAAGATGCAGGGGGCTGCCCTAGGGTAATGCAAGTAGGCAGTTTAAAAAAAGTGGATAGTATTAAAATTTGGCGTTAAAGAAATGATTGGAAACATTTTTTATTGCAGAATTAAATCTTAGAATCATTATGTTAACTTTACAATGTATTTTGGAGTGACGCATTCGTAAATCTAGTTTAAACGATAGAAGTAGAAAAAAGTCAGTATCCATATACAAAGGTTGAAATGAAGGATGAAGTTTCTGATTCAATCTGTTATTGACTGCTCCACTCTGTTATTGTTTTCCCATTATCTCATTAATTTGCCTTTAACTTAGTTTTGCCTACTGTGTTTTTTATGTTGCGTAGGGTAGCCATAACTTCTGTATTGGATCTCAAATGTATGTACTATTAACTGTTTGTTCACATTGGTATGAAGTCTTTATTAATAATATTTTTAAAAACCCTTCCTTTAAGACTCCTTTTTCCCAACATTAAACACAGCTTTCATCTTTTTAAAACGATTTTATTTACTGTATTTGTCATTTTTAAACACCGCTTTTGATGATTTTTATTTACCATTTTTCGGTGTCCCTACCTATAATTAATAATATTAATAGGATATAAAATGCACGAATCTAATAAAAATGTATTGAAATGCAGTATGCTCTAAATGTCAAAGCTCTATAATGTGTAATTGTTTACTAACCTGGGAGAGGAAACTTTAGTTGGTTTCTTAAGTAGGTGTAGCATCTTTTGCTTAAATATCTAATGGAGAAAGCCATTCCAATTTCTTCAGAGGTCCATGAATTCACCTGTTTTTTCCCAGAGAGTAATAGGACAATCTAACCTTTAATAAAAATATTTAAAAGTACTTTTTTCTCCCTTTCATTCACCAAGGCCTCTCTTTCATTAACCTCCTTCTGAAGCTCTTTCATATTAGCTTCATACTTAAGCTTTAAAGCCTATACTGACCTTTATTTCCTCTTATTTTCTGACGATTTTCTCGAGCATTTGGAGATTTAAGATGGTGGTCTTTTAGATGCATAAAATGCAAAGATGGATTACTTTCGGGTCTTAAAATCTTCTCGAGTCTCGAAAAATTCATTTCGGCCATCACGTTTCTTTCGTAATTCTCATCCTTGTCATGCACGGAGCACACATGTCCATTATCCGGATTCCAGCTATATTTCCTTTTGCATGTTTCCACCCACAACCTTTTTGCCTGAGGATCTTTTGGACACCTGAAATATCCAATCTACTTCTCCCCACTCGAGGCTCACGTTTTATAAAAGCTGTTTGTGCACACAGCAACAGAACACCGTTTACCAGGCATATTGACATATGTAGATAATTCAAAAACTGAATGAAAATAATTAAAGCAATACTAATTCCCCAACTAACTCCCCGGAAAAACGTCCTCACTGTCTATTCAAGCGAAGTAATGCAATGGTTATCACACTTACCGTCACGGTATCCACAACAGCATGGAACCCTGTGACGTCACACACTTCCACCTTGGATTATATCTTTTCTATTACTGTCACGGTCGCCAGATATCGGATACGAACACAGATACTGCGAGTTCAGTCCCAACCATTTAATATATAACTAAAGAACAACAGATTTCACGGAGGAGAAAAATAGAATACATGGAATCCGTTGGTGAAACAAGTTAGGATACCACTCTGTCGGCCATTTCCATGCACTGTTTCATGCACTTCCTTCTTGCACTCTGAAAAAGGCAGGAAAAACGACATAATTAAATCCAGGATTTATAATAATCATGGATAAATACAGCCACGAAATTATACTGCTGTTCACATAGCAGACCTCTCTCGCAACAACGACCGATTAGTGTCGAATGGTTCTGAACGCCACCACTGCACGCCGGCTTGACATTACTGATGATAGTTGACAGCTGCTTCCTGAATCTCGTGAAATACTATGTTGTTCTTCTAGCGAGCAGAATTATCTTGCAATAGTTCACATGGTTAACGCGCCTTCTTTCATTATGTGCACTTCTCTAGGCAGGTGCCTCTCTTCGTCTGTTTTTACCTATACTATTTTTATTTATTAATTTATTTTATTACTTTTATTTTTGTATCTCCCCTCAAATACACTTATGTGAGCCCCACCCCCGAAAAAAAACCCTCAATGGCACACTCGCGCCATGAAATCCCCCCGTGGGCACCCCTGAATTGGATACATTTATAGGCATTAAAATTTGATTGAATACTTTTATTCTATTTTGGTAGTTAAATGCTTACAATCTAATTGTGCTCCTCAAATGTGATTCCAGAAAATTTTGTATTTTTTGCATCAAACGGTATACTGAAAGTGAGGTATGGCATAATCAAGCATGCTTTCTTTCTTCTCAGGACTTTTTGCAAATGTTGTAACATTTCGTGTTACTGATGCTACCATCAATTTGCCTGCCTTTGACATGGGACACAGTGGAGACATCTACTTTGAATTCAAGACCACTGTTGATAATGCTGTGATCATTCACAGCAAAGGACCCACAGATTACATCAAAGTGTCAATTATTGGTGAGTATCAATGCTGACATTCCTAAGAGTAATGGCTCATATGGATACGTGTTGAGAGACTTTGTAATTGGAGACAGCACATTTCCTTGTTAGCCGTTTGGTAAAAAGATGATTATATACTGTGGCATTCCGTTTTTGAGATGATTGTTTATTGAAAACTGTTTCAGTTAAACAATATATTAGGTAGGACATTGTTCATATCATTATTACATGTATTATCAGTGTCTACCAGCCTTGAAAACTGAGAAAAAAATCCCTGGATTTAATATGGGCCTTGAAAACCAGGAATTACACAAATTTTGGCATTGGTTGTTTAATTGTTAAGGATTTCATTTCATGGTGGTCACTTATTGTGCAGGTTGATTGACACTGGGAAACAGAAAAGTCCTAATTCCCAGCAAATATGTACTACTCCCTTGTAGACTGCTGTCAAAATATTCAGTGGCATCCTCATCTGAATTTTCTGAATTATTATCTAGTTTATTATGTTAATTATTTCTATGGAGCACCATTATCATAGATTTTTTTGTGATCATGAGTATTATTTTCATTTGCATCATCCAAGATCCAATTTTAAATTTAATAAATCTTATAGTGCAATTTATATGCATGAACACATCTTACAAAACTAACAAGTAAAATCATCTTCAAGTAAAAGAACCGCAAAGTTTCCAAGGAACAGTGTAACAGATTGCTTCATTCAGGTGCTACCCAATCAGTCTGCCAAGTACCCAGTCTAAACTCAGTATTAGTCTCAGCATCACATGAACTTTTTAAAAAACATAATGTATTATATCGACACCTAAGTGTTTTAAGTAATCTCTTTTGTATTTTCTGTCCTCTTAGACTTCTAAAAGTTAAGGTGTATAACAGTCCCTTATTGGTTGTTATGTTATTATATATTTGGAATTTTAAAACCTGAATTTTCCTTTTTAATTTAATCAAGTTGTAGATTTTCACTTCAACAAGCAACAATTAAATTAGCAGAATAACATTTAATATTTAAATTGCAATTATAGCATTCAAAGTATTTGAATATTCGGGATTATGATTAATATTGGATAATCAAATTCAAGAAATCTGCTATTCTTCCCATCTGTAACATAAAGTAATGCAACTATACTGCTAGGAAATGAGTGAATGGGTCATGCCTGTACTAGCTCTTCACTTTAAGAATTGCAAACATTTTAATATATAATGTTGTGCTGAATTGTGAATGGTGCCATCTAAAGTGGAATATATTCATGTAATGTTATTTTTGTGATGAAATAGGTGGTGATCAACTCCAGTTTCAATATCAGGCTGGTGCTGGGCCATTAGGTGTTAGTGTAGAGACATCTTATCGCTTGGCAGATGACAGATGGCATTCTGTGCTTGTTGAGAGAAACAGGTATGTACTTAGATTATGGTGCTGTCATTTTAAGCAGCCTGTACCATGTTTGGTGAAACTATATCCCTCCGTGAATCTTGCTATTTGTTCTATAGTAATACTAGTAGGCGGAATTTAAATTGTCAATGCAATTGTTTGTATTGTAGCTAAGTATTTGGAATTTTCATTCCTCAGCACTGGTTGCCATCTTAAGCATTCTATTTTAAAATGGCCTACAGTATGAATTCTCTTGAGTCTTTGATCATGGCTGGTCTCACAAGGGAATTATCCAATAATTAGGTCTAGGATGTTGGTCAAAATTGGCATCCTTGAAAACTGATTTTTTACCAATCACCTCCCTTATAGGGTTGTACATCCAATAATATGAACAGGAAGCAGCAATTTCCTCTGGTGTAGTGTAAAATCAGTGTTAGTCAGCTGTTTTGGCCATTTGCTGTCAATGTGCAGCATTTTTTGTATTTTCTGCTATTGTTATTAATAAAGGTAATCTCCTCCTAGCATATACAGTGGAAGATCTATATAGCGAGAGCCCTCAGGAATTGAAAAATCACTCGCTTCGTAGAATTGTGGTTGTAACCAAAGGTAAATAAATAATCACCCCATATCTTATTTTTGGGTTGTTTTTTTTTGTGAGTGGTGAAAATATTCTAATGAGATTGCAATTAAAAATCAACATTTCGAACATTTCATTTACCCATGATCATATCCATTTTCAATGACATTAAATTCTACGTTCTATGTCATATGCTAGTCTAGGCGTAGGACTAAGAGATTTCTCGACATTTTGTGGCATGACATCATGAAATTATCATGCAAAAGTAAGGGAACAAATATTTATTTACACGTTGCATTCTAACGCAAGGCCCCGTAAAATTACGTCCTCCACGACAGAGATCTCAAGACAAGCTCGAGACTCATTTTTCGAGCGTATTGTGATGGACCCGACCCTCGCCTGCGAACCGTGGTTTAAGAGCCAGGACAAACGTCCACATAAGTGGGATAGCCATCTCCCACAAAAACGAGAGGCACTGCCTTACGACCGGAAGCCGATCGTCCCAAAGTAAATTGGAAAAGACGGTTGCCCAAAGTTCATAAAATAAAAGGTTTTACAAAACAGGGTTGGGTTGGTTGGGTGATTGGTTACGGCCACGTTTGAAAGGGCAAAAGAAAAAGGTTGTGGGGTTTCGGGGACTGCTTGCCTCTTGGCTCCTGGGTAGCACCCATATAACCTCTGACACACATTCTCTCAGTATCAATTTGACATATACAGTGGAATCCCGGTCAAACGAGTGCTCATAATCCCTCGGAAATCACTCGCTAAATCGAGCGCTCGTTATATCCGATGGTGTTGAAAACACCCACCTAATTCTCATAGTCACGTATTTATAGTTTTTCTTTTGTTTCCGTGGTGTTTGACGAAGGTAAACAGCAAAAAAGTCATTTCGAGCACAATCTGGTAGAATATTAACATATTTCATGAAAGAAACAGGACATTTTCCATTATATAAAATATTAATTCCCCTAGTTTCGATGTTTTTCTTCCAGTTCTTCTATTTTTCGATCGCCGAAGAAAGCTGTAAAGACAGCGTAACTAGTCGGAATTAAAATATTAGGTATACTGTGGAAGTGTTTGGATAATTTTGTGAATATGTCATGACGATAATATCAGCTTTGTCGAGTTTTCGAATGTTAACCAGTATGTCCGTCAGTTGGGAAAATTGGCCTGAAGGTTCACTGAAATACGGCATTTTTCGGGGGTCGTAGATATTTTTCAAGCTTAAGCGAAGGCCAACTTATGGCTGTCTCTTTCCGACACGATTAACTGGAGCAATATCACGATAATTCATCGGGCGCGAACACGCTATGTTTGAACGAGCGCAATATCACGATATTTTATGGCGATATTGATCGTGATAATATATAGTGATATTTTTTCGGGGCACGATATCATGATATTTTATCGCGATATTTATCATGATCACGATATCATGATATTTTATCGTGATATTTATCATGATCACGATTTCATGATATTTTATCGCGATATTTATCATGGTCACGATATTTATCGTGATGTTTATTGTGATAGTTATCGCGATATGTATTTATAGCGATATTTATCGCACCCCGATATCTTATCGTGCCCCGACATCTTATCGACCGATGTGTTATCGGGGCACGATAATACGATGTTTATCGTCACGCTGAGTTATCGTTATCGCCACCTTATGATAGGTATGCTAAAATTATCGTATCCCGATATTGAATTATCAATATCGCCCATGCCTAGACCTAACTCCCTCTCCTACTCTCATCTTGCTCGTCGTCTGCCCACTCCCACTGATGACTGGGCCTAACAAAAGAAGAACGTAAAATGGGAGCGCGCAGAGCGTACTGAAGGCCGTAAATTGTTAATGTTTGGACATAACTGGCTTTAGGTGTTGTAGATATGGCACACATCTAGTATTTTTAGTTTAATTGGCAGATAATACACAATAGTTTATTTTTGCTAGGCGGTGCATCGCCCTCGAGAGATATCTGTCGCAATACCGAGCGTATACTGTGGAAGGAACTTTTTGGCCTCGCTATATCCGCTTTATTTTACATGTAAAACATAGGCCTTTTGGCAGTACAAAGACAATCACTCGCTATAACGCGATTCTCGCAATAAGCCGTACTCACTATACCGGGCTTCTACTGTATTACAATATCTTGGGGACATACAACTTGACATTACATAAGAAAGAAAAAATGAAATGATAGATGACACAAAAAAACAAGAATGAACCTTATGAACTGGTGAGAGATGAGATGCAATGAATGAATGAATGCATATGGATGAACCCTAGGTGAAATTATTGATATCAATGAAAACCAAAAAAGAACACCCACCTGTTCTCAAGGACCAGCAGAGAAAAATTTACTTATGGGACAATAATTGGAAATTGCCTCATGGAGTATGGACGGTCTAGTGCAAATGACCACAGTTAATTGGACACTAATCAATGGGAAGTTGTACAGAGTTCTTCCCCTGGATAACTCGATCAGGCACTTTGGGCGAAGTGCACCAATTGAACTGGGAGATGGGGAGGAGGGATTAGGCATCGGAGGACCGCTGAGGTTCGGCACTCTGGTGGCATGGGGGGGATTACTGGGGAAAAAGCAGTGTGGACTCTGCGGAGGGATTATGGGGCGGCAACAATGATGACATGACCGCTGATGGCACTCAGCTCCTGGGAGTCATCCGCCTTCTCCGGCCCACGGAGCACCAAGATGCCAGGGTCTTGCTGGCAGCATTTGCCGATCCGCCTCGCACCATCGTAAGTCTCTGCATCCAGAAGACTCAATTCAAGACTTTTGGCTCCCATGGGATGGCTTGGCTGCTCGAATAACAAAGACGCTGGACTCCTGAATTCCTTTCTTCACCTTGCCGAGGGTCACTCCTTCGCCGCTGCTGCCGAAACCTCCAGTTTGGGGATCTCGAGCATCTTTCCTGTCACCTCTGTGGCCTAAGACTCATGTTTGGGAATCGAAGTGACTGAGCGGCGTTCAGTCACCTCTGCGGCCGAAAGCTCACAATTAGGAGTGGGAAGTGGGAAAGGAGGAAGTGATCGGTGATATCTGAATTCGCCTCTTATATACCGGACTTCTCAGGGGAGGGTGGGTCACGTGAGGGGGGGGGGGCAAGGGGGGGGGAGAAGGAAGGGCGTAGCGCACCACTGGGGCAGGATAAATTCACTATTGGTGAAGACCCCGAAGAGAAGCTAGACAGCCCCTCCCATTTCACACACTCGCTGTCGCACTTAACTGTACTGTGAATCTTAGCCATTCCAAACCCACTCGTACATATTGCACTGCCGGGACCAGGAGTGAGTGGGGTGTGGTGGTGAGTGGGAAAATAGGATAGGGGAAAACAAAATAAGGTGGGAGTGGGAGGAAAGGTCAGTAACGGACTCGGGCTGTCACAGTATTGAAATTGAAATCGAGCGAGATTTGAGCAGTACTTTTATCTAACTCGAATTTCGCATTTCTATGTATTATTTGTATTTCCGAAAATTTAAGTGATCACAGCATTGTTGTCATTATTATATATAATTATAGCATTTCTTTTGTAATTTTGCTTAAAACATTGTCTTAACACTTTTATGAGATGATTACTTGGTATAAATTTATTATTCCATGTACTCATCTTCCATGGTTTACATGGGTTCTTATAGCTTTTCAATAATCGCCTTAGCATGGTGCTTTTTTGGAACCTAACAGTAACTCAATGGAATGGGTAGATAAAGTATTCAAATAAGGAAATGAGTTTAATCTATCATTTAGTTCTTCAAGCCCTAATTACTCTTCTGTACTGGATGTCCTGTTAATTGTAAACTTTTTTGGTTCAATGACCCTAAACAGGAAAGAGGCAAGGATGGTAGTGGATGGTGCTTTGAAGGCAGAGGTCATGGAGCCCCCTGGTCCTGTTAGGGCCCTTCATCTCACCTCAGATCTTGTTGTGGGTAAGTAGAACTTCTTTTTGTGGACTCTTAAGATTTGTTTCCAGTTTTGCATGTATCATAGAAGAATGTAGTAATTTGAACACAGTTTTTAATTGATAATTGTGGTGAAAAAAGTTCTTGTTTGAAGAAAGTCTTGTGTTGGTAGGATTTTATGGACTCAATGCAACAGGAAAAGAGTTGAGGGGCATCTTTATAATGAGCTAAAATTATACATTACACATCATGAAGTTGCCAAAGTGAAAAGGTGTTGGTGACAAGTATTTGAAGTCCATTACTAATAGTCGAAAATGGTTCTTTAGATATTGCTTTGTAATACTCTTGAAACCAAATTATTGTCTATTATCAAACTGCATTAAAATTGGTTTTCTCTTTTGGAAGAAAGAGCTTCTCAAACTCAGATGTCTCGATGTATGTTACAGACAGTAGATCCTTACCCAATTGCACGTCAACTGCATGCAAAATATTTTCCTATCTAATAGTAATACGTACCATGATTCATTCTGTTGAATCTGAGGTTAACATTGTTGATTTTAATCATTTCTGTAAATTCTCAAATTATTTGTTCTTTGACGGTAGTTGGTCTTGGACGGTAGACGGTAGTAGTCAAAACTGGGCAGAACTTTGAGGTGTATAATCTCTTTCTGCTTGATTAATAATGTTTGTAAAAGCACCAATCCACAATTGGTAAATTATTAGTTAAATTATGTAATTATATACTGGAAAGTGCCATTTATGCTTTTCTAGGGACTTATAGAAAAGAGTGTAAATTGCGGGAAAATGCAAATAGCGCGAAGAGTACAATTTTCAGTTTCACATGCATACTTTAACAAGAAAGAGTAAATGTAAAAATAAGATTTACCAATTAACTGAATTAGAGCAATATTAGTAATTATTTCTTAAAGTATAGAGCTGTCCTTAATTATTTTTGTACGATATATTTCTACTAATGTTTCATCCAACCATTGGACATTGTCAAATCCATCATTCTAAAACGTATGCATTGTGCAATGCATTTTCTGTTATGCAGAAGCCGTTCACGGCGATATTTGATAATCTAGAACTTAAAAACAACTTTAAAGTTGGTATTCCTTTATACGATGATTATTTGACATTTTATTCTTTTTCAACCAATCCCTGCCCTAGCTAACATGTTTCTGAGTCACATCGCGATTTTTCATAATTGTATCCATTGTATAGACCGATAATGTTAGATGTTTCACTATATCAGTGCGAGTTGCATCATGAGACTCCACAATATTTATTTATGCCTAAATTGAAAATATTCTAGTTGCTACGAAGGCTTCCACGGGGATTAGAAGATTACTCGAGGGTTTCCATTTTTTTCCACTTTGGTTCATCTTACTGCACAACAGTTTCGCCGGCATTCCAGATGGCATCTTCAGGTCCAAAGTATAGGAAATATATAGTACGAAGGTATGGGAAATATATAGAACGAAGATATAGTCACTAGATGAAATTTGATGGGATGCTATCTTCGGACCTGAAGATGGCATGAAGAATGCCGACGAAACTGTCGTTCAGAGGGATTAACCAACGCGGAAGAAACCCGAAAACCTCGAGTCATCTGAAAATATTGTAATTCACATCCATTTCCCATTTCCAAGTAAAATAAAATTTACGTTCTGGAGTAATTAAGGATAACATAAACAACGCATGAGAATATTGAGCTACCTCGCTGGTGGTCGGCCAGCACAAGCAGTTATCCAATGGCAAAAACTTTCTCAACAAAATAATTTTATCTATTTAATGCTGTTTTCACGTGATAAATTTAGTTTCAATAAGTTTTGTTTTACTACATTTTAGTAATTAGTAATATAATTTTGTAGTAATTAGTAATAACAATTAGTAATAAGTATGTTGAATTAATGCTGCGTGATGGTCGGACGAATGATCCCCTGGTATCGTCCACCAGTCCAGTTAATGTATTTTTAACATTTCATAATGTTAAATCAGGTGAGGTATATATCTTAGGAAAATGGTTCTTCTTGGGTTAAGGTCTAAAATATTCCGTAGTTAAACCCTACCTTCTTGCGTATTTATGACGTTGATTGTGTTAATGTTTAGGAGAATGTATTATGGGTGGTTATCTACATTTACGGTGCATTTGAGGTGTTTAATTTTTTATGTTATTTTGCAAAGGTGCCTCTGTGGAGTACCGTGATGGCTATGTTGGCTGCATTCGAGCACTGCTGCTGAATGGACAGCTAGCTGATCTGAAAGGCTATGCAGACCGTGGTTTGTATGGTGGGTTGATAGCTTATCTCTTACATGCTCCTTTGTTATATTTTTACTTCTGGATTCCTAATAACGTTCTTTAACACCTGTCAGAATATGAATGAAATCCTCACCTTAATTTCCATTTTTACACTACTGCAGTGTTAATCTTTGTCTTTTTATCCTTCTGGTGGCATTCATTTTGGCTCATAAATAAAAATATGTTCTCAGGTGTAAGCAGTGGCTGTGTGGGCAAGTGTGAGAGCAACCCATGCCTGAATAATGGCACATGCTATGAGCGCTATGATGGATACACTTGTGACTGTCGTTGGACTGCCTTCAAGGGACCCATATGTGCTGACGGTAAGAATTCAAGAACCACCAAGTACCTACTTGCCACAATATTGTTTTCTTTTAATCTTATTATCATGAAATAGCTTAAATTCTCAAGTATAACGTGTGCATTATGCAAGGTTTTTTTGCAAAAGTTTCGAAGTTATTTGATCCACATTATACGTAAGGTGAAGGAGTGCGATTTATGCATAAGAATTACTAGGTAGGTACTTTATAAAAAACATCGTTAAGCATTCAAATATTATATCAGTGAAATGATGATATTGCTGAAACATATCAAAATTTCCTTCTTTTTATTCCAAGCCTAACTTTGTTCATATTTTCTGGTATAAACTAGGTACAATGCAATTATAAAATTATATGTAAATCTAATTTTAGGTCACCATTATTCAAATTAAAATATTAATTCATGTCGAAGGCCATATTCGAAGTTAATAGTTTACAAATGTATACACAATTACTGACCTACTTTATTTTTAAATGCGGTGACGAATTTCAAAACATTCACATAAGAAATAAAATATCACATATTCTTCTAGAAAATTTATTCCTGCTCAATTATGAAGTAACAAATCCATCAAAATTTTCTGATTCACTATCAAATTTAATATCGTAATCATCCAAGTTTTTGAACAATGGGTCTGGTAAATTTTCTTGAAGCAAAACATCGCTTTCATCAGATGATGAGTCATATAGCCCTCCATCAACCCCACCAATATCACGGGAATAAATTCCTGATACCCTGAAACCATTGGATATGAATTCATGGGTTACAGCAGCCCAACTTTCCTCAATCCACTTACAGATTTCAGCATAAGAAGCTCGCTGAATCCTTCCTCATTTCATATAGGTGTGGAAACCATCTACTATCTACTTTTCCCATTTCCTCCGTATTTTTGATTTAAAAGATCTGTTTACGGAGATGTCCAATGGCTGCAGCTTTTTTGTTAGACTTCCAGGAATGAATGCAACCTTGGAATTTTTTTTCAGTAAAGCTTTCGAATCGTTTGCTATGTGTGGTCTTGCTAAATCCAATACAAGCAGCGATTTTGGATTAACAAATGAGCCCTTCCTTTTTCCCCACACCTCAGTTAACCATGTTCTCAGTATATCGCAGTTCATCCAGCCTTTTGAATTTACATGCGCAATAATTCCTTTTGGCAATTTCCCTTTGGGAATTGTTTTTCGCTTCAATATCACCATCGGGGGAAGCTTTTCTCCATCAGCCATCACTGCTAACACAACAGTAAAGCAACATTTTTCCGATCCAGTGGTGGATATCATTATGTCTTGAGTGCCTTTAACATCAACTGTAAACTTTGTCGGCAAGTCAAAACTCATAGGTGCCTCTTCCATGTTTCCAATCTGGCTTGGTTCAACGTCATTCTTTGCCTGCCCAACAAATAAATGGAACTCTTCCACTTTCACTTGCCAATTTTCTGGTAACTTTTGTCCGGTAGAAGTAATCGCTCACACTGTCAACCTATTTTGCTTCATAAAACGATAACACCAGCAATTGCTGCCTTTAAAATTATCAATATTTTTCTTGTGAGCCATTTGCATTGCTTTGCACATGAGCGACACAGTTGAAATGCCTCTTCCTTTCACTTCTTTGCACACAGACCCAATCCTTCAATTCTTGCTCCAGATCTGGCCAAAACTACTTTCGTTTCCTTCAAGACCTTTTTGCTGCAGGTAGAGCGCTCAAATTCCTTTTGGACCACCACTCTTGAATTCTGGATTCACCAAATTTGAAGAATGGGCCGATTACCGTGAATCTCGGCGTAAATCACAATTTCCAACTTTCTCTGTGCCGTGTAAGAATTCCTTCTTTTTGGCATTTTTAAACAGGCTTACTATCCTAGAGTGGGAGTAAAATATGTAAAATAAGATAATTATTTATATCGTATTTATTAGGTTCATTAACTATATACAACGAAAGAAAAATTTATGGAAATACAGTTACACTCCAGGTATCTTAAGCAGGGTGTCCACTGACCGGGAAAACCTGGAAAATCGGTAATTATTCGTGAATTTTCAATGCAGGGAATTGTTCGTGGATTATTTGTGATTTTCTGGTCGGAGTCGGGGATTTAAAAAATTCTTAATTCAAGACAAAAAATCATTATTTTATAAATAGGATAAATAACGATGACTTTAAGATATGGATTTGCCATTGGTATGAATGAATAAATAAACAACGGAAAAGTAGTTACGCTCAATGTATCGTCAGTGCTGTGTGGTTCGGAGACGTTCAACTGTTCGACTGTCGAACGGATGCCTTCAGCATCACGTCAAGTGTCCTTTGTTCTCATTCATTGCACATCGGACTAAGCCCATGATACGCGAACATATGCCTAACTTGTAGTGATGGCCGGATCGGATCCGTTGGATCCAAAGATCCACGGATATTTCATTTTACTCGGTTCGGGATTCGGATCCAAAGACGCGGTATAAAATCGGATCCGGATCGTAGATTTTAAATTTTCGCGGCTTAGCGATCGAAGTGCCCCGTGAATGGAATGTAGGTGCGGTAGATATTGACAAGAAGAGGATGTGTAACTCAGGTCACGAAATTAGATGAAAATGTTCCCGTGCAACTAGAAGTAAAATAAAGAAATATGACTTCTCCCCATTACCCCGGTATCACGGGAAAAATTAAGTAGGATGTCACGCGGGTAGCCTACATTCCCCGGGATCGGGCGGACAACGAGAGTTAGTTTACTGTGCGAAGTTCTTTCCGTATCGCAGTTTAATTTTTCTTTCAGTCATTGCATCGAAAATGTTATCATCTTCAATTTCAAACCATTACATCTGAATACTCACTTATTATACTTTTGTTGTTTAAATTAGATTTACAAATGTACCATTAATAAATTAAGGATGGTTGGGTTGGATCCACGGGTCTTTCATTTCATTCGCTATTGAAATCATATCCGAAGACAGTAAAAATTCAGATCGGGATCAGAGATTTTAAATTTCTCGGCTTAGTGATCGATGTGCCCTGCAAATGGAACGTACGTACATATGGTAGATGCTGACAAGGAGAGGTTGTGTAACTTGGTCACGAAATGAGAAGATTTTTTCCGTGCCACAAAAACAAAATAAAAAAATACTCGTGACTTTTTTCTCCACATGCCCGGATGCGCGAGAAAAAAAATAAAGCCGAATGTCTACATTCGCCAGATTCTCGTGAATCTATGATAGCGTAGTTGTTAAAAATGAGGGCTAGTATACTGCAGGTCGCGAGTCCGATCCTCAACACTGCCTAGGAATACAGGCTATGCTGTTTTCCTACGGTAATGTAAGTAGGCAGTTAAAAAAAGTAGATTATCAGAAATTTTATGTGAATTTATAATTAAAAAATTGGAATTGATTGGAAAACTTTTGTATTGCAGAATTAAATCGTGTAATCATTATGTTAACTTTACAATGTATTTTTGAGTGACGCATTTGTAAATGTAGTTTAAACGATAGAACTACAAAAAAGTCAGTACCATGCAAAAAGGTTGGAAATGAAGGATGAATAACTTTTTGATTCAATGGCTGAAAGAAAAATTTTAAACCGATAAGAATCGAACTTCATTACCTGCAGTCCACTACCCCACTCTGCTATTGTCGGCTTACCTGATTTAGGAGAATACATTCTCCCCACATGTCATTCTACTTTTTTCTTGCAAACCCGGGCCAATGGGGAAAAAATCCGAGACTTTTTTTTAAATTTTGTTTATAGTAGTATAAAGAAAGGCTAATTTCATTTCAAGATCAGAGACAACCTCTTCTTAGGAGTAGAAAATTCTAAAATTTCATTTCAAAGACTATTGTTAATAAGACATTGCAAAATTTCTAGTTTAGCAGCTTGAAATATTCTATAATAATTTTTTCGTCTTAAAAATGGAATCCCCGGATATTCCATAAATGGGATCTCTTGGCCACATTAAGAAATTTTTGTGTTTCTAAAAAAGAATTAGAAAGCATTCAAGGATTTGATTAATAATTGGAAAATAATTCCTTTAATAATGAAAATGGACTTATAATGTTTCTTTTAACTGCACATTTGATGTGATCAGATACTTTACTGTAAGTACAATGTAAGTTGGCTTTCTGGTAGGCTTTGCAATATATTTTTTACAAACTTTTCTATAATTGTTTGAGAAATCTAATTGCTGATGTTTGTTAGATATATTAAGGATGCGCTTACTTGAATTAGGATTTTTATTACATTAATTTTTGTTAGAAAAAGATGGTGTAGGATACTAAAGACTGTTATGATTTCACTTTTTCTATATAGTCTACCGGTACAAAAATGTTACATTCTGATTCTGAGTGAACAGAAAATTGAGGCTTTGAGAATTAAAAAGGAAAAGCATGGCAAAAAATATTAATGTAGAAAATCATCATTCCAAGAACAGTGGTTGAATGCTGAAGACTTGAGCCAGTGGGTTCTTTAAGTTCCTCTTGTAGAAGAATTTGTAATTTCTCATGGAAATGCTAATTTAGAAAGAGGATGTTCAATCGAAAAGTAGTTAATCTTTCCCAACCAACAAAGAGTCTCTTACTGCCAATAAAACTACATATTTAATTACTTTCAATTATTACTTATTTAATTACTTTATCTATATTATGCTATGGGTTAAACTTCAAAAAATCCATATTCTACATAGAACTTGAAAAACATCACTTTTGACTCGTACAAGAACCGCGATATATTAGCTTGGAAATTTTTATAAATTTATCCTTGAATTATGCTTGAATTTTATATTTTGACTTTTGTGTACACCCTGTTAAGATATGTAAAAATTACAAAGGTAACACTGCTTTAAATACGACGTCAATGGTTTATTGAATATAATTATAGGTAGGTCAAAACAACTTTAAAAATGCCTCACCAGCTTTATGTCACAGAAGAACAATGTCTTACTTTCAGCACCTTTCCCAGTCGTCCACAACACTACAGTCAGACAGCAACTCCTCAAAAAATGAACGACAGATGCAGATTATGAGTTGTCCCTCTTGTCTGTAAGTCACCTGTAAGCATGTGTCCTCTCCTCATTCATTCCCTAAATTCCAATTATCAGAGTTTACGCTTGCTTTCTCTTGCCCCCTGCTATAGATTAGAAGGGTGTGTGAATTGGACCAGTGGGTGAATAGGAACGACTGTGCTTCTGAGACTCACAGTGTTACATACAATGTATCCATGTAACCTTGTTCTGCTGGGACACTCGAAACGAGAAAATTTTGACTGCAATTCTTTCTTTGATATTCTGTTTAGTGCAGGCTTTCTACGCGAGGCGGGTGAGAAATTGGATCTTTTTCAAAAACTTTGTATAGGTTTAACACATGGTGATAATGTAATTATTTTTCGGATCTGATTTTTTTCTTTACTGGAAGTGAAATTACTACAATAGCTACTACTATATGTTACTTTTTTGTCCCTTGCGTAATTGCTTTGGACTTTCCTCTGCCTTATTGAAAAAATGTGAATTTCAATGGTTCCGAGAATATGCATTTCAGTAGTCAAGGTTCTGCGGGTGTCCTGCGCGTAATATATGAGTGCGTATTATACTTGAAATTTTGGAGGTGTGAGGAAAACAGGCAAAGGTTGACCTGCGCATTATGCATGAGTGTGCGTTATACCTGGGAATTTAGGGTACCTTCATCTTGTATGTTACCTCAGGGTAAGTTCTCTCCTAGGAACTGCAAGCAATTTTACTACTCTATAAATTCAAAATTTCCTATTATTGTGCCCTCCCCCAATTGTCCCAAGGATATCTTTGTGGTGAGGACCATTATACGGTTCTTTATAATGTTGAATTTTGGTAATATTGAAGTTCAAAATATGGGGTTTTTATTTGTAATATTTCCAGTTAGAATCAGGCATTATTGGCTGCTCAAAGATTAAGGAAGTGTTAGTTGTGTTGAAAGGCATGCCATTGGTTGCATTAAAAAGTGTTCCTTGAGGAATATTTAAGGTACAAGATAAGAGGCTTTTGCTTTTATACCTGTGGTAAGGTGACGTGTTTATCTTTCCTGTTGTTTATATGGAAGGTAAACTTGCTGTTGGCTGCATTCATGAATAGACGTCTATCTCTGATGCCTTGGTTCAGTATTTTATATTCTTTCTTGAAACTAACTTGTTTGCACTTGTTTTATCTACAGAAATTGGTGTGAACATGCGGCCCAGCTCCTTGGTGCGATACAATTTTGTTGGTAGTTACCGATCGACCATTTCTGAGAAAATAAGAGTAGGATTTACAACCACCAATCCCAAAGGATTTCTTCTGGGGATGTTTTCAGATATATCTGGGGAATATATGATTATAATGATTTCCAACAGTGGTAAGTGCCATGATTCATTTCTCTATGGTTCAACCAATAGTATATTTAAGCTATTTTCTGTTTGAAAGATAACAGGTAACATGCATGTTGTATTGCATAAATGTTTGGACTTAACCTAACAAAGGATTTCTGTTTTATTTTTATAGTATCACAATATATTGTGAACCATTACATCTTACATGTTCTTGAGTTCTCTGCATTCTTATTCATAATTTAATTTACTTGTTGGTACAGGTCATATGGTAGAAGTGATTGAAGATGCTGGTCTTTCAGGATTCCCTCCATGTTGGTCCATAGTTCCTGGGATGACAGTTTCGCTTCACTGACCTGAAGAAGCCGACTGCAACGCCGGAGAAACTGTCGTCCCAGGAACTATGGACCAACACGGAGGGAATCCCGAAAGACCAGCATCTTCAAGTAAGACAACCCGCGGAAGCCAACACAAGGTAGAAGTGATTATTTATCTATGAGCAATCACTTTGTTTCTCCACTATATGGTTTGACCTGTTAGGTCTTCTTCTGGTGTAACCACAGAATTCTTCTGTCTATGTTGTTACTAAGTTTCCATCATTAATTGATTAAAAAGTTGCAAATTTAAAGGAAATAAAAAACTCAGTGCTGAGGTTATTAAGAAAAGAATAAGAGGTAAAATTTCATAGCACTTAATCAAACTTATTAAGGCCTAGAAGGTGGAATTACATGTGGGATATATGTCCTTGAAAAGTTGCAGTTTTGCAAATTTTGAAGTGAGTATTTCCATGTTGTTCATTATGTCATTAGTCTGTTATTATGTAAGTATTTCTTTTGCTGAAGTGCTCCAAAATGAAGTGCGTGCCTTGTATGAGTGCACATGGCTCAATAGATAATCTTTATTGCTCTTTTCATTTCACCAAGAATCCATTATCTTTCATTGTCCTGACCACCACTTCTTCTTATCCACATTTTTAATGCATTCGACAGTCTTACTATGTTTAGTCTCTCATTCAGAACCTACGCTCCATTTTCTTATATATTTTCCTATTCTATCTGCCTCAAGGATTATCAATCATTAAGTTTCTACTTCCACTGTCACAGTTAGTAACTTCGGTCATTTTTTATGCGTACACAACTGAGTGATCTTTTTTCTGTTCAGATGTGGAGAACACCAATTAGTGATGTAGGTACTTAAATGATGTTCCACAAAGTTTTTTCTCTGTTTATTTGATTCATTGTTTTCCTAGCAGCTTACTCATTGGATGACTCTCGGAAGATTAAAAAAGTACATTCATGGTAGCAAAAATATATTCAGGTATTCCTTTCTCGAAAGAACTACATGTAGCTGTTTCATTTCAATGTCTTGAATCATAAATGGCTTATTATTTCATGGGAGGCACACAGCCTCTAAATTGCATGGCTTTTTTAAAAAGATGTTTGCTTCTTTTCATTCATGTTTCCATTGTCCATTCCAGGTCATTTGCGTCTGATTTTTGACTTTGGCTTTGAACGGCAAGAGGTTATATTCCCACAACAAAACTTTGGATTGGGACAGTACCACGACGTTCGCATTAGTCGAGAAGATTCTGGATCCAAACTCATAATTACGGTGAGATGTATTATTGATCATTTCTGCCCTTTGGGAAAACAGAATATAACCTGAGAAAAGTGATTTCTGGCTAATGAAATCTTGTCAACCCTGAATTCATAGAGTTAGACTAATAGATTAATGCATAATTGGTACATATTAATACCTGATATTGCCTTAACTTCCGAGCTTATGGCAAAAAAAAAATATTGGATATATTCAAGGCAGAGCATTAACCTTTTGAGTGCCGAAATTGTTGAGAGGGTTTTCCAGATTCTGCTGTGGTTTGGAAAAAATATTATGTAATATAGCACATTTAAATCTCAGGTGGATAAAGCATGTGGTCAATTTTGGAATTACAAACGTTCAGAATTATTAAGTAATCTGCATTTAAGTGCCATCTATCAACAGTCAGTGTCAGTGAGCTACTAGCATTTGATAGTGGCACTGCAGGAAAAATGAAGTGCAATCATGCTCCCTGGCACTCTAACGATTAATGAGACTGGGGTTTATCTGGTGAATCAGAGGTACGTCTTGATGAGAAATTGTTAGACACATGTTATTTTGTTTTAAGTTGTCCTCATTTAAAGTATTCCTTATGCATTTGCGGCATACTGGTGGGGGGTACTATTTGCTGAAGTGTTCGAGTGTTAACCATTACGTCCATTGGTTAGGAAAGTTGCCGTAATGATTTGCAGAAATGCAGCATTTTTCGGCGGTCGAAAATATTTCTTGCATAATTACCTCTTTCAAGCCGATCCTAAAATTCACATTCAGTTATCTCTCGAAAATTAGTTGCACGAGTATTTATTTACTCAAGCAAATGCCTCTGTAGGTTGTGCTGCACATCGTGTGTCGTACTAGTGCTGCCGTGTTGAGGATCTAGAGCGAACGGAGGTAACTCACGTGAAATACTTTTGCCAAGAATTATCGATGCATTCACTCAAAATTGTATGTATCCGTGAATTCAGGAATCATAGAATAAAAATTAGTTGAACGGGATAAATTGAATTATTCGCATCAAATTGGCCCTGGCAGTATTTACGAAAACTTTAAAAAATATGCAAAAATTAACAAATGTCCCAAAAAACATAAGTATTCCCATTATTTCTGCTAACAGAAAAAAAATAATCGAAACCAGGATATATGAATGGTAAAATTATAAGGAAATTAATTATTCTTTGGCAACGGAAAACTATGAAGACTTCGTCGAGATGATAAAATGCATAACAAAACAAGTGTTGGACCTTCAGTATCACACATACGCATGCTTCATATTAACAGCACAGTACTTTCAATTTCTATCCCTGGCTGAAAAATCATTGAAGCATCGTCTGCTTCAGTATACTGGCAGTTGCCGAAAGCGGAGACCCTTCCACCACTAAATTTGTTGGCGGAAGCATCACTGTTCTGGTAAACAGCACTAATTTTTCTAAGAGCCTGCTGTGCTTTAGCTCTAGTAAGCATAGGCACTCTTTCTTCTTCTGAAAGAAAAATAATTTCGTCATCACCTTTGTTTATGACCAAATTAATCAACTCCTCATCCGTCAACTACTTCCGCACTTGCAGACAAAGACAGGCGGGCTGAACTCCACCCCTTACCCACACTACCGCTCTCTGCTGTTGTGTGACTGACTAGATGCTTTACCGCTTGTCCATCTTCTTACTTCAACTTAGGTAACCTCCTGCTTACATTTGCATATGAAACTGCCTAACTCGTTGTAAAATTGTTTTCGCCTGTAGTTTATTAAAATTCTTAGCTGTAAATACGAAATATAAACTTGCTGTGGCTATAATACGTTAAAAAAGCATGCCAGAGAATAGGTTGTACGTTGAAAATGTATTGATTATCAATATTCATGTGGCGTTTATTAATAGGTATATAAATACGAGTTTATTAATGATTAATTGGTAATGCTCCGCTCTGGGGTAAGCAACGACATTCATTTTCTTCATCCGATTATCACAAATCTTAAGTGGTTGAACTTATATAATTACTTTATCATCTTCAGAGACAGTGAATGGAATCGATAAACAATAAATATGTTTTGCTGCGGATGCTAGGGTACTCATACGAAAACTGTATTTATCATCATAAAAGATCAATAGTTTCATAATTATACAATTTGCACATTAATTGAATGGAAATGATTGTGGCTTCTGTACCCTTCAGGATTATTAACCCTTTGAGTGCCACCGATTTTTAGGTGGGTATTCCCAGAAGTGCCACGGGTATTTTGCTAATTTTGTAGGCCTTTATTCAAAAAATCATTATTTGTTTATTTTTTGCTATTTTTACATGATTTCTTCTTTATTTGACAGTGAATACTTTGTTTCAAATTAATATGAAAAATAATAGGCTGATTTTCTCATTGAGATGCAATTGTTATAGTTTAATTTGGAATTTACAGAATTTAATTATTTTATTTCTCAATTTTGACCAATAAATCGATATATAATATCAACTTTAAAGAAATAAACCATTGATAAAAATAAAAGATTATTATTTTTCTAGGAATTGATCATATAATATCAAAGGAATTTGCACGAATTTTCAAAATAATTTAGATTGAGTAACACAATGCAAATTGCATAAAATTCAGGGGAAATTATCAAAATGATTGGAGGTATATAATGTGAATATTTTCGCATACAAGAGAATATTTGGATGTGAAAACGTTACGAAACATGGTATCTGAATAATAATAACAAGAATTTAAGTCTGTTATTGCTTACAAAATGATAACAATTGCATTACAAATTATTGAAAATATATACTCATACTTAGAAAACGATGACAGCATTACAAACCATATTCCAAATCAAATAACTAATTTTCCTTTTCTTCATAAATGTGGTGAGACACAAATTCCATGTAGACCGTATCTACATTTCATGCAGTTCTAGATGTATGGACAGGGCCACGGCCTTTCCTACGGCATACAGCACACACTCTTTCCCTCCGCCCTGAAAGTTTCCTTATCCCATATATTCCTGGCGATACTGTCCTAGAAAATGACTGACTGGGATTATTCCATCTAAGTAACCATTCACTCATAATGCTATCTATTATTTCTGAAAAAAACTGCACTCTTGGTATTTTTATCAGGATTGTTTGATCTGTAAGTAATATAAGCATTTAGCACCATTTTAGAAATTACATTGCAGACCATCTTCTTCCAGTATATCAAATAATCTTCTCTCGTCTAAATACACGTACAACGTAATATCCAAAGAATGAATGCCTCCCATGTATCATTGTACTGCTCAATGATTTGTGGACTTTCCTTTGGAAATTCTTGACCCTTGCGAATGATTGAATTGCTTTTGGCTATCGAGTTGGTTGAAAGTAATAAAACTGGATTTTTTTGTGATTTCTTTTCTCGATACCCAAGAATAAGAAGCTCTTCACTTCTAAAAACACTTTTTCTTGCCCACACTAAAGTTTTATTTGAGAGGTTGAGGTACCATGGTCCAGAATGCGTTGGTAAAAAGAGGTTGAAGTACAGGATTGGAGAAGATTTTGGTGGCGGAAAATGATTGGAACCAGGAGTTTCCAGGAATTCAAAATGTGGAGGAGGGAGTGAATCACAATTGTCCTGAACCTCAATGAATTCTGCAGAATGATACTGGCTTCCACTTTCACGTTCATCAGAACTGACGCTATCATTGCTATACTCAATAATTGCTATACTCAATAATTGCCGGTCTCTTCTTAGGAAGGATTATCACCCTTTCATCTGAGTCTGATAACACTTCCCCTTCACTAGTGTCTCGACGAAAATGGGCACTGTCTTCACTTTCTACAGAGTCGTCGTCATTACTTAGTGAATTTATGTATTCAGCTAATCTATCATCGTCAACACCAGGTGAAAATTCATTTCTAGAAGTTGACGCAGTTTTTAGGTAAAATATTTCACTTTCAAAAAGCCACTAGTGAAATTTCAATGTGTAAACAACAACAAGAGATGGCACACATTGTATTTTTTATGCACAGCATCATCTTTCAATTACTACTGTCGTATCTACTATGATAACGAGGCTGACAATCGGAGCCACATTGCTGACTCAACACCCCAGCTGACTCAACGCACCAGCTGCTAGAGATAGCATGATAGGAGTTACGTAGTATCTTTTCGTCTGCCTTTCGTAGCTAAAAATCAACGACTTGATCGCAGTGAAACAACAACAAATTATCTCATCAGAAGCGACATAGCAGAGGTGTTTGAAGCCTAAAGTCTTTTTGCTATGCCATGAATCGTTCGCAAAACGAACGAGAATGCGATGTACTTCGCAGAGAATAAAATTTTTCTAAGCATATAAAAAAAATAAGAACCCGCCAAGCATAATATCTCCGACATAAATACAAAGTTCAAAATATTAGAAGAAAGTCAATTGGTTTTAGGCTAACAAACAATGTAGTTTCCAAAGTGTCGCACCAGAAGCAGTTTCGTAACAACCAAATGTGGCGCTCGGAAAATTCAATCCGACATACAGTTATTTAAATTACCAAAGCTGTTGATCATTTCCATTAACAATCAAAATTATTGTTCCACGTAGTTATTAAAAGATCATTCTTGTATTATTTACAATTTACAAGAGTTAAAGATTGAGAAAAACATTGTTTTAACAGGTCTCCTCATAGACGACGATATATCGTCGTTGGCACTTCTGGCACATTCTGCAAACGACGATATATCGTCGTGTGGCACTCAAAGGGTTAAGTGACACACATTGCCTACCGACAGCTGCTCACGTTCAGCAATTTTGTTTCTGTACTGGTATTTTCATGAAATCACTATTGTTTGTTTACAATGTAAGCGAAATAATAATCGTTTACACTCAAGGGTTACTATAGTTATTAATATACTTAAAATTAAGAACGACCCCATGGAGACATTGTAAATACACAATGAAATGGAAAGGATTATTGTCAGCAGGAGATTTATTGCTTTTCATTGGACAGGTAAATAACTAATGAAAGGTTCTATAAACTGAAAATACATTCACATTAATAAACTGCCTTTGCAATGAAGTATAATATGGTACATCACACTTTCCCCGTCTACTATTATGATCTATTATTGAGTATTTACACATCATCAAGCCAGGATTTCTCTCGCCGCAAGTTTTAATCAAGCCAGTTTACTACAAACATTGTCACTTCCTTCGACACATGGAAATGGTGAATAAATCTCTCCTCCATCACTTAAAATGGATTCATGCTATCCTTCTGTTATTATTCTCATTTATAACATTTATAAAACGTAGTCGGTTTACAGAGGGGCATGGGAAGGAAGTCCGTGGGTCGGCGGAAAGGTTATAAATAACACTTTCCAGTAACTCTTAACAAGATTTAATGCTTACCATATTAAGTGAACATGTCTGACATTTTCCGATACGACAACCACAGAAACTAAAACCGTGCCTAGGCACCACCAACGACAACGAAGTCAATAGTAACACAATGGTCCACTGATTCCACAATAACAAACACATATATGTCATACTTTCTTTAATCGTAGCCTACCCCGGGCTTCTGCATATGCATTAAAAATTGCCAAAACTTGAAATGCAGATGTCCAGTCCTTTCAGTTAGTAAACAAACGTCGAATATATACCCGATACTACCCAAAGTAAACATTAAAAACATTTGAAAGTCATTCAGCGTACTGATTTACGTCGCGCTATCCAGATTGCCCAGTCTTCAGAACCGGGGAGTAACATTACGACCCGGCCGGTCGCAATCTGCCGTTCAGAATACCATATTTCAACCGCGCTATGGGATATCTGTAGAATTGTGACTTCTGGTGATTATTCAGCATTCAGAATAACAAATCATAACTGGGTCGTAATAATCTAGAATATATCGACTTTTTCCACTATTATGACGTGTAAGGCCGGCCTTATCTCGTTCAGAATAGCAGCCTTAGTACTGCTGGAATTAGGTTGATAAAAAAAGAAATCGATTAGATCCTGTAATCCTAGTAATCTGTTTTCATCGAATTTTCAATTTTATTTAAGAAAAATTAAACTGATTTACTTTTGAAATTACCCATTTTTTTATATTTGTCCTCGAGCATGTCCTTAATTTCAGTGAGTGGGGACTATATGACCATTATTCATTTATTATTTACTTTAAGAAATAAGATTCACCTTTGATTTGATTTAATTAGAGAATTCACAAAAAAGGAAGCATTATTTTATAATTTACAGATAAAAGGAAGATTTGAATTTAACGAAATTGAGGAGGATTAGGATTTGGGATTAGGATTCGAGATTTGGATTCGATAAAAAAACAGGTTTCGGATTCGATCAAATTTTGGATTCGCCCCATCACTACTTTTTTTGTTTTGTTTTTGGCTCAGTTTAAAATTTGTTTCAAACTTTCATGGACACAACATAATATTTGCTCCTCTTGGTTATTCGTATATTTTATGTAAGTTACCTTAATAAAAACAAATAAAAATGGTATGTTGGTGATTTTCTTCTACATAGATACAACCATAATTTGATGTAAAAAGTTTAAACTCAGTGGGACTATTTGTTTTTCTCTCGACCAGAGGTGGCTCGTGCGATATGGCAACAGTGGTTTTCAACCATTTAAATCTATAAAAAATAATCATCCAATTAATTCCAATAATAATAATTGCTAAAAAGTCAATTTGCCTCACCACGAATTGATTATTTTACATAGATTTAAATGAATAAAAACCACTGTTGCCACATGGTACATGCAAATTGTGTGAGAGAATTTCTTTTCAAATAGGATTTTTAGCAAAAATGTCGATATCGATTTTTAAAAAATCTTGACGTAATGGAAAAAAATGGAGGTCATTTTCAAAATTAGCACACCAAATAATATTTAACTAAGCAAAAATTCTCTTGTATTTTTCTAAAACTTCAATTTCGCAGGCCTGTGTAATCAGGCTTTTCGTCCATTTGTTTTGCCCTTTGGCTGTTTTGGATGATTTTACAGTGGTAGAAATAGGTTTGAGTCGACTCCTGCTGTTTATGTGGCCAATGTCAATGTTCACTACGTGATACTTCATGTATGGGGGTTCATGGTGGAGGACCTGCCTATGAATCTAAGTTTATGTGTAGCTCCATTTTGCAGAGACTGCATTTGGTAAATTTTAATCCTTTGGTGAGGAGTGCTAGCTCAGAGAGTGGATTATTTTGTAATATAAGAATTAACACTGCAATTTCACATGGTACACCATGTGGACATCCAGTGTCAAGTCTTCTATTCCTGATATTGAGGAATTCCACCAAGTAAAGTCTGAAACCATCATCTGGATTATTTTGAGTGGAGAGGTTGATTGCTTTAAATTCCAACCTAGATTCATAGTCTTGGAAGAAAATTTATTTTTATAAGAAGGTGACAGTGGAGTTTAATGATCTATTTGACTGACTACAAATTATGTACAATTTAGTACTGGAGAAATTTTTCTTTAGGAACTTCTGAATTTTTGTTTATGTATTTTGTCAATCAAACTTTTATGAATTACATATATGTATATTGCAAATAAATGTTTGTCTTTATCACAATTGTTGTTAATTCCTTTCAAAACAATGATAACTAAGTTATTATTTTTTTATTTATAGGTGGACAACTATGATCCTTTCATAACCAAATTCAACATCAAAGCTTCAGCAGATGCTCAGTTCAACAATATTCAGTACATGTATATCGGGAAGAATGAAACGATGACAGAAGGCTTCATTGGCTGCATCTCCAGGGTGGAATTTGATGACATCTACCCGCTTAAGCTGCTGTTTCAGGAGGATAGCCCATCTTACATTAACACTAATAACAGTGAGTTGATTCATATTATTTTATCAAACCAATTGTCCTGTAATGCTAAACAATATAGAGAATGTGCAGCCTACATGACTACATTGTACAGTGGAACCTTGGTTTACAAATGCCCGTCTTCATGAACATATTTGTTTACAAATAAATTTTTACTGTACTTAAAATGTTGAATTGAAAAACTTTGTAAATTTCACATAGTTAACTTTAATCGACCAGTTTCGTTGCTGTGCAACATCATCAGGTACAAATACATGGAAAGCACAACCATATATACACTGAGTCAATGGGGTTGGAAGGCTGGCCAAGGTGGGGGGAGAGGGGTTGAGCTGGAAGGCCAGGGAGGGATGGGGGAATATCCAGGGAAGCTAGCAAGAAGGGTATGGTTGTCCATGAGTCACACCATGTCACAAAGTGGGAGGGGAGGCTAAGGGTTCGGAGGATGGATAGTGACCACAGGTGGTGGGAGATTAAGTAAAGGGGGACGGGATAAGAAAATAACATCATTAAGCAAAATCCCTTTATCACGATTTAAAATGTCCATGGACTCCAGGGCATCCAGCTTGGGTCCCTTCTTCTACACATGGAGGATCTCTGGTACAAAAACACTCACATGATTGGCTTCAAACAAATGTTTTGTGAACAACAATGAGGGATTGTTATTTTTGAAACATGCTTCATGTTCTTTTACTCACGTTTTAAATTTCCTTCCTGTTTGTCCGATGTATATTTTTTGGCACTTATCGCTAGTGACTTTATTTACTCCACTCTTTTGTAATGGGTTTACCTTTTCTTTGGCGTGGCTGATTAAGTTTCTAAATGATGTTTTGGTATAAATAGCTGGTTTGAATTTATCTGTGGGAAAAAATTTTGTTATTTTATTGGAAATGCTTCCCAAGAATTGGATTCTATGCCATTTGGCTAGCTTGCATCATTTTCTGTTGTATAGGTAGAGGTCCAGGAAAATAGTGGATTGGTGCCCCTATGGCTACAATTTGTGTTTATATTGGGAAATGAAAAAAAAACCTGCACCTACCTTCATTAAACATGAAAAACACCATGCCGCCATAATTGTGTGTTCTTAAAATGATGCAAGTCTCTATGCATATATCTGTAGATGCCTTACAGGCCGCAAGTTGGACCATCCATTCCAGTGATTTCGGACTGAAACTGTATGTTTTTTCAATTAGAAATCTCATTAAAATACTATTAACTCTTATGGAGAGATAGGTTGTTATTTCGTGAAGACCTCTCAAAGGCGAATATCATCGATATATTTGACCTTTGGTATTCGATTATCTAGATATGATTTATATTGGAATTCGGTTATTCAAGATATTATTTGTCATGAAATTCAATAAATGTGGTACTCATGCCATCTCTAGTGTATATTCATTTGTAATTTGATGATTGTTGCATTAACTATTTTTAATCAAAGAAAAAATATTTCACTTCTCAGTATAAAATATAGCATGCTATCTCATGTGTTTGTGTCTATACTTAGCGCCTGTGAATGAAGACTTCTGTGGTGTGGAGCCTGTGACTCACCCGCCAGAGATCATTGAGACTAGGCCTCCTCCCGAGGTGGATGAGGACAGACTGCGACAAATCTACCGGCGAACCGATTCTGCAATCCTTGGAGGTGTGTCTCCCCTTCGTTAACTCCTTCCCTCCCCTTTTCTTCCTCATAATGGCTTCAGTAGGTCCTAGTTCTCATAACCCCTCTACTTGCTATCATTTAACACTAGAATGTCTGATGTGCTATTTTTGGCGTATTTCTGTTTTCTAAATATGGTGAGAGTCTGTTTTCTCTTCTAGAACCTTTCCCTTCTATGGCTTTTAATAAATTTTGTAGATGATTCGCTGTATTGTTTACTTTATTTTCGCTTTTTCTTTTTGTTTAAAATGTTGAAGTCACTTCAAACACCCAATGTGCCATTTTGGCATGTAGGTATATTTTATGTATTAAATGGTACATGTATTTTGGTTTGAATTGCGATGAACCTGAAAATCTAATTAATTTAATACAGTTGAGCACCCTTAATTCGGGAACCCCTAATCCGGGAGCACCTATAATCCGGCAATTTTGCCATGACTATCTGGTACTTAGTGGAAAATGCCGAAACGTTTTTAACCGGAACATTGCTTCATAACCTGCCGAGATATTATTCTTATATTAATACCGAATTACCATTCTTAACGTTAATTTTCCCATTTCGAGAATCAGAATAATTTAAATATATTAATTTCTGGTACTTCGCCTACACTGGAATTATTCTGGAACTTGAAGTAAACATATAAATTTGACGACGTCGCCGAGACGGAATACGACTAATTTACAGATCGGCCACTTTCAATGGCGTGCACATTTTTGATTGACCACTAGACGTAATTTGATAAAATTATTGGTTATATTCTAATATTTCACGCAAAACATGTCTCATCCATACAGTTGTGGCAACAGCACAAAACGTTAACCATCGCAGAAAAAGTGCAAGTTGTGAAAAAGCTTGATGCCGTTGCATCAGTAAAGCATTTGACTGAAACATACTATACGTACTGTGATGAACGGTAAGTGCGAATCACATCTGACAGAGCGAAGAGCATCTCGTGGTCGTGGGCGACGTAGGAACGGTAGATTTGTTCTGTTGGAGCGATGGACAGAAGGAGGGGGTGGGCAGGTGGAATCCGAAAAGGAATTATTTGTAGTCATGGGTTCGAGATAGAGTACGATACATTTATTCTCGCAATTAAGGCAGCACGAGTAGTAGGAATATCACAAATGGCTGGGAAAGAACACTCGGGGAAAAGAGGTTAGTAAAGGGGGGTGGGCACAGTCGACACTTGCATCAAAAAACGGACAGTAAGCAAAAATACACAGAATAACCTGGTCATGAAAATAATTGACAAAATGAAAAAAAACACGCACAGCCGCGGGGTTTAACCATAAGTTCTCTGCCACGACGGGCGTTCCGATCACCCAGTCACTCAACTGTTCAATGATGCCTTGACGGGAGAGGGGGGGTTGAAGATCGGGAACAAGGCGGACACGTGGGAGAAACTCACGAGTGTTCGTATCGGCTGTCGTATTTAGAAAATGACCGTCAAAGTGAAGCGTCCCCGTGGAGAGGAAAAAGATGGGCCGAGCTTGAAGTTCTCCCTTTACTCGAGCCTCTGGTCCTCAGGAACTGCACTGCTGGCCTTTTTGTAACCGATCTCGGGAAGCTTCCTCGTCTCTCTGGTGTCTCTCAGGTGTCTCCCTGGTGTCTGTTCTGCCGCCCGTCTGTCCTTCACACATCTTCGTCGAGAGAGGGGAAGGGAGGGGAGGGCAATGGCTTGTGGGTATGCGAACGCGAACCCCACGCCGTGCGGGCTTTGGAAGACTTGATGTTTGGAACAGCGCGCGGAGTTCGAATGCTGCGCGCGCACAAACACACATCGGTGATTCACATATTTAACCAAGACAAAACATCACTCAAAAATAATAAAGAAGGGAGGGAGAAAACGAGGGTGAGTGCTCTTCACCAAACGGGAGAAAAAAGGGGGGAAGCGCTGCCGTTACAGTACGTAGTATGTTTCGTAGTGGGATCTTCAACAATATAGCACATTAAGAAGCTGAAAGAGAGAAATCATCAAAATTTTACTGTTAAAGTGACACGAAGAAGTAGATAACAGAGAGGAAAACTATGAAAGAAGATTTAAGTGCTGATTTAGCCTGGTTTCGATTGCGTCGGAGTGAAGGCCTTAGTTAGTATTTCTGACCAAATGCTAATGGAGCAGGATAAACTCTTTTAGAAATAGACGTGATCAATCCAAAAGACGTGATTCGGGAAATTTCACGTGCAGGCAATAGCATTTCACCGTCCGTTCTAAAAACACGCGTGGTTTAAATTGTGGACTGCTTTAAGGTTTGATATAGACTAAATAATTGGGGATTAAAAAAATTTCATGTTTCTGAGGATAAAAATATGATGATGGAGTTTGCAAACATCATCCATAACCCTGAATTAAAGGAAATGGAATTGGTAAATTTAGACGAAAGGATAGTTAGCGGCCACGATATTCTTACCACACAACATATCATAGATGATGAAATCATTGAAATGGTAATTAATAAAATTAAATCCGAGTGGGGATGACGATGATCAGCCTGAAATTGTTGAAGGAAGACTACTCTTGATGATGGTCTTTAAAGAATAATCCAGTCCGGTCGCCCGCGGCGACGTAGTGATGGGCGTACACACGACACTCACGCGTTGGCATCGCGCTGAATCAGCTGGTAACAAATTGAGCGCGGTAGGAAATTATGTTACGCAAACACAGCGTAAGAAATATCAATTTTTATACCCTTTTCCAATAACAATATGAAACTTTTATATGTGCAGCAATATGCACAATGCTTAGATTCCGTTATTTTCACTCACTCCGCAACTTCGATAATTTTAAATAATATCTTTGTGCATTAAGAAACCATTTCTTTCTGATTATTCTCAGTAACTCTTTTTACAATAATGTTCAGTAAATGGCAAACGGATATATTTTGTTATAAATAATTGACTCCTTTCAATGAAAACATCCCGGACGTCAGAAATAGACTAGTTGCCATGCATGACCCATCCGGCAAAATCCCTAATCCGGCATCACTTCGGTCCCGACTGTGCCGGATTAAAGATGCTCAACTGTACAGTAAAACCCCTTATTTACACTTTTCTGGGGACCGCTAGAAAAAAGTGTAAATTGCGGGAAAATGCAAATATATTGTGCGAAAAGAAAAATTTTAAGTTTTACATGTATACTTACACAATATAGAGTACACATTAAAATAAGAAACACTGATTAACTGTTTTAGAGCAATATCATTAATTATAACTTAAAGTACATATGTCCTGATTTATTTTGTATGATATTTGCCACACACCTTTATAGTGGCTTACAGGGTATTATGTAGATGGTATATTTCAACCAATCCAACCAACCATTAGACGTTGTCAAATCCATGTTCATCCATAAACTTTAGACATTTTGCAATGCCTTTTTCTCTTATGATGAAGCCATTTATGGTGACATTTGACCATTTTCCTCCATGATTTGACAATTTAGAACTTAAAATCACATAAAATTTAGTATTCCTTCATACTAAGATATCTTGATATTTTCGTATTTTTGACTGATGTCTGCTCTATAGCTAGTATGCTTCTGAATCACATAGTGATTTTGATAATGGTGTTCATTATAGAGACCTGTAATCTTAGATGATTCTCCATATTAGTGTGAGTTTCATTATGAGAATCCACTTGATCGACGGTTTTTATTTACACCTAAATTGAAAATATTCTAGTGGCTGTGAAGACTTCTGTGGTGATTATTGCAGTGATTAGGACCACGGTTGATAAAAATCATGATTTTTATTTTAAAAATCAAAAATGATTTTTTTTATTTAAATCAGATTATTTTTATTTAAATCAGATTTTGGAAATTGGCGAAGCGTTGGAAGATCATAACTCAATGGCTGTAGTAATAGCAGCATCTTGTCTTGTAATTCCCACTGAAATTCGATGGGTAGCTGATACTTTGGAGTTTTATATAAAAAACTGTGCACCTTTGATGAAAATTTGTGAAGAAAAAAGACTAAAATAGAGAAGCTAGTTCAAAAAAAGGTGTCAAACAAAGGCATAAAACGCTGTGTGGAAGACTTGCTTTCAATAATGAAGTCTATTGCCCTTGGACAAGGTGCAACGAAATTTGTAGCTGCACAATAGTTAGATGTGTAGCAATTTGGAAAGAACTTCAAGACAATCTGCTCAAGCACATTGATACTAATGAAATGTTGAAACTGAATGGAAGATATTGCCAGGCTATGACTCCTGCACACTTATCTTTTGGATCCAAAACATAAGAATTTTGACTTGACATATGGTTATTTCATGGTTCTTGCTGAAGAGGCATATGCAGGAAAAGGATTTCTTCCAATAATTGTTAAACATTTGGCCATAAGTGGTCCTTTTCAAAAATACATGTTTTCAGATAAAGTACATTAAGTTTGAACCTTCTTAATTCAAAATATCGATTAATTCAAAATTGTGAGCAGTCCCCGACAAATGGAATAGGAAATTACATACTTGATACTACGGATGATTCGAAATAAGCTTAATATATAACTCGAAGTTGAATTTCATCCCGTGACACCCCAACGTATTGTTTATTTCAAAAAGATTCACCGGGACAGCACACTTTGATGGTTAGTTAGTGCCTATTTCAAAGTCATTGTGATTTTGGTATCACTTTCTTGAGCTTAAGTTACTTTTAAGTGTTTCCAAGCTGTTTTGAACATTTGAATATGCTTATGGTGCACCACGTGCCAGCAGCTGTTTATCCCTAATCAAATTTCTCTTGAGTCCACACACATATCAGCCTCTCCCTCCCTAGCTTTTTTCCAGGGCATTCACCCCATGACTAATGCCTTCCCCTTTCTTCCTTCTGAGCCTCCGCTCCTCGAGCGATGACTGTATGATTCACTATATGACCAGGAAAGGTCACCGTAACCTCTTGACACACTAAGGCCAGGTTTCACCAACCAATTGCTGATCGACGATCAAGTGACTGTCGATCATTTGTTGTTTGACGATCAAATACTTCTCCTGTTTCACCAACACTTGATCGCCAATTGTATGATGAGCAATCTTGGAAAGTAAATGCATCATAGAAATAAAAGGAGATGTTCTATTGGCTGTAGCTATCATGTGATATGCATATGCTTATTAAAAGACCTAGCACCCGGGGTATTTACAATATGGCTCAAAGTTGATCAGAAAATTTTGCTGAAAGAGAAAAATCTCAGCTCTTGGATCTCGTCAAGGAATATAAACTGACGGTCTTGCCGAAAAGGCTGATTACCTTTTATTGCCCAAGAAATGAACGTTGTAAGGTTGGAACAACAGCTTAAAACCTGCTACGAAAATATGAAGCGATGCCCTAAAAAGAATGCCGTGAATGACACGGCTTGTAGTATTACTTCTTCGCATTTTAAACAATCTTAGATACTATTTTCAGCCAATTTATTTCATTTATCGCCAATGCCTTTGCACCATCGGTGTCATTATACAATACTATTGGAAGTTATATTCCCCAAAAATAAATGATCTAGTGCATTGCATCATTGAAATCAGCAATGATCACTTTCATTCCCTGAGTAACTCAAAAGACAGTATGCAATATAGAGCAATTGCGAAGGTATGCTCTGTTTTTAGTCATGCTTTTATGTACATTCCATTTGTAGATGCATGTGTGATTACATCACTTTATTTCAGTTAGCAACAACAGTATTTTTGAGGTAATTTTCTCTTTTTCTATTTGAAGCATTATGAAATTTTATTAATTTTACATGTACATGCACCATACAAAGCTATGCATTTAAAACCTTTTTCGTGCAAATGCATGCATGCAAAACTTTAGGAACAGCATTCAGATTCAATAAAAATAGAGAGATAACAGATTTTTTATATACCTATTGTGCGTGCTGATTCTGCAATTCTGCAAATGGAACCAGTATCTCGATTGACGCTAGAATTGTTTTAAGGATGAGTGTTCTGTGGTTGAGGTAATCGAAATGAAATTCATCGTTCAACTTAACAAAAATAACTGTATTTGTGGTCATACAATACAAATCAACAAAAAACACAGAACGAATGAGTCGGGGTTTGAATACGCGACCGGATCGATGCCTTCTCCTTGGGAGTAGTCGAGGCCACAGGTAACATCTCTTGCACCGCACAACCTTTCACTTGGAGCGAGCGTCAGCGAGAGAGTGATGGTCACGTCTGTCTGCTACCGAGCCTCATGTGACGTGGCCCGACGACAGTTGCACAGCGATATTCGAACACCTATGTCAAAATATCATTCTTAATTCTGAATATATGTCATGAATGACTTGATAGCTCTCTCGATACACCCTCTCAACTCCTGCTACTTTATATAACTCCAGAAAAAATATCATAGAAGAAGATGTCCAACTAGATGCCCAAATATTCAGTCCTCAACTCCATAGCACACTTAACCCTCGACCAACGACAACCTCAGTTGCATCCATTCATCCACTTCCTCCCACATCATGTATCTTCATACCACAAAGGAAATGGATAAGAAGTTTCCCAAATAGCCTACAACAAAAGCATCTAACTTCAGATAACTTGAAATAGTGACTGATCAACACATTTAAAAATCCAAGTCTTAAATCCTTTTAAAGAGACATAGAATAAAGGATTGGGATTTTCATTATATTCAGTTTACATTTATTTATTTTGTTCCAGTCCTGAATCTCCTTTCTCAACAGTTATATATGTGTATGAACAATGAAAAGTAAAGATAATGATGAATGATTTTAGCAGAATAAAGTTTATTTTTTAATATTATTCATTCTATTGTGAATAAGGCATTAAATCTCACAGCCCGAACAGAATTTCCAGTACTTCTACTGTATATATTCCTATGGTAGTTTCACAGCATCAAATGGTCAGTATAGAATCTTATAATATATAAGACCATCTTCACCCATGAACATTATAGCCACCTAATGTAGAACCTCTGGCTACAATGATAGTAAGAGTCCTATCTATATTGACTAGAAGTCCCATGGATAAACTAGGAAACCTCATATGACCCTGAAGCAATGGGATTCATTGTTTTAATATTAGTATGAATGTACCACTTTACCCCTCTGGTGGTATGGTTTACAATGGGCGTGAGTAGATACCTATGATCAGCAGGGATACCCTGCAAAACGTAACAAAAATCCATTCATGGTTTCTCGTGCGCGATTCATGGAATTTGTACTTCCTCTGACGAACACTCAGAATCTTCACAAGCTTTCTTCTTTTTAGAAAGATTACGGATGGCTGCAGTTGATTTACCAGACTTCTTCCTTTCTCTCTCGAGAGCTAATCTTTCTGCCTCTGCTTTCTCTGGTGTACTAGTTAAAATACAACTTCTGCCTCTCTTCCTTCCTCTTTGAGCTTCTTTGCATGGTGCAGCTTTAGGAAATGGTCGGATTTGCTCAGGTGTAATCAGGATTTTCTTTGGCATTGTATGTTCTTGAGTGACGTTAGATTCTTCACAAGTTGATGGTTTTTCAAAAGAGGTAGAAGGAACTTTTGAGGAATCATGTGAAATGGCTGTATGCTCAGTTGTGGGAGATTCTTGTTCTACTGAGGAAGAAGTACCAGTTGCTTGTGCAGATGGAGGAGGCCGGTCAGTTACTGAAGACATTAGGAATTCTGCTTCAGTGAATGGCTCGCTGTTAAAAGGGTAGATGCCAGTCTTTCGAAAACCAGAAATAATGTTTTTCTGTGTTACAGCCAAAGGGTAAGCTTGCCCCACAAGCTCACCTATGCAGTAGATAGATATGGTTTTGCCTGGGTGATTCAGTAGCCAATCATTACAAATTCTGTTATGTTGACTTTTAAATGGGGCAAAGACCGAGACATCGAGGGGCTGAAGTCTGTGGCTACAATGTGGTGGAAACGTTAACATTATAACTCCCTTTTCTTTCACTGTGATTATCTCTTCTAAACCCACATGGCTCTAATGATTATCTAGAATCAATAATATTGGTTGGTCCTTAGTGCATTTCTTATGGTTAATGATGTGTTCTAGGCTCTGTTTAAAAAGATCACTTGACATCCAACCTGTCTTGCTAGTTAGTGCAAGACTTCCTGGAGGTGCACCTTTCAAGAAGAACTCCTTATATCTGACTCTGGGAAACCTAAGTACAGGTGGCAAAGCATTTCCTATTGCAATTCATTTGCATAGCATTTCTATAAAAAGGCCAGTGATTTGCTCCCCCCTTTCAGCCGATGTCACTTGTCCTACTTGCTTTTCACCACGCTTAGCCACAACCTTAGGTGGAATATTGACAGTACATATTCCTGTTTCGTCACAATTGAATATACGATCTGGGGTGAGATTGAACTTTTCATAGATAGTTTTTAGGTTATTTAGGAACATATCAACATTTGTTTTGTTGAAGCTTGTTGCCCTTCCCAGGCTGGTAGCTTCTGGAGACCTTAGCGAAAGTTCTTTGTGGCGTTCCATGAAGCCTTTGAACCAGTCATATCCTGCCATTTGATTAACTTTCCATGAATTGCCTATTTTACATTTTAGGGCACATGCATATTGGCATGCTAGAATTCTGACCTGAACTGATGTTAAACCATGATGCATTCTATTTGCAGCCAGGACGTACTGTACTAGAGACAATTCTTGCTCTTCAGAGAATACCATACTACTAGGGATGTGCGAGTACTCGAAAATTCGAGTCGAGTCGAGTAGTTGGTACTCAACTCGAGCACTCGAGTATTTTTACAAAAGTCGAGTCGAGTAGTTTTTGTCGACGGAGCCGCCAAGGCCAATAGGTTCAGAAATCTGCAGACAGGAAGCGCTATCATCAAAATCGAGTAAATCTCTGGGCAAGAACACTTATACAGTGTTCTTGTCTCTGGGTTACATGGTAGGTAACACGTACGAACATGTACTTACGTACGTTCATTTACATTTGCGTGAATGGTTTCATGTACGTTTACGTGAACGGATTCATGTAAGTTTGCGTGAACGAATGGATGAATCAGTGGTTACACGGTCCATGAAACCGCATATGTACCGTATTCCTCCGAATATAGCTAGCCCCCACTTTTTGGCCGAAATATTCGTGGAAAAAGTCTGGGGTGGGGGACTATATTCGAGCTCAAAGCACCTAATGTCCGTTGTAAAATTCCATCCCCTGAGTTTGAAGGTTTAGATCACAAAAATGAGTAGTTCAATTTTAAAATAAGGTAATTGGAACTAAATATTGTTTATTTATACGTTTAATAATGTCAAAAATATATTTTTAGCTTGTTATATTAATTAATTTTTCGACTGAGAGAGATAAAAACGCCGGATATTATTCAAGTTCCGGGAGGCAAGTTTGACGCCCACTTGAAGATACACATGAAAAGCCACTTCTCTTTTCTTCGCATAAGATATGGAAAATATATTTATCTTAGACTAAACAAAGTTTAAAATAGTTTACTCAGTTACTAATTACGTAACGATTAATATTTCAAAATGCGCTATCTCAGCATGCGGAAGTCGGAAAATTAGTTCGTTTTGATGGTATTCTTCGTGTTTGAAAACTAAGAACGTGTAAAATGACTTAAGAAATTGGGAGAATTAGATATGCTTTCAACGTGTATATATTTATTTCGGAAAGCGAGCTCCACGCGACAGGACTTTTGGCCTGGAGAGATAAGCTGCTCGAGGTTGTCAAGTTGTAAGCTACCGTAGGTACCGCGCGCACCAAACACCACGCGAGAAAATTTCTCTAGTATGCACAGGAAAAATATCCTTGCCTATGCTTGAATAAAAGTTTATAAGTTGCAGTATTCACCAAAATAAAATCAGCGATAAGAGCTTTTGTCCCCACATTTCTCGGCTTCACTACGAAAGAAACAAATTGTATTTTAAATTATCTTCAACTCCGTCTCCAAAATCTTTGCGCGAGGAGGCATAATGACGGTATGCTTCCAAAGATACCATCAGTTCTTAAACTGACACTGACTTGCATTCTTAAAGGCGATACTTTTTTTCGCTATTGTCGAGTCCTCATGACTTTTTCACAGCGATAGGCGATCTGCTTGCAGCAGATCATTCCACGCGCGCGCTACCTTTCCAGGCATGCTCTGGACATTTGAGCGTGCTTTTATAGCCGAAAATAAATATATATCGATATCAAATAATCAACGAATTCTACTGAGATTTCATAAGTGGATTCATATTAATGACTTGAGAGCAAGAGAAAGGTCCAAATGGTGATTTCCGGGACGGAAAGCGTGCGGGACGGAAAATAACGCAGTCTGACAAATTCATCAATAACAAAAATATTGATGAACGTAATAGTATGAAACTTCGTATAACTATTAAAAAAGCCCTTGGCTACAATATGTGAAAAGGAAGTTTGATATCTCGATCTGTGTTGTTCTTACGATGCCCGAATTTGATGGATCCATCTGGTATTTTAAAAAAATTCGCTAAAAATCCATTCTTAAACACGTACTTCTGTAAAAAAAAAATTGTAAAAATATTTTAATACTACCATTAAACGTAGAAATAAACAGGCTTTAATTTGATATATTTTATTTTAGAATCGCTTTAGCCATGTTGGAGATATTGGTCTTCAAACTCACGGGTGAAGGAAATTTTGTAACGGATGGTAGGCATCCTATTATAAGGGCATTACGGATGATATAGGTATCGTATAAAACTTATAAGTTTTACTATTCCATTTTTTTATTTCCTATTTAGGATTATTAATTACATCAGTAATTTCAAGTTCCTAGTCATATCTTAAAATAGATAATTATAAATATCTATAGATAATTATCTATAATAAATTTTTGTTCAAAATATTTCCTTAGAAATCGAAAACTTTAATCCACAGGACTCTATACAAAATTCATGTACAGTAAAACCTCTCTAAGGCGGCCACTGCCGGTTCCAGAAAAAAGTGGCCGTTTGGAGGGGTGACCGCTGAATAGGGGCTTTCAGGATAAATTACATAAAGTACTTACATATGTTCATTTATAAAATTATTGCATTTAAGTTTATTTTTAATAAAATTTTATTTCATATTCAGCTAACAAATAGGGTTTATAATTACTTTTTGAAAAAACCTGTCAAAGTACTGTTTCAATTGGCTACATTTTCTTTTAATTAATACATTTTCTAAACAATTTTGGAGATTTTCATAGGACTCCATTGAATCTTCATTGAAATCCTTGTCAATTTTTTGGAAGAATGATTTTAATTTTAATAGTGAATCTAATCCTTCCTTTACGCTCATCTCAGTGATATTTTCATTTTCCACTTCTTCCTCTTCACTATCGCATATGTCTGCATCTAATAAAGAAAGAAACAGCTTGTTATGAATGATCTCTTGGTTTGATGAAATTCGTAAGACTTCGAAAGAAAAATGAAACAACCCTTACCTTTGCCACCAATGCGAGACTCCCAATTTCCATCCAAGTCATCGTATCACTCTACATTCGCCTCTTCTGTGGTATCGTATGATATTCGTGCAGTCGACGCCAACATTTGGAGCTCCTGGTGCAGCGCATTGTTGCCATCAGAGCTGCAGGGAATTTCCTCTTTACAGTTTTCACCTGCAATTATTCCACAAGAAACAAAGCACTTCCTGATGGTTTCCTTCTCGACTTCTTTCCATGCCAATTTTGACCATGACTCAGTCTCTCCCACATTGATTTTTTTGGTGAGATCACTAACACATGAAGCGTCATCCATCATTGCCAGTAGGCTGCGTAGAACCTTTCGCCGGTATCTCAGTTTAAAAGATTGAATAATCCCCTGATCTAGGGGTTGAAGGCGAGCTGTTGTGTTTGGCGGTAAAAACTGAAGTTTCACATTCGAAAGATGTATTTCTGGATGACAAGAGGCGTTATCTAAAAATAAAATAACCTTTCTTCCTTGTTGGATCATCTTTTTATTAAAGGCACGTAACCATTCTTCATAAATTGCAGAAGTCATCCACGATTTACTATTTGCACACCACTTCACGCCAAGAAGATCCATATTAATGTTTTTAAAGCACCGTGGTGCTCTTCCAATCACTAATAGGGGCTACTTTTCTCCAACTGAATTACAACAAAACATAATTGTTATTCTTTCTTTGCTTAGTTTTCCACTTTTGCACTCGACATGTTTCAAAGAAAGTGTCTTGTTCGGAATGGCTCTGTAAAAAAGACCAGTTTCGTCCATAATAAAAATGTCTCTGGCCTCATAACCCTCCACAATAGACGACACTCTCAATTTCCATTCCTTAACAGTCTCTGGAGAAACATCTCCTCCTTCACCACTAATTGATCTAAAAAAATATTGATCCTGGTCCGGAAACGTTCCAACCAACCATTACTAGCTGCAAATCCCTCAATCTGAAGTTGATTTGCAATGTCCAAAGCTTTCTGTTGCAGTATTGGACCACTAACCGGCAAATATTTTGCTCTGGCACACTTAAACCATTCATATAACCTATCATTAACTTCACTAAACTTCTGATCTCTCATCCTTTTTATCCCTCGATTCTTGTTGTCCTCCCACTCTTGTAGAATAGTGTCCCTGTTTTTAATGATAACGTTTATCTGTGTCCTTCCGCACTTAAATTTTTCGGCAATTTACCTTGCTGACATCCCATTATCACTGTCAAAAATAACACTTCTTCTCTCTTCTAAAGACAACACCACTTTGCTTCTGCTGCTCATTTTGCAATCCACTGCCAAATCTTCCGTAAGCTCCAACCGCCCAACACACCGTGCCAATCGTGAATACGTTTGATATTTTGCCTCCTTTGCTTGAGGTGTCGGACCGGAAGCAGAAATAGGAAGCAGCTTACAATGTAAGTCGCTTATAAGTAAGCTCGTATGTATAATCGAGGAACGGACGGATGGTCCCCGATATTTCCTTCGTCAAAGGGAACGAAACAATGTAATGCCTTGTCAATGTAAGTGTATCAAGTGTACATGTGAGCATGGGCAATAAAGCTCCTTTAAGGCCAATCAGAGAGAGATTTGAATTTGAGATTTCATGGAAGTGGCCGTATCTTGTTGTTACGCTCTGGCCGCTGGTCGGGAAGAGAGGTGACCGCTGAATAGGGGGTCATTTTTCAAGGGGAAGATAGGGTAAACCATTCCGTTCTGGGGAAAAATGGCCGTTTACAGGGGTGACCGCTGAATAGAGGTGGACGTTTGGAGAGGTTTCACTGTACCTGCTCACATTTTTCCGTGAATGAAAATTCATTGTTCAAACATTATTAACTTGCATTAATGGATATTGGAAATAACCCGTGCTGATCTATTGGGTGTTCATGCAGCGTGCAAATGGGGGTGATTGACCCAGGTCCTTTTTATGATTCTAAGTTCTATCATGTTTAGGCAGAAATCACCGATTTTGAAGAGATGGTGCCATTAATTGGAAGAGGAAGAAAAGTATATGTTAAAAAACTAACTATGTAATTAACGGCCAATCATAAATTTGAGGTGCGAGCTTATCAAATATTTACTGCACAAATAAGGATTATTGTGTGAAATTCACTGTACTGTTGGACTAACCCCCGCAAACACGACATCACTGAGAAAGCGTTTAGCTCTGAAAAGAAATGCATAGGAATGCGAAATACAAGGAATGCTCTTCTAATTAGGCTTATGTATTCCTTAAGAAAAAATAGTTTGCTTCCTGGCTTACTTTCATTACAAGTTAATAGGGCATGTCACTCATATAGGCCTCATATTATGCCTAAGTACACTCTAGGTACCGTACTGCAAGCTAATTTACACATTTTTGAGTAATCCTAGGAATGAAGGTAATTTTCTTATTTCGAGAGCTACCGGAAAATTTCCATTATGTCTTTTGGCCTGCGCTACGTGCCATATTAATTTGACTGTTTATAACTAATCATTAGGTAGGTAGACCTGCCATTTGATAGTCAGATTGCTGGCTAACTTTAATTGCGATGACTTAAGTAAGAACTGGGTCTCTTCACTCATGTACAATAATGTACAGACTCGACTCGATACTCGCGAGTACTTTACAACGACTCGATACTCGACTCGAGGTCAAAAAGTACTACTCGCACATCCCTACATACTACATATCAAATTAGAACAAAAAACAATGCTTTCCTTGTTGGGAGCTTCAGCATATTTCTTCACATGGCGTTGAAGAGCAGATTTAGAAATACAGTAAGTCTTCGCCACCTGCCTTTTGCTGTTCCCCTCTTTAATCTCTTGGATGGCCTCCACAATGTGAGACTTCAATGGAGCAGTCCTCTCCAGGTTTTTCTTCTTCCACTTATGAGGCATCTTACACAATAACAGAGCGAAAATATACCATCAAATAATATCAAATTAAAAATAATACAACCGGGGAGGTGTGGGACAGTGTCCCAGACCTCCCATGCATGCTATCTCCCATTCCTCCCAGAGGAGCAGTTTACAATAAATCAGTGAAAAAAACATAACCTCAAGGTGCCCCAGAGTTTTGTATTACATGATTTACAAACTTTAATAATAGCCTAACATTATATTTGTTTCTATATTGCCTTGAAATATAATAACAATTAGAAAAATTAATTTATGAACAAGTTAAATTCTTACCTTTCAAGGATGAAAATTGATAATGTTCTCTCTTGATTACAACACATGTGCTTCTCCAAAACTAAAATAACAGGAAATGCTACATGCAGTACTACATCTACTGAGAAAATACAGAACTCATAGTTCAAATATAAAGGTGGGAAATTTGAAATGTCCCACACCTCCCACTTCTCCCTATGTAGAAAAATAATATTCTACGTGTAATGACCCAACCCTGGTTGTAGTACTTAAAAAGTATGTAATAGCATAATGAATGCCCAGATTGAAATTACTTGTAAATATGTTGATCCAAGTATTTCTCAATTAGGTTATTGAAATTTTTTACCTGTTAAACAGTGTTAATGTTTAAATTATCTAATAAAGGTTGACTGAAATATATGATACTTCTTTCATGTGAACAATCACAGAGAAACTATCACAGGATAACCTGCACAAGAAATAATGAAAGGTCAAAATACAAGCTGAACAGATCATTCCACAAAGTGAATTGTTTTATGAGTCATAACACCATCTATGTCTGACCCACCATCAAAGAAAGCACAGAACAAAAGTCCTCCACAATCGCATGTCATGAAAACACAATAGTGATATAATACACTTGAAGATTGAAATAAATTATATTAGCTACCAATCTTCATTATGTTATATCTTACTTTAATTTCAAGTAGAAGATATAAAAAGATATATTTTCAAAAATATTGGCTTACAATTATCTGAGCTAACATTTTTTTTCACATGTATTATCCAATAGAATATACAAAGTTATGTAGGTAAATTTTAAGGGGGAGTTTTGATGGGGGGTCTTTTCCAGATGAAGACCGAATTAAGTAGTGTACTTTCGTTAGGAAGTTCCTTGATGGCATGTTTTCCTCTTTTGCATGTTCGTTCCCTCATGTCAACATCACAGTGCATGCAAATAATACTGGTTAGCACGTTTAGCATTCCTCTTTAACATGTTCAGAGGAGGACCAAACCAAAATTGTTGCAGGAAAATAATCACCATATAGGTTGAATTGACGATGGTTTAACGAGAGGTTTAAATATTGCATTAAAAAATATTGTCATTGATTCCAAAAATATTTAAATAAGTCTCTGCGACTTAAAAAAAATTGTGCTGTTATTCATCCTCACTGCAAAAACATGCCTCAAAAGTAATTATTAAATTTCTGTCTGTTACCTGCATTAAACTAAAGGTTAAATTATCCACACGCTGATATGCTTTGTATGAACGTCTATAGTTCTTCCGTCCTTAAGTTTGAGTCTTTTTGCATGGACTGTTTGTACAAAATGTGCTGTTCAGTCATTATCGTCATAATTAATTATCGTGTGCTCATCAATGCAAGGTATCATACGTATTTTCTTGGGAGGCAAAATAATTGAAACGAAACTTTGTTACAATTAATCAACACCAGCGATCTACGGAATGAACCAACTTGATGGCCAGCATATTGTTTCCCTAAAAGTTATGCGATGCACACATACGTCTTCAACTTACCTGTTTAGCCCATTTTCCTCGCCCAACTTGTTCAGCATATTTTTCTCGTTACCAAGTTCAGGATTTTATGTCCCTGCAAAAACATGCTAACGAGAGTCCACTGTACTTCATCAATGCAAAGGGGATGTAATGTACTCCATGGGCTAATGTGGGGTGGTGTCAGAAAATTTACTGCTAAGTACACAAACATGGATATTGATATATTTAGTTTGTGCTACACTAGAATGGAGAACTTTAGAGTGTTTTCCACCTTCTATATGATGCTTAATTTAATAACAGATGTGAGTCATATGATCAGCTTGACATTTACTTAGAGGTTTAAAATAGCGAATATAATAATTTATTTTAGGTTCAATTTTACTTTGATTTTACTAGATCGAAGCTGCTGGAGAGGCAATTTACTTGAAGTCTGGATTTTTATGAGACTCTTAGTTAGACACAAGTGTATTCGTTGTATTCGTTTTAAATATTTGGTTGGTTGCTTATTCAGGGAAGGCGACCAACAGCTGAGGTCATTGGCGCCATTTAGGATAGGTGGGAAATTGGGTAACGGTAGGAGTTTTCAGGAAACGGAAGAAGGGTGGAGAGAAACCCGGCGTCTGCATTAGCCTGCACATTAAGGTGCCAAAGGGGACCACGGCTTAACGTCCCATCCAACGGACGGAGTACTGAACTTGAAATGCCCTCCACTAGGCCTTGGAGTGGGGACTGGTTTTCCACTAAAAAATCTGTCACTGCCGGGAATCGAACGCAGACCCTCGGGATGGGAGGCCAATACTCTAGCCACTACACCAACCCGATCCCCTTTAAATATTTATAATTAGGTCTGCTACATTGAAACTGGTTCCTCATAAAGTGTTCATGCATTGCCCTTTCAGCAAATGCGGATGTATTATTATTGTTAGTGTTCCTATACCAGAATACAGAGTGCTTTTCTCCTATCCCCGCCTTACAGGCGAAGTGTTCCCATTTCTTTCAGCCATATTGGCATCAATGCCAAGCGGGTCGCATGCCTTCAGGATACCAAAGGTCTCTGCCATTCTTACTTTCTGTTGGAGAAATAGGTGCGAAAACATGCATATTTATTTTGACTACGGCCAAGAAATAGTCATGAATGAGGACATTGGAAAGCAAATACATGGAACAAATTGTAGGTGATGACTAGTTCTTAAAGATCGAGACAAGGAGTCCTGTAAAAATTAGAAGAGCGCTTTCAGCGTTCGTTAAAAAGTCAAGTCCATTGAGTTAAGAAGTTATATTTACTGAAGAGTTGAATAAATTTTTAAAAAATAAATAGCGTTTGATAGAACACTTGTTTCTTCGTTTTTTTATGAGTGTAGAGTTTTTTCCTCTCCTAATCTGTACATTTACGTTATTTTATTTGGAAAAAATACATGGTTTTCGGCGCTCAAATCCTGATGTTCCAGCCTTAGGTTACCCATTTTCTTAGCACTCTTAATGTTAACTTCAAATTTTTAAATGTGTTAGCCTGAAATATTTGCACATGCTATCTTAAATTTTGAAAAAGCAGTAGTACAAAGTGTAAACTTCCGCATATTTAAAAAGATGCGATGAAGAAAGAAGAGAAGAGAACCATATGGAGAACTATGAAGCAGTCAAGATCCTGATAAATAAACCACATTTTAAGATACAATGAACTATTAAGGAGCATGATAGGAGGGAAAATAATAGTGAAAGTCCCTCGAGGAATACAGAGAGACAGGTATATTGTTCGGGTGAAGCAGAATCTGAAACAGAAGATTTACAATGACATTAAGGAGCTAGCCAGAAACAATATAATGGAGGGCTGCAGTCTACCAAACTTAGGATTTAATGAGATTGTAAGTTCTAGTATTGTTCTTGTAATTATAAGTACCTCAAAGAATTTCCAGCTCACTTGGCGGCCAAGAAAATCTACGAACCGGTACATATCACCCAATGCATTTCGGATGAATTTTTTGACATGACAAGCATCCTGCATTATATTATTCATCGATTTGGTTGCTGCAAGATTAAAGCTAAGCTTAGTTGGTTGAGAAACTGTTGGAGGATACAGCCAAGCTCCCAGAAGAACTCGACCCACTTCAACCCCCGTGTATGTCAGTTTATCTGTACATGTATTGACTAGAGAGTAATGCTCTTCTGCATTTTTGCTACTGGCGAGTAAGTACCTCACTGGCCATCGGAGTTTATCGTTTATACTTACAATCGTGAAAACTAATTCTTGAGTGGCGAATGTCCTAATCCCTTATAGATTGCCTAAGCTCATGTCGACAAATTCTTCGCTGCAGTCTACATTTTCCATGTCCACCGATGTTTTCGCATATGCATAGCATCTACGATAAGACAAACTTTCACGCTCTTTTTCTTTTCGACTCTCTTCCCCTCGTACTCCTCGAGTATATCGAAGGACTCCTGTGTGAACTCTAGGTTCCCGATCGTAGAAGCATACCACGCTCGTATAACACTTTCATGTGGTAGACAATGCCCTAGGTTAGCCTTAACATTATTGCATACAATAATGTTACGGATACATGCCCGAACCGAGTAGTAACGAAAGCTCAGTGTTAATATATGGATCTCCTCTGGGTGCCGAATGCCATTAGTACCTTATATTTACCCTTCTGTTTTTTGCCATTCTTTAGTCGTTCAATTATAGCTGCTCTGTTCTTTGGCAGAATTGAATGCAGATCTTGCAGACCTTCAGGCGAGATTTTTCCTGAGTTGATCAATAGCCTCCTCCAATGTATTTATCTTCCTTTCTCTTCTTTCTATATTCTGCTTTGAGCATTTCATTTATTATCCATGAATAATCCCCTCTACCATATGATATGTGAGCATCATTACCGGATCGGAATTAGAACGTTGGGCCCGGACAGAGGTTGGATGGGTGTCCCTCTTCCATACCTCTACCGTGGTGCTCTTGTCCCCTGTCTGCGAGTGGCGGGCAGGGTAAATGTGGGTTGGCAAAATGGATCTAAAGAGGTCTAAGTGCCAGGGGGGCTCCAGAAGGCCCCTGCCCACCCCTCCATTTTTTTTAAGGTACCTTCGCATGAATAAGGCATCTGGAATTGATGATATTCCTGCAGAACTAATTAAAAATGCAGGAGAGAAGACATTAGCCCATCTTTACAAAACCATCTGCGACATGTACTCAACAGGATAAATACTGAGGGACTTCGAGATAAACAGCATCATTCCTATTCCCAAAAAGAAGAGAGTGAAGATATCTCGAGGGTTTTCGGGTTCCTCCCGCGTTGATCTGCAGAAGCCGACTTGAATGCCGGCGAAACTGTCGTCCAGCAGGATGAATCAACGCAGGAGGAACTTGAAAACCCTCGAGACATTACCTGATCACCGCAGAAGCCATTGCAACAAGAGAGCGGAGAAATACGAACATTTTAGGACTGTAAGCCTTACAACATAGATGTTGACAAGGATCATCTAGAGAAGAATAGAACAAAAAGCTGAGGAGTTCCTGGATGAAGATCAATTCGGATACAGGAAAAAGAAGGGTACAAGAAAAGCAATACTGGCCCTCAGGCTGCTCATAGAGAAGAAAATGGAGAAAAACAAACCGACGTTCATTGCATTTGTGGATTTAGAGAAGGCTTTTGACAACGTGGATTGGAATTCAATGCTTTATATTCTGAAAGAAATCATATTCTGAAAGAGTGTCATACAATGATCGAAGAATTATACACAGTTTGTATAAAAACCAAGTAGCTGTGATTAAATCTGGACCCAGCTGTGAAGAAGCAAGAATAAAAATAGGAGTGAGACAAGGCTCGTAATTTTCAATTTTTACATCAAGAGAGCCATCAACGAAATCAAAGAAAAGTCTTCTGGAGTAAACACCCATGGAGAAAAAATTAGCATGCTGCGATTCGCTGATGACATAGCACTCATAGCAGAGACAGCGAAGGATTGATGGCTAATCTGAGGATTGATGACTAATCTGAGGATTGATGACTAATCTGAGGATTGATGACTAATCTGAGGATTGATGACTAATCTGAGGATTGATGACTAATCTGAGGATTGATGACTTCCTTTGCCACATTGAAGCCTCTCGTCTTTTTTTCCACGTCCCAGGCGTAATAGATCATTTGGTTAACATTTTGTTTCAGTGAGTTGACGCCCGCGCCTGAAATACGGTCGGCGACCCGGGTGGTAGCCTACCCTTGGTAATCCTAGCGCCTGTAAATACCGCAACCCGCGAAACTTAGATGACAATATAGCGTCAAGAAATGGGAACGCCTTGAGCGCGAGATCAGCACTGTACTCTGGTGTTCCTATGAACAGGAGTTTGGTTGCATTCTCGTGCACATTGTCTTTTTTACTTTCTTTATAAAACGCATGTTTACTTACTCTCGCAATTTAGGCCAGTTCTATTTTTTCTATTTCACTTTCTGTCTCATATTCGCTTTTCACTCTCATCCAGGGCGCAGCCTAAGTACTTAAATTATGCCACTAGTTCCTATTGGATGTTCCTGCCTCATCCCAGGCTATACAATTTCGCATTAACAATAGTATAGTGTTGGATTATCTCTTCAAATCGCTCGTAAATTACGATTTACCTCAGACTGCCCTTTGCATCAATGTAACATTTACGTATGTTGCTCTACAATCCAATGGAATAATTAAGTAATTCTCAAGATATGAAACAAATATTCGTTATACTTATGTATATTCCTTGGGTGTCGACTCAGCTTGGAGAGCGCTTTCCAACTCGGCGGCGGTCGTGTTCGTGGCACGATAACCCTTGAGATAACCCAAAGAGATATTTCGGCATTATCGCGGTGTTCCGCCCCCTCTACTTCCACCTCTCTCACTCACACTATCAAAACGATGAATTCGGGGAGGGACCTCACGTCTGGCTTATGCGTCCGAAGTTGGAACTAAATTGCGTATATTAGACGTTGGAATTATTCGTAGGCCCCTTAGATCCTCATTCCTTTTTCAAAAATGTTATACCTTATTTGTAAATTATTATATTCAGAACAAACGACACTCAGCACACTCACTTAAGTTACTGAGTGAGTTACGTGTGCCCACTCTGGAGTGATAATTGTGATGATGCGGGGGTATTCTTGTTAGGTCGTTCCGGGATAGTACGTTTTATTACTTAAGCATTCGTTTCTTCAGTTGCGAGTCGCAGTGCACGTAAATAATTCTAGTGCGCACGTTTTGGTTACGCTTTTAGCCCGTTTGGAGGAGGAACAAACCAAATTTGTCCCGGGAAAATAACCTTGTAGGTTAATTTTACAATGTAGCTTAATCGTAAAATTTTCTCGGGAGGTTGAATTCTCTCATTATAAAATATTGTAAGGAATAATATGGAAAAAAATTTATGAAGAAGTGAAAGTGCACCCACAAGCCACATGTTGTTTGTTTTGTAAATATCACGGGCACCAAAACTGCGTGAGCACCAGAACTTCATGACATTAAAAGTGAAAAAAAAGTTCTTGGATTAAGCCCTGGTGAACCCTGCGGTGAAAAGAAAAATATCGATTGAAAAGTCAGCCTCCCCCGAGACGAAAATTCACGTAAGAAGAGTGTTGTAATTGAGGCGAAAATGAAACTTCTACCGTCAACATTTAACTCTAATTCGGAGTGAAGACGGCCCTACCTACATTGTTTGGCATTTCTCCCTTCGCTTTGAACCCGTTTACAAAAAAGTAAATGAAAGTAAAGTACTGTGGCATGTCAAGTGTTATGACGCATATTGATTTTGAAAAGAAGCCGAAGGTGTTTTCGGCAGGCCTCCAAGTTGCATACTTGCGGAGAAAACTGGTTACGTAAATTGAATAATGTAAACGATTGAGTAAGTCATTTGAAACTTCTGGGGTATCATGGCCAAAGTACAACTCGTATTCTATCAAAATTCCCATCCGTTTGTGCATTTCATATTGTTATGATAAACTGCCGGAGTGATGCTACCCTCCCCGACTCGCAAAAATTAGGGTAATTTTTCATCCTCACGGCAAAAACATGCCTCTGACTAATTATAAAAAAATTCTTTTACCATAATTAAACGTATACGTTCTACTTATATATCTAAAAACCGAAATAACCGATACTTGTGCAGCGCATATCATCGTATCATTTAGTCTTACCTAAGACTAAATTACTTACACGATGATATGCGCTGTATAAATATCGTTTCTTTCGTTTTTTAGAGTTTTAACCTCAAACTCGAGTCTACATACCTTTTTGCATGGACTGTATATTTGTATAAAACGTGCTGTTTGGTCATTTTCGTCTTATTTAATTATTTATTGCACATCGACATAAGGCTTCGTAATTGTGATCTCCTGAATGTTATGCAACACACTCGTAGTTCTTACCCGTTAAGAGGGCGCAGGATAGGAAGCTTTCCGCAGCCTTCTCTCAACAGATGACTCTGTTCGCAGCCCGCGACGTCGGATATAGTTCCTACAATCGCCTACAGTCGCGCCGAGAATTCGTCCCTGGCGATCGGGGGGAGGGGAGTGGGGTACGTCTCTCTCTCCGTTATGTCGTAACTTGCCCGCCCATCTTTCGTTTTTTCCGAAGGCAAATGACAGCGGAGTGACAAAAAGCCTCTCACATTACAATCCCAGCAGAAGCCATCGTTCTCACTATCGGGATACCTTCATCAGGCCCAGCGCAGCTAAAACTTCGGTAGACAGGGGAATTTTGGGTGCTCGCCAAAGTGATGCATACAATATGCTATTGACAACAATTATTTACTATGTGCTTATGCAACGATCATGCAATCGTTGCATGAGTGCATGATTGAATGTACAGCTTACATATAAGACCTGTGGCAGACCTCTACAAAAACGAAAATATGTATGGAAAATGCCGTAACATTTAGAGGTGTTGTCAAAATCGAAAATATACACTCACGAGCGATGTCAGTCATCGAGGAAGTAAAGGTGGAGAAATTCGGGAGAACGTGGGGAAGTTGCTTGTAATGTGCCGATCATTCAGTTTTGTGTTGAGTGAGTCGAAGACCAAAGCCGTTGCTTTCAAACGTTTTTCATTATCTCAGAACTAATTTGGATTGTTCCCATAAGAGCCAAATGTGTCGCAAAAACTTTTTTTTTAGTGGGGAAGTCCTAATGATTTTAGGTATGAGACCCATTTGCTTTTTACCTGTGAAAACCTGGGTGGAAATTCGGCCACGGCCTGGGGCTTTCCTATTGGCTCAAGTGCCTAGGTATTATCTTGAAATTAGCAAACTGCTTGTAAATCCAAATTAATCGATAAAGAGAATCCTTGCGATTGCAATCACTACAAATATAATACCAATTATACACGGGTGACAAAAAAGCCAGTTTTATGCTAATTCAGACGGAAATCCAAGTCATGAGGGACACTGCCTAGTGAGAATAGTAATTCATACGATCTCTATCGCAACAGCAACAGTCTCTTACACTTTCTGGAGGAAATGACACAAAACTTTTCAATCGTTTTATATGACTGTTTCCCCCTCAGAAAACGGATGCTGGTAAAATATGCTGAAGTCAGAAAAATATTGCTTCAAATTTACGTTATAGATACAACCTTTTGATATGGGAGAGATTCTCACCTTAACTCATTGAGCAAATTAATCACATTGCTGAGGGTACGCATGAATCAAGCAAATAATATCTAAAACATTAAAGTGAGATGTAATGAAATATAAGGATGCATTGAGCATGAAATTTATTTTTGTGATATTACTTCATTTGACGGAACCACAGAGTCATAGGGCCATATTCACAACCTCCTATGGAGTGAAGCTTCCACTCCTTATGAGGTAAATCAACACTACATGGTATTCTGAAGCTCTATGGAGTGGCTGTCTCTCTGCTGTCGTAGTAACAGCTGGCCTAAATTAGCAGGGTACCCCTACCCAAGGTCTGTAGAGTATACAGATTGCCTCGTTCCCCATCCCCTCTTCTTCGTGACGTCAGTGGAAGCCAGCTTTGGCCATTTTCTATGCAGATGAAGTTAAAACTTTGATTTCTCCAGCGATGTATTTAAAAATTATCAAAATAACACAGCACTGGAAAACGAAAAGAAAGTTGGAAACCCATTATCATTAGGTTGTAGGCCTCAAAGCATCATCATATGGCCTGAATATTGCACATTGCATGGCCTATGTGGATGAATGAACGAGTGATGATCTTCCTACTCAATACTTTATGACCCTGACATGTAGATACCTTGCAAGATATCTAGCAGTATTCGAAAAGCAAGTATAAAGACACAGCAATAATCCCAGACAAGTTAAGTGGATTACTATTCCTGCTCAAATCCAGCTCAGGGAGGGTGGACATTTTTCAGGAAGCTGTAACACCAGCAGACAAAGAGCTAAAAAGGATTTCTTTATCTACTATTCCCAATAATTTCTCTTAAAGCGACGAAATACGGCTACCTTTCTGAAAGCAGTTGCAGCAGTAGAAGATAGAACCATCTGCCTATCTTGAGATCAGTTCCAAATTCCCTTGAACGACAAGACATATATATGCACGGCAAAAGAGAAGAAATGGTCGATGGTAACAAATAGCATAACATTCCTTTAACGTATCTTTGATATAAATATAAAATATGTATCCAGGGCTTTTGTAAACGAAAAACATTCACCATCGTCAGGTCTCAAATTGAAAACTTCGTATTTCCAGTCAGTTACATTACAGCTCGACCAATCCTCACTGATATTAACGGAATGGTTCCATGGTTTATATGGTTGTGAAAAGTATTGAAGTTCGTTTTTTGTTAACTTTTTCAAATGAAAAACATTCACCATTGTCAGGTCTCAAATTGAAAACTTTGTATTTCCAGTCAGTTACATTACAGCTCCACCAATCCTCACTGATATTAACGGAACGGTTCCATGGTTTATATGGTCTTGGAAAATATTGAAGTTTGTTTTTTGTTAGCTTTTTCAAACGAGTGAAAGAGAGCGAAAAGGTGGACAATGGGAGAATCCCAGGATCTTGCCAGAGTGCAGGAGAAGGAGCGAAGGCTAAATAAAAAAGATAGGAAAGATGGATAGTGCAGAGTAAGGTTTGGTGAGAACAAGATAGTTAAATACAGTGTTTAAAATGCATGCATGGAATAATATAAGTACGTTCTGGATGCCAGCGGGTTTACATTTCGGGGTGGGCAAGCTGCCTGTATTCCATCACATACTCGGGTGATGAGTCCATCACCTTACCCTGTTTGAAATTCCCCTATCGTGGCCGAGATCTAGAATAATGTTCCATCAGAAAGGAATCCGATTTTCTCTCTGAGTGATAGTGGCGGCGCTCAATTTGTCGGGAAACTTTTTTCTCCCATAGTACATTGACACCTTCCTGCTGCCGCAGTAATTTTATTATGTGTTTTTCATTGTCTTGTTCGTATTGCATGGCTGAAGTTTTGATGTCACTGTATAACATTTTGCTTACTAAGGTGGCCGACCCAGTGGTTTTTCGTCGGCGGCATACACTACCGAAATTAGATGCTGTCAACCACTTTCTATGTTCCTCCTTCCCAAGTGGGCAGCCTACTTGATCTACTGTGGTCTTTTCTAAAGTGTCTCTCTCCAAATTTGTTAATTTCAGAGATGCAAAAAATTCCTGCGCTTTGACTGAATCCATACCTCTGACTGAAATTGGCACATTTTGCAATTCATGGTTAACCCTGACCTTCGCTCCTCCCATTTTTCAAACATGGCCTCCATAAGTTCGAAGGATTCAGGCTTAACTATGTGTAAATCCATAGTGGCAGAGAAAAATAACAATGTATATTTCCACTCGTAAATTTATTGATGGTACACCTAGTTTCAGTGCTTCTGTGCCATCATCGGTTCCTTCCTGCAACATCGTCAGGTGCAATTCAGGAGCGGAAATGTTATTTTTCTATGGCCTCCGTGTCTGAAAATCGGCAGTTCATTGGACTATGGCACTTGAGCATAGCAATCTGCTTGAAAAAAGGCAATATTCTCTATTCTTCTTCCAGTTACTCAGGTTTCCTCTAAGCTGTGTCTTCTGCATCATGAAACTCCCCTAAGACCATGCCGATGCGGGAAATACCAAATGCCTTCTCAACATGATGGAAATCCTCACTGAAATCAATGTTGTTGGAAGGGTCATGCTGACTAGATAGCTGTTCTTAGCCTTGTCTTTTTTCTTGAATATTTTCAACTTATTGCGAGATAACTTCGAGTAAGGAACCCCCTTTCACCCCATTGTCACCAAAGCATATAAATACCTACATTGATTCCTAGACGACACTAACACACTGACCTTGTCCTAGCGCTACCCACTCACGTGATCAACTCGAATGATGAGACGGAGTATGAAGCGTGAGAGGGGATGGTGAAAAGGTAGCGTAGTAGTAGCAGTCCGCTGTAGATACGAGATGTCCCCATGTTGCGAAACCACTGAAGCGAGTGAATGGGCTAGTTGTTCTCCCTGCGGCCAGCAGGAGCCGCCACGTTGAGATGTAAAAATTTTGCAAAACATATTCGAGAATTGTGCGTTAAACCGAAGGGTTGTACTCATACTTTTTATTTCTCCTTTACTCAAATGATATTTCAGAGGTCATGTGGAAGTCCAATTTTCGCGTCGATACATAGTTATGCTAATATAATTAACAAAACCAAATTAAAAACACTATTGCTCAAAGTGACTCTTGCAGAACCTCGGGAATCTGGCCTTGGTTACGTGCAAAACATTTGAAAGCGATTTATTGTAAAAAAAATGTTGGAAGAAAATTTAGACACCAGTACTGCGCCCTCTTAAGGCCTTGCCTGTTTTCATCGTTAACACGTTCACAATTTTGGTTCCCTTCCTAAATGTGATTATAAGAGTTTGCTGTACACAAAATGATGTTATTTCAATGATACGTATGAATGTGACCTCTTTTCTTTACCGTAACCATGTCTCTATGCCATTTAGCCAGTGAAAAAAAGTGTCTTTTATTATTACGAAGTTTTACTTGCTTCAACAAAATACCAAACCTTACCAAAGTTATTAACACTTGAAAAAGAATGAAATGTGGCTTGGTACACAAATTGATAAATCTTATGTTAAGCTCAGAGCAACAATTGTGTTTATTTACGAAGTCCATTATTTCCTGTATCTTCTGGTGATTACAGTAAGTCCTCTACTTACGCAGATCCAGAGTTATGCTGATGTTCAGTTAGGCCAGTGTTAAGGTCTGATCACGCCGGCGCAGGACGCGGGAGAGAAATTCGCACGATACAGAATCACTTAGTGGGATACCACTACGCACAAAGCTAGGTGAATCCGGCCGGCGGAATGCAGTACCGCCAGGAATATAATCCAGTTTGCTGCATGCAGCATTTCCCACATCCTGCGACTCTAGTCTAGAGCAAAATTGCTGAGAGAAATGTCGAAAGTGTAGTTCATTGTAGTCTGGTCATGTCTTAGTCATGTCTTTAAGTATCTCCTAGACCTCCACCCTATGTGATAAAATATGCTATTTTTCCGAGATTTCTCCAAAGTATACAATATGCAGAGTATTTTCAAATTGTGTCTGGAAAATCACTATAGCAGAGTGGTTGCAGCAACACTCATTCTACAGACTTGCTGCATTTACATTTACATTTTACTAGCATTCTACACCCTTGCTGCACCATCAAACCTCACGTTGACAGCGGGTTGCACCAGTCTCGATCACGTGATCAAAAACTAATGCGAAATTCAGCGTCACCAAAAGTGGCAGAACATCTCACCTGATTTAAACAGTGGAAGCTTTGTAAAGACTCCCATTATAGGTTGTTTTGTGATGCACAGCGATGCAATCAACTATTAAACTACATGCATGAAGAAATATTGGCATGCCATGCACGAAAAACTTAATACCTGAATATGTTCTTTTTGTTAATTTGGTTTTAAAAAAATTTTTTATGTTCGATAAAAGTTTCTCTGGTAATAATATAATAGACATAAAAGGAAAGTAAACAGGAATTGATGCTAAAATAATTTAATTATAATATTTAAGTGGGCGTTTATGCTAAGAATTCCTAAATATCTATAAAATAAAAATGATTGAGGGATGAAAATGCTATATTTACAAAAGTAGAGCTGATAGGAAAAAATTGATTTCATATTTAAATTCAGCACCCAAAATATAGTTAACCCTTTTGCTGCTGCACACTCTCCGGAAACCTACTCGTCACATGCAGCGGAAAAGTGAAAGCGCTACAGTGAGAATGAAAAAGTACGTTCACAGCAGCCTACCGTGCGATCGTACTTGGTACGTTCACAGCAGCGAAAGGGTTAAATTCAGTTTAAAATTTGTCGGCACCAAAAAAAAATTTTTTTTGTAGACCTGTGTTATTAATGTTTGGTTTTAAATGCCGAGCACTACCCCAGCTCCAATGACTGATGTCACTGAAGGAGTAATCACCATTGACGTGAATTGGCATTATCTCTAATTTTTTCATTCTCCTTCTTCAGGGGTGCTGGCCATAATATTCTTGGCCCTTGTAATAATGGCAGTTTTGATAGGACGATATTTGGCACGCCACAAGGGTGAGTACCTGACACAAGAGGACAAAGGAGCAGATGGTGCACCAGACCCTGATTCTGCAGTGGTTCGAGCTGCCACAGGGCATCAAGTCCAAAGGAGAAAGGAGTGGTTTATCTGATGACTGTTCTACTCTGTAGAATTCTTTCATGCACCAAATTGTGTGAACTGTGGGGAAAGTTCTTGTCTGACATGGCCAAAGTCAGTGGACAGTGTGTGGATGCCATATTATGTAATTTTAAGCATGAATACTCAATATTCCATTTTGTTGCTATATTTTTAGACTTTGATAGTATACTTGCACTTTCATCTTCCATAAATTTGTATGAAAATATATTTTTGTTAGGGAAAAATAAGTGAAACAAGAATACCCATTAGTGTTAAAATACAAGAGTATTTCTACTCAATGTACTACATAGCATGAAGAAAGGTGTGTGATCATGTTAGTCCAACTTTAGTGGATGATTTATCAGTTTCCGAGCCAATTTTGTATTACTGTGATTTTAAGTTCTTATGGTTTCTGTTGTGGGACGTGAAGAGGAAAATGAGGATTTTCTTTAAAATTACTTAGTTGTGGTTATGTTGGGTTTTTCTGGAATTAAGCAAGGAAAATCTCTGATAGATCTCTGGCAAATATTTTTGAATAAATTACAGTAGAAGTCTGCTATAACAACCATGGCTTATTGCGATGATGTTACCGCAACCAGTGGTTTTCTTGTTAGTGCCCAGTAAAAAGCATACAGAGTTTTGTTGGTGATAATGAGCCATAATTTGTCATGTGATCATAACGAGTCTATGTTGCTGTTATTGCCATCCTGATTGCTTGACTCAACTCATGCAAACTTAACACTTAAACATAAAGTTATTACTACAAAAGAGAAATGAAATTGCTCGGATGCATCTGTTATGATCACCTTGCTCATCTGTTGCATTGTATTGCCCCAAGAGATTACATTTCATCACATTTACTGTAATTGCTGTCCTGATTGCTTAACCAAGGAGAGACTAATGGTGATGGTGATGAAATTTTATTATTTATACACGAAGAATATTATTTTCAGCATTTACCAATGGATTTCTACATATACAGAGTAGTTAATTTTTGCCCTAACTGGTCACTATGATGCATGTAAATAGGGAAGCATGAACATTTACATTGGTTATAACGAGTCCACCTTGAAACAAGCAAATGTCCAACTTACATCAGCTCTTGTTATAGCTGACTTCCGCTGTAATTAAGTCATTTCTTTCTGGTGTATTCAAACAGGAACTGCTAATTTTCTTAATAAATTCATAAATTTATTCAATATTTATGTCCAATTGACGATCTCTTTTTGTTGATAACTTTTATTTCTTGAGTGACCATTGTTAATGTGTAGCATAGATACCTGCTAATGTTGATCACAAGGCTTAAATATTTAGCCTAATTCCCCCAATTACAGCAACAAAGATGTGTTGGGAAAGTTTTCTGCCTGCTGCTGATATCACATTGTATACATGGTGGGTGAATAGTGAATACTTGTCGAAGCTTGAAATGATTATTTCATTGTTTTGAAATACGTCAGTAAATTTAAGCATCAGTAGTTGAGAAGTAAGTTTGATTCTCTTACCCCTTCTAGACTAATGAGCTTTGTCACACCAGAGCTTTCATAAGCTTGCACCTATTAGGGTATTGGATAATTTGGTGGAACTGTTCAGGATAATTGTCACAAAGGATATTTTCCTTCATAGTCTAAAAAAGTATTTAATTTTTATTTAGATGATTCTCAGTATTATTTTCATGGTGTTGTGAGGTGTGCCTTTAGCCTGGGATGTACCTTATGTTTTATCTATCTGATTTTTCTTATTAACAGATTTTTCAAATTTATCTAGTGGCTGTGAAATGATATGCAATCGTGTATAGTCTGAACATTTCTTATTGGTAGATTTTTAAGGGAGAACATTCTCAGATGATAGTGTCATTATTCCACCGTGAGCAAGATTTGTGGCCTATATTTAACCTTGTGTAGGTTCAGTAGGCAAAAGTATTCTCAAATTGCTGTTTTTAAAGATATTGGGAGCAGAAATGGAATTAGTTCGTATTGCTGTTCGTTGCATGGTAAGTTTTCAATTTTGGCTGTGTATGGTAAAAATGGAATATTATTAATCCTATGTATTATTCAACCTGGATATCTATGGTTGGAGGTCATCAACTGTTATTTTAAAGTGATGCTTGCTTGATACTCACCATCCAGGTGGTGAATATCTAGTAACTGACCTTTAATGATGCCTCATTTATATGAGCAGCAATATACTATGATTTGGACTCATTTGCCAAAGCCTTCTGAGTTGAGACTTTTGCTCGGTGTTTAGATATTGAAATGGAATATTTGAATTGGACTGTTTAGGTGGCTGCCTGCATTAATGTATTTTCACCGACCACTTGGCATGCAAATTAATTCAAAGGAATATCAGCAGTTGGGAATGAGATTGTGGATTATGTTGGGATGGGTTATATGCAAGTAGAAAATTTTTTCAACACAATTTTTGGTTGCTGTAAAAATAATTATTGACCCTTAAAAGTTTAATGCCTGAGAACATGTGCATCTAAATGCTCCTATATTTATGAGCCAACTTAATTTTTGAAACCACTCATGCCATCACTGCATGTATTTTGGTCTTTCACATAGAGGTGTTTCAAGTCCATTACTTTACTTTTGGATGGACTTAAAAGGTTGCGGTGAAAAAAACTGCATCCTTTTTTTTTATAAAATGTCACTTTGCCGTTTTTGGTTGGTGTGTTGATACTTGTATTAGCCATCTCAAAGCGCCATGAAATCTGAATCAAGTGGTATGGTTTTTTTCATACCGACCTTTTTGTAGTTGAACATACTGTAAACTAGGCTTCAGAATATAACTGGTTGTAATTAGCTCTAGCCAATTTGTCTTTGTATTTATACCAATATGTAATAGTTTTTCAGAATTTTTATGCTATTTTTGTTATATATATATTTTTTTTTTAAACCTCACTAACTTAAATGCAAACATTCCACTAGCTTAAACTCAGCTTTGTTTATAGAATTTCATGTTGTTTTGTTTTTTTACTGTGTTGTGTATTACAGATAACAAGGATGTTTTGGTCTCTGTATCTGCTTATATTCTTTTTATGGAGGATGTTTTTAATAGAGAAATTTATGTAATTTCCCTTATTTTTTGTCTGATTTTCCCCATCAGCCCATGATTTCAAAATTACATTCAATATTTTATGATTGTATTTTAATCGTGGATGAATCATTGGTGAAAACTTAAGTATGTTTGTGGATCATGGAGGTAAAAAATCATCTTCATCCAAATATTTTTTGTATGAAAGAGTTTTATCATGAAAGAATAACAGTGCAAATTTTGTTTAGCTCTAATAGTTTTTTTCATCTCTGCCCTTAAAAGTCTATTTCTTTACTGCTACATTTTTTAAATGTTGAATATCAGATTTTCTTCAAGGAGATGTATCTAATTATGAGTAATTTGATTGCATGTGCAACACTATTATTTAACAAGAAGTAATAATTTTGTTATTCCCATGTGAAAAAAATTTTGGTGAAACCAATTTTTATGGATAGATGGAACTTACCAACTTGCATTTGTGCCTGCATTAGAACCAAAATAATGAAAGATGCAAGTGGTAGACCTGCAATTAAATTTTTGTGAATTTGTCGATGATTTTTTTATTATATTCAAAGGGATGCAGTTTCTATTGACAATGATTTGTAGCTCGAGTTTGATTTGAATTTGGAATTAATGTTGAAAAGATTTTCAATTATGGTTACGTCATTATACATTTTTAACAGGGAATTTTCTGAACTCAATTAATGGTTTGGTCCTAAGGTGTGAGTGTGGGTGTTTTTGGCTCCATCAAACCCTCAAAACCTTTCCCTTGGGTTGGAGTCATCTCAGCATGTGCATGCATATCATTCACTTGTTCATTAATTTCCATCTGAATATTTGTGACTTTTCTCATTGAGTTCACTCATTGATTCCGATCAAGGTTATCAGTTTGGGTGTGGCAAATGATTATGCTACCATCATCGTCCCCCCATAATGGGGAGCGAGGGATCTTTACGTAAGAGGCAGCCCTATCCCAGTCACCGGAGTTAGGGTGGGAGGATCTTGAAGTGACAGAGGACATTGATCCGCAGCAGGGGCAGAATGCCAGTAGGCTTGAGGTAGATGTCTGGGGAGACTCTGCTGCTAAGCAAGGGAGATTGTTCTTTGGGGGCAGCGGTGAGACAATGGAAAGATTTGTTGCTGGGTGCGTGACAGTAATGGATGATGGTAGTCGCCTCCTCCTCTTATTTCCAGACACGATGTTCTTGAGGTAGGCTTTGATGTCCAAGAGGCAGTCAAGGCAGCCAATCAGAGACTTTCTGCAGTCAGCCAACATTCTTATGTCCGCATTCTTGGTATCATCTTGTAAGATGCATATGCTGGTTTTATGCATAATGTTGTTCTTCTGGCAGTTGAGTATGTCTGTCACACATTGCTGTGTTTTTGTTATCAGAGTGGATAGGTCTTCATATTCTTTAGTTAGCCTTGGAATGATTTTGTCTGTGGAAATTATAGGTGTTAGAGTTTTAGTTGTTATTTTTTCTGCTGGTATTTTTTCTTCATTTTTGTTGTCAAAATACCTGAAATAATTTCATCTGAAGATTGGCAGTGATCCTGACTTTTGGTGTCTTCTTTTTGAGTTTGGTTGCTCAAACTCAATAGTCGAGAGTCTGCAATTCTATCAGGAATGTGTCCAGGCCCCTGAGACATCTTTTTCGGGCTGTCCTGTGTAAGGTGAAGTTTAATAATTTATTTATCATTTTCATTCATTTGTGATTATTAAAATTCTTTTCTATCGATTGTTTCTCTGACAATTTTTGTTACAATGGCAATGACCTCTTAATCCAAGTTTTAATCATTTCTCCCCATTATCCATGGAGTCCACGCTAAAGGAGTGGAATCTAAATGTTACTCATTATTTGTGTTCATTGAGTGGGTTCCAAAGAATTTTAATAGAATTGGATCTTTTATAGAGTAATAGAACCTGTATAGCTGAGGAATTGGGGCAGATTACTGCAACCATTAAAACATCTACTGAAGTTGCCCTTTTACTAATGTGCCAATATGAAAGTACACCACTATCTACCTATGTTAATTTTGGAGTCAAAATGATATGCTGTTAAACGTGCATTATTTTTTTACAGATTCAATATAGTATTGTGGAAACATAGACCACATTTTAAGTATTACTCTGCTATTATAGCTGTATTTTTGGATTTTACTAACCTAAAAAACAGACTCGGTGACGGCATTACTGAAACCTTTCACAATAAAATCACATGTTTTTGGACTTATATTTAAGAGAAATTTTTAGTTTGCAGAAATTAAGTACTCCAGAAAGTTCCAATGATAAATATATATGTGGGGGGCTAGTGTGTATGTGTGGTTATATATCTCACAAACTTGTAAAATCACCAATACGTGTATTCAAACATGCTCAGGAGAATAATTGGAAAAGGATAGGGGAAAGGATCCTTTTCCAATTATTGTGCTGAGTAGGTATGTTGATGTATTTATATAAATCTTGAGAAGAGCCACAATAGTGGACTATAAAAACATTCACAGTTGTGAATAATAAATAAATAACACTGGAGAAATTTAAAAGCCTTAAGGAGCTGTGCACATGAGCTATATATGTTTCATTGGCTCCAGCACTTGAGTCGCAGTCTGAGCTGAGAGGTATGTTGTTGTATTTATATAACTCTTGAGTAGAGCCAAAATAGTGGACTATAAAAAAGGTTCACAATTGTGAATAATAGAAAAATAACAAGAAATCTATGCTTAAAGCAGCTGTATGCATGAGCTATAAATTTCATTGCCTCCAGCGCTGTGAGTCGCCATCACCTTTTTCAGTGTTCTGTCCCTCCTTTCACCACTGTACGAACTTTATCCTCTCTTCCTTCTTCTATACTCCTACTTTCAGCGTTTCATCTCGCAATATGTGCTGCATAAATCCCACCACCCAGGTGCTGAAAAATTTATCCAAATATTCTTTTAAACTTGCCAAGTACATTTGCCATACTGAATTCCTGTGATCTTACTTTTCCTTAGGCATAATACCATGTGGCCTCCACATTAAATCTATCCTAATGGGCCTGCCTTCACACCTACACCCGCACCTCCATTTACTATAAATTCAACAGTCATTTATTCTCTATAAATTTGTATGGTGTCAATATTCCATTCTCACTGACAATTACCACAGTTCCACACTTTCCCTTATCTGCATCATATCCCTAAGTACACCTCAACTCCTCCCCACTGTGAACATCATTCTCAGTCAGCTCTATGTTGTCTTAAATGACGATGACTGAATTCTTTAAATAAAACTATCCAACCTCTGCCTGTCATGCTTTCACCAGGGCATTTCCATGTTGCTCAGTCTCCCCCCCCCCCCCCTCTCAAGTATCAACCCATCTTTACCAATCCTCACCAGATCTCTCTTTACTCATGAACATTCCTCCCCCACCCATGTCAGGGTTTTATGTTTTTCCAAAGGGCATTCCCCAAGACCCCAAACCCTCAACCTCTGCTATGCTCCCATTGACAACTCAGGAGGCTCGCCTCAGCCTGAGGTTGTAAACCTTTCTTCTACCACCTTAAACCCCTCAGTACTCTCCATTTTAAACAAAGGCCTATCCATCTCTCTCACACCCAAAATCAACCATTCTGCTTAGCTCGCAGACACTGAATTTCTGCAGTAACTTATGGTGGATGGTCTTCTGGAATTCCCAACCATTTAAACAGCAGCATCACCCCACTCCTGTCCACCACTCTCTTTTGAAATTTCGGCCGCCTTCCTCCTGTGAACCAATTTAATATACTTAATTAAAGAAAATTATTGCACACCAACAATGGTGTGCAATAATTCTCTTTTGGTGTTTGCCTATAAGTTTTCCCATTCATTTCTCAGATGCCCAAGGAGATTAGATGGCACATAAAAGGGCATATGAATACTAGTCTACAGGTAACAATGAAGGTAGAAATGGGGTACTTGGGAACGATTCGGCCCAACCTCTTCAAATGCAAAGCTTTGTGTTTTCTGTTGCCATTTATAAATTTATCACTCATATTAAAATATGAATACTAAAATGAAGTGGGAATCAGGTTGGCGTGGCAGGAGTGAACTCTCACCCTGAGGGCCTAGGTTTGAATCTTGGCAGCAGTGGAGATTTTTCAGCAGTTAACTGGTCCCTACTTAATTCTGTGCAGAGGAATCTTCTACATAGTTCTGTACTCTATCTGTCAGATGGGACATTAAACCACAAGCTAATGCATATGCTGGGTTTCCATCCACTCTTTCTCCGTTCCCCAAAATATTCCCATCTCTAAGTATTGACCCACCAATCCTGAATGGCACAAATGACCTCGGCAGTCAGTTGCCTTCCTTGAGTAATTGTTACTACACCTAACCATCAATAGTATATTGGCCAAGATTCATCATAGCAGCATCAGTAATCTTTATAACTATTTTAGAGCAGAATGAATGAATTTTTTCCACTATGAGTTAATTCTTTTCATAACAGTTAGTACAAATTTAAACTACAGATTTGGAATTCTGCTATGTCATGGTATCCACTACTGAAGCCTTCTCTTTGTTCTCATTGATGTTTTCTTGATGTAAAGATAAAAAATTATGGGATACAGTGTACAACCTTGTCTCACTCCTCTCTTTATTTTTATACAGCTCTTTATTTTAGTTGCTACCCTTCCCCTACAGTAGTTTTAACTCTGTAACTATGGCTCAAGAAATGCCCTTTGTCCTTCCACCTTACTATCTAATCTCAGGATATATATGTGCATTTCCTTCCCTAAGCATTGTCCTAATATTCAGTGTTCCTAATCTAACAGTTGTAGTCTTCTGAGTTTTCCTCCTAGCTATGGCTGTTCTCTCCTAGCTATTGCTGTGTCATGCAAGTATTCAGTGTCGCAGCCACCACCTGGGATTAAATTTGTTTTACAAGGCACAACACTCACCCCAGCAGTCTTGAATTGGGTCCAGCAGTTGCTTGGATTTAATACTCAAATATTCGAGTCCATCATAATAATCCCAGAAATAAAAAGAAAAACATTTAAGTTTATGACTTCCTCTCCTTATTTAATATGTAACTTCTGTCTACCATCTTTAGGTACAGGTACTGTACCTGGAAGGTGATAGGTTACCCTACTGATGTATTCTATGGAAACAACACCAGCCTTTACTTTGAGAAATTTTTCCATGGTTGAGAGTAAGAATGAAATTTGTAAGTTGTGTGGAAATTTACAAAGTTTTGCTTTAATTATCATGATATCTATAACATATAGTTGCAACTACTCCACTGGGGTCAGGTGCTATGTGGACTGTTCGATCTGGCTCTTGACCTTCAACTAATAAAGAATGGTTGGTGGCTACCCTACCAGCAGGCTCCATTCCTGCAAGGGCAGCTATGTAAAGGTCATGGGTACCTGCAAGCCCATTCTATGTTCATGGGTAATGGGTGTGTCATATGTTGTCCAAAATTAACAAATTCCTGTAATTGCGGATAATCTGTATGTACTTAATAAATTATTATTACTAATATAGCCTTCCCTACTAGATTTATTTTGTTAGATCTCCCTCCTCTCTTCGTCCTACCGAGAGTTCTTTAGTTTTCCTTCACTTTCCAATTTTACCCAACATTCTTCTTCAATTACAGTCTTCAGTTACAATTCACCTAATTATTTGTTTCATCCATCCAACTCTTATTCATCCTAGTTTCAACCTTTTTTGCTTCCATAACATACTCAGCACATCAAAATTTTGAATTATAATTCATCCTCATTTTTTCCCAATTCAATTTAAACAATTTTCCTCTACATCCAGAGTGCAGAAGGCCTCAAAAATCACTGTAGGGTTTGTTACCTGATAATGTCATGAATGAGCTATACTAAGCTCTTTACCGATATTTTTCTTTACTCTTTACTTTTCTTTCCTACTGGTAATTGCTTCTTTTGTGAAGAAACTTTCCCCACCACAATTATTACTTCATCCACCTATACCCGTAATACTGCCTGTGTATTGTTTGCTCCACATTTTGCTTATAGCTATTCAGCTTCATCTACTTTCCTTGTCCTTGAGAACCTCATTTTGATTTTCATATGATAAAGCATTATCCCAAAACCTTCATTGTGGTATTGTAAAGTATTTAGCAGCAATTACCATGCCTATTTTGTAAATAATGGCTGCCCACTCAGATTCTTGATCATCTGCCATATCTATAATGCTTGCGGGGAAGATTATAGGTACAAATTTTAGAATTATATATTATAATTATATAATAAGTGACTATAGTCACTTATTCTATTTATTGACTTCTTCCTTTATCAATGCTTTCATTATCTTTGTTGTAGTTTTCTAACCCGTCAAAGTCAACAACACATGCAGAAATATTCCTATTGTACTCTATATTCCTTTATTAATATCCCAGTAAGTTCTATGAATATAAGACTGGGTAGCTCTTTTTAAGGAACTCCTTCCTAAATCTGGACATGCTTCCTCTAGAAATATAATCCACTTTCTTTTCAGTGATTGTTTTATGAACATAAGTTTTTTTTTAGTGCACTGTGTACAGCGCAGTTAAGCAAGACAAGAACTTTAGCCAAACTCCATGAAAAACAATTTTTGCCCTCCTGTTTCCTTACGATCATTTGCTAATAAACCATCGTTATTGTTTTTATTTATTTATCCGAAGCGGACCTTTAATTAATGACCGTCTGGTATCTAAAGGCCGCTTTACACGATACAATTTTTTGTACAATTTCTTGTACAAACTCTTGCATGAGGAAATTGTACCGTGTAAAGCGGCAAATTGTACAAAAACTTGTGCGATTGTCTGAATGACTGAACGGGAAATAGAACGTGTTCTAATTCCATTCAGACAAACATACAATTTCGTCCAGTCTATACAAGAGTTTGTACAAGAAATTGTGCAGAAAATTGTATCGTGTAAAGCGGCCTTAAGAAGAGTGGTGAAAGGTGTGGCCATGAATAAAAACTAGCACCGCCATTACAAAAAATAGGGACTTATCCACAAACGGGTGAGAAGCCCGGGTTGCTCGGCAAAATTTGCAGTTTAAAGCCTGAAATCAGAGCCGGGTAGGTATCTAAGAACACGGCCTGTGACTAATTGGCATCACCAACTATATCAAGTCTGGGCTGGTTGCCTCTATTCACGAACGGCTGTCTCAATTCTGAAGAGTAAACAAAAATGAATGAAACAGTTTAAAGTGTGGAGAAGTTTTCGTGCTGGCCATATCTCTTCATTGGCTATGGGTAATAAGTGGGAGACTACATCAACTTTTATCCTCCATTAAAACCAAAAATAGAAACGATGCTCTGTGTCGTCATTGCCGGATTTCATTTCACGCGCACAAAAACAATCTCAGTTTGACCGCGCTATGCGCTATTCAATTGTCTCGCACAATTTGAAGTTGTTGAAAGTTTTTCGGTTCGGATATCATTAGTGATGGGCCGATAAGGGAGAATGTTTATTCTTCCTTTTCCAAGAATTATATTCTAATTTAACGTGCACATATTTAAGGTTGTATCACATTTTATTTGTGCACGTACTTCCTGCTGTTAAGGCCAATTGGACTGATTCAAATACCCCGGAGCTGGAACTGAATGACCAAATAGCGTGGAAATTGTTTAATTCTCTCAATACTGTAAGCATTTAGTATAGTGTCTCACCTTTAGAATAGTTGTGTCCGGGAAGGTAAAGAAATTTTCTTCTGGTAAACCTTAAATTGTAATGTCACCATTCCGCTTTCATTGGAAAAGTATCCACACCAGTTTGCTTGCGTAATGTATGCCTTGTGATCCTGTTAATGACTGAATGTACCATGGGATGTATGCTGATGCACTTCTTGGCCGCAGATGGATTATTGGAAATTATGTAAATTTTTCGCTTGAGTGGCTGGAATGACTAGAAACGGTGGTGAAAGGGCAGCGGGGTAGCATAGGAGTATAACCATGGTAACATTGGGCCAAACAGAATAAATTTTCCGAGGGGGTACAGTTTTAACGAAATGCAGCTGATATTGGCAATATCCCTGAAAGAATTTGTTTGATCGACTTATGGTCTTAAGTGTAGTGAAGTCAATTTTAAATGTATCGGACATCCACAGAAAATAGCCAACGTTAAATTGTTTTGTGAAATAAACATATCGTGTCTGTAAAGTGACAGCTAGTGAGTGCTAAGTGACAGCGAATAGTTAACATTTGAAGTGCTTTGGCTGGGTTTTAGTTAAGTACAGTGAAGGCCCAGAGTATACTTTCGTAAACCTTTATTGTTGGAACTGCATTTTGTTGACACTGATTTTCCCTTCTTCGACAATTCTTTTGGTGTTGAAATGGAAAGAATTTAATATCGGGCTTGCTAATTTACAAACGCCCATTTTGGCTGTTTATTATGGCATACTTCGAACTGAGTATGACGGCGATATGATTGTCTTTTAAAAAGTGGCAAATTGCGATGCATGTTGAAGTCTTCTAATGTTAAACTATCAGCGCATATCTTATTACTTTTGGAAGAAGCTGCTAAAATCAAAATATTTTTTATGCTTAGGTTAGTTTAAACTGCTGGGATATTTCTGCAATTGCTAAGCTAAAATGGAGGGAAATAAAGTATTTATGCTTATATTAATGGGTTCTCATGTTGACATGTTAGTCAATGTGATATTTTTTCTTAAAGAGTCAAACACTGGTATATAACTTCCTTAAATATTTGTGTTATTTCTTACAAGGGTTTTGCAACAAAGACTCGCACATTACTTATTAACATTGCCACGAAGTAATAATTATAATATTTATTAGTTTCTAAAAGACATATTATGTCTTTTAGAAACCAATAATGGATATCACATATGTTATATCTATGCATGGAACAGGTCAAAAATATGAAGAAATAAAATAAAACGAAGACTCCAAGTGGAAATGCAGCCAATTTGTCTTAAGGCCGCTTTACACGATACAATTTTTTGTACAATTTCTTGTACAAACATTTGTATAAACGGATTGAAATTGTATGTTTGTCTGAATGGAATTAAAACCTGGGTTCTATTTTCCGTACAGTCATTCAGACATCTGCTCAAGCGTTCACACAATTTGCCACTGCACGGTACAATTTCCTCTTGCAAGCGTTTGTACAAGAAATTGTGCAACAAATTGTATCGTGTAAAGTGGCCTTTATGAATACAAACAGTTTGTGACATACCTACTCAGTTTTTTCACATGGTGATCGGAGATAGCCTAATTGAATGATTCACTTCCTAAGCAGGAGAGATAATGGCATCAGTTTTATGTGGTCGAATTACTAAATATTCACTATTAAAGTTATGAATGCCCGAATATTTGAATCACAGGTTATGTCAATTAAAGTGTATTGCCTGATATCACTGTTGAAATGCTGGGAAGTTTCTGTGAGAGTCAAGGTTCATCATTAGAGAGAATATTTGCTTTTTCACTCGGTCATTATTAAGTATATGTGTCATTTCGTGTTGCTGTGTATTTTCATCCCCACACAGCACAAAGGGAATAATACGCACATTATGTTCAAATATTATTCACTAAATATACCATGGCAGTGGTATAATGTGTGCATAAAATGTACATAAACTGTCTATATAAATGGGCGTATGTTCTGATCAGAACCAGCCACTAGATAAATGAAAATGGTGAGCTCTTACGGAATACAAATGCAATTGACTAAAAAGTCTCCAAAAGCCATAAAATAATATACTTTTCCAAATAAGGTCAGAGTATTGAAATTATAAACATAATTTCAATATTCCACCCTTATTTAGAAAGGTAAATTTGTTTATAGCTTTTGGAGTCTTTTTACCCAATCACAGTCACTGGTATTCCTAAAAAAAATCACAAGGGTTGCTTGAATGTCTCCAAGTTTTTTCACTTGAGGTTAACCTCCATTCTAGGACAAAAAATATAAATAACTATCTGTTTGGGGGTAGGGGGGACAAAATTTTGCTTATGGACAACCATGTATATATTATGGATATTGGTATGACTGTGAAATGGTCAGAGCGTCAGTTCTTTGACCTAAGTAAGGCATTTGACACAATCGATCATAACATTTTATCCAGTAAATTAATAAATATTGTTATTAATGGTAATGCTCATTCATGGATTATGTCATACCTCTCTAATCGCAAGCAAATTGTCCAATACAGAAGTAAGTCTAAGATGGGAATAAACACCTATAAATCTGGTACTCTTGAAACAAGTTGTGGTGTTCCTCAGGGTTCTATTTTGGGACCCCTTTTGTTCATAATTTTTATAAATGAACTTCCTCTTTCATTGCCCAATTGCAGTGCAATTTTATATGCTGATGACAATTCTTCCATAAACTCTGGGATGACCTTGGATGACTTGTCTATCAGCGTAAGGCACACCTTAAACAGTATGGTGAATTGGTGTCTTGAAAACAACCTGATCCTTAGCAACAGTAAATTGTGCTTCATGCAGTTTCTCTGTAAAATATCACCACCAACATCGACCTTATTATTAAGAATCAATAATAAAGAGTATTCATCGCTCTTCTTCCACTGACTTTCTTGGCTTTCATCTTAGTGAGGATCTTGATTGGTCTCTCCATGTTAATAAAATTATACGGAAAATCTCGACTGGCATCTTCATACTAAGAAAACTAGCCCCAATCACCTCAACTGACACTTTAAAACTAGTGTATTATGCTGCAATTCATTCCCACCTGTCCTACGGGATTATCTTCTGGGGTAACAGTAGTGCTGCAATCAAAGCTTTCTCTTCTCAAAAAAGATCAGTTAAAGCCATTGTTAGAGTACCCATCAGAGCACCTGGAAGACCTCTCTTCAAAGCACTAAATATACTGACTCTACCTTGTTTGTATATTTTACAATGCTGAACCTTCGTAAAAAGTGATTCCTCCCTGATTCCACCAAGTTCAACCATTCATCAGCAGCACTCGTTCCAAGAACCATATTCACCTTCATAGTTATAATCTGACTGCTGCCCAACATGGACCGCATCACTCTGCATCTCATGTGTACAATAAATTGCCCCAAACAATTAAGGTAATAAAATCTCCTCATACATTCAAATGCCAATTTAAAAAAAATGTTGCTCAACAAAGGTTACTACAGTGTAAACGAATATTTTTCTGACCAACTATAATGTAATGAACAGAGTATCCTGTAAATTAGAGTTTGTTTTATAAATGTTTGTATTGTGTAAATTGTGTAAAATGTATTTTGTATTTTTATATGTTTTCATGACCATGTTCTATGTCAAATTTTCTTGACCAACGGAACAATAAATTTTATTATTATTAAATAATGTTGTATGAATGCTAGCCTTCTTATTTTGTGGATATCCATAGTGGGGACCTTTGGATATCTTGATCCATGGATCATGATTTATTGGGCAGGAGATTTCCTGGATAGAAAGGCATTTTGTAGCATTATCTGGATATTAACGGCTACTTAAATTGATTGAATAACCTGAGATGATTGTTTGATTGATCTAGACCACTGCTTTTAATTTCAGAAAATGCACCAGCGAAGTGGCTTTATGAATTGTGGTGATATCAGAAACCATGAATCTGAGGATTGCCATCAAAAGGAGTTTGTCGAAATGAAGTTAAGGTTGGTTCAATTTTAAGATTTTGTATACATTTTGTCTTTGGTGCCAAATCAGCTTTTGAATTTGAAATGCTGTTATGCTTTCCTTATGAGTTGTAATCCTGGAACTGTTTTTAAAATCTTGGCATCAAAATTGGAAACCATCCAGGTTTTGACGTTCAATGTCATCTCTGGCTCTGTCTGACATCCATTGTATATGTATCAAGCCCACCACACACCGAAAGACATGCCACGCTACGCCACACAATGTAACATCACAGACTGAAAGACATACCATGCCACAACACGTGTCCAAAGATACAAAATATCAAGATCATCTAAACATTACAACAAAAAATTTTTGGATTGACTAAAAGTTGCCTAATGCACTGTATGAAATGTTTTTCCATTAGTACATATTTCTGATTTTCCAGCAAATTCCGAGAAACTGAAAAATGGGTTTTTTTTGATGGAGTGAAAACTTTTAAATTAAAACTGCCATTTCTCGTTCAATTTTTATCCAAGTTAAACAAAATAAGGAACAAATATTTTCTACAGCATTGCCATGAAGAATATATTATTTTATATCATATTAACATTCATGAAAAGTTGGTAGGCTCATTTTAAGAGAAGCGTGTCCGTAAATTTTGGGTTTGGGAGACTGAATTTTCAGCTGGTAGATAATTCTTCTGTCATTGTAGTCTATTCCAAGTTTTTCCATTATATTGAACATCCTATTCCATTCGACATTGTCAAAGGCCTTCTCTAAGTCTATGAATCAGGGTGGCGATCGTCCGGGAAAACCTGGAATTGTCAGGGAATTTTGGAAATCTGGAAAAGTCAGGGAATTCTCGTAACAATCAGGGAGAAACTGGAAAGTTCTCATAGGAAATTCTCATTATTTTTATACCATTACGTTTACCGGGCAGTGTTTACCACCCTTTATTTCACCAACTAAAGCTAATGTCTGTCACCGAAGGGCATAGAATAAGCCCCGTCAATTCGTTGAACATTCAGTTGTGAATATTAGTTGTGAATCAGTTGTACAATGTATCAGTTTTGTATATCCTAAATGCAATATTTGCCTAGTAGTGTTAAAATTCATGATCACCATGTATTCTGCTTATCACAAGGAATCCGAGGCTAAGTTGTTCGGAAGATTTTACCTGGCGTTTTTTTAACTTCCAAGACTCAGGTCAAGAGGTAGTTGGTTGGTGTACACTAGCTTGTAGTAAATACGTGCTTGCAGTTCTAAAAATATGAGACGATGATTATTAAAACGGAAATAGAAGTACGATCTCACGTGTAAACAAAATCTTACATAAGGTCATCCTTGATTCCCATACTCCCCTTCGCGATACCATAAGAAGAGTCCTCCTTCCCTCCCCACCTTTCACACTCGATGTAATTATTGAATGGCCCCCTTAGCTTCCTCTGGAAGCAATTTAGTCAGGTCACAAACCACCTCAAATATGATATTCCTAAATATGACGCTGCCATTGCTTTTTGCCTCCTGTTTTTGCTCGCAGTGGCGCAATTACGTTTTGTTTGTTTATACAAATATTTTTACATTTTTGGTTCCCTCTGACAATCAAGGGGTTAATACCATGTTAATAAAATTGTTATTCGCTTCTAAAAGTCACTTGTGCCATCCGATTTTGATCCAGTCCAAGAACTTGGCTTTGATTTGTATTTTTCGCACAGTGGTACATGTGCCGAAGTCCGCCAGTAAATTGGCCATCAACTTCCCTTTCATTCCTTTTCAATAATCTTCAACTTCCCAGAACTACCATGACATTCCACCTCTTCCTTGAAGAAATACACATTGTCAATTTGTAACTTTACCGAAGGAAACATGCAAGGCCATGGAAATACGATACATGGCCGTGGATACATGGCCGCAAAAAATGTATTAAAACTGTGTACAATTTGTGTGAGGGCTTAACTTGTGAAGATTTAATATATTTTTTCATTAGGGCGAAGATTCAATATATTTTTTCATTCTTAAAGCTTTTAATGTATTGATTTCAGCTTTTAACATTTTCTGAGTTTTGACGAAAATTTCAGCAGAAATAAAATATCCCGATAATAGGAGACCTTTTGGCGACTGGTCAGGGAAATCGGTAAAGCCGTCAGGGAAAAATCAGGGAATTTGAGGATTGTTTATCGGTAGCCACCCTGTGAATGCTACATACATTTACAGTAAATGACAAAAACCTGAATATTGGATGCTTTTGAGTAAATTATACTACCTGTTGCACAATTTTTCCAAAATATAATCCAGTGCAATCATTCATTTATCTTCACATTTCCTGCCTCTTTTAATGGAGGCTAAATTCCACCAATTATACTTGAATAATGCAGAAACAATTCTGTTTGAAAATTAATCTACTCTTGCACGAAATCCTTTGCATCTAGCTGAGTTTTGGACTGCACTGAAGAAATGCATACAATGTGCCCAAAAATCAGGCAGATTCAGCAAAATCTTGTCTGGTGATCATCAGCGATTTTTCCTAAAAATTACATATATTCTTATGATGAATTTTGATGCCTTTATCTGAGCACAGAACTGGTCCAAAATAAAGTCAAGTACATTTGAACACTGCTGCGTCAAGGACCTGCGTAAAAATAAAAATCACATAAATTCTATTGCACTTAGAGCAATGATTTTTATCTTATTAAAAATATGATACTTTTCTGTATCTATCATTACCACTATTCAATAATTTTGTTCAATAATAAACAAACAGGACTCATTTGAACAGTAAAAAAAGCAATAATGTAATAATTACCTACTAACAAAAAACAGCCACACATGATTTCCATAAAAATTTCACAATAGCTAAAATAAATGTCGTGCTAACAAGCAAACAATTAAAAATAGTAGTATTTATATGTTTTTCATTTCATGATATATCAAAGTCAGGCATGCTTTCAGCAGGGTGTCCACTGACCGGGAAAACCTGGAAAATCGGGAATTATTCGTGAATTTTCAATGCAGGGAATTGTTCGTGGATTATTCGTGATTTTCTGGTCTGAGTCGGGAATTTTAAAAATTCTTAATTCAAGACAAAAAATCCTTATTTTATAAATAGGATTAATAACGATGACTTTAAGATATGGATTTGCCGTTGGTATGAATGAATAAATAAACGACGGAAAAGTAGTTAGGCTCAATGTATCGTCAGCGCTGTGTGGATCGGAGACGTTCAACTGTTCGACTGTCGAATGGATGCCTTCAGCGTCACGTAAAGTGCCCTCTCATTCATTGCACATCGGACTAAGCCCATGATACGCAAACATGCCTAACGTGTAGTGATGGCCGGATCGGATCCGTCGGATCCAAAGATCCACGGATCTTTCATTTTACTCGATTCCGGATTCGGATCCAAAGACACGGTATAAAATCAGATCCGGATCGTAGATTTTAAACTTTCGCGGCTTAGCGATCGAAGTGCCCCGTGAATGGAATGTAGGTGCAGTAGATATTGACAAGAAGAGGATGTGTAACTCAGGTCACGAAATTAGATGAAGATGTTCCCGTGCAACTAGAAGCAAAATAAAGAAATATGATTTTTCCCCATTACCCCGGTATCGCGGGAAAAATTCCGTAGGATGTCACGCGGGTAGCCTACATTCGCCGGGATCAGGCGGACAACGATAGCTAGTTTACTGTGCGAAGTTCGATCCGTATCGCAGTTTAATTTTTCTTTCAGTCATTGCATCGAAAATGTTATCATCTTCAATTTCAAACCATTACATCTGAATACTCACTTTATAATACTTTTGTTGTTTAAATTAGATTTACAAATGTACCATTAATAAATTAAGGATGGTCAGGTTGGATCCACGGGTCTTTCATTTCATTCGCTACTGAAATCATATCCGAAGACAGTAATTTAGATCCGGATCGGAGATTTTAAATTTCTCGGCTTAGTGATCGATGCGCCCCGCGAATGGAATGTACGTACGTATGTTAGATACTGACAAGTAGAGGTTGTGTAACTTGGTCACGAAATGAGAAGATTTTTTCCGTGCCGCAAAAATAAAATAAAAAATACTCGTCGTGACTTTTTTCTCCATAGGCCCGGATACGCGAGAAAAAAAAGCCGAATGTCATGCGGGTCGCCTACATTCGCCAGATTCCCGTGAACCTATGATAGCGGAGTTGTTAAAAATGAGGACTAGTGTACTGCAGGTCGCGAGTTCGATCCTTAACACTGCCTAGGAATACAGGCTATGCTGTATTCGTAGGGTAATGCAAGTAGGCAATTAAAAAAAGTAGATTATCAGAAATTTCATGTGAATTTATAATTTAAAAAATAATAAAATTTGGCGTTAGTGAAAGGATTGGAAAATTTTTTTATTGCAGAATAAAATCGTGTCATCATTATGTTAAATTTACAATGTATTTTTGAGTGACGCATTTGTAAATGTAGGTAGTTTAAACGATAGAAGTACAAAAAAGTCAGTATCCACACTAAAAGGTTGGAAATGAAGGACGATAAACTTTTTGATTCAACAGCTGAAAGAAAAATTTTAAACGGATAAGAATCGAACTTCATTACCTGCAGTCCACTACCATTTCTGCTAGTGTCGGCTTTCCTGATTTAGGAGAATACATTCTATCCCACATGTCATTCTACTTTTTTCTTGCAAACCCAGGCCAATTTGGAGAGAAAATCCGAGTCTTTCTTTTAATTTTGTTTATAGTAGCTTGAAGAAAGGCTAATTTCATTTCAAGATCAGAGTTACACAACCTCTTCTTAGGAGTAGAAAATTCTCAAATTTCATTCCAAAGGTTATTGTAAACAAGGCAAACTAAATTTTGCTTCTAGTAGCATCATCTAGTAGCATGAAAAAAGGCTAATCTCATTTCAAGATCTGAGTTACACAACCTCTCCTTAAGAGTATAAAATTCTCATATTTCATTTTAAAGGTTATTATTAATGAGACATTGCAAAATTACCAGTTTAGCAGCTTTAAATATTCTATTATAATTTTTTCGTCTTAAAAATGAAATCCCCGGATATTCCATAAATGGGATCTCTTTGCCGCATTAAATTTTTTCTGTTTCTAAAAAAGAATTTGAAAGCATTCAAGAATTTGATTAATAATTGGAAAATAATTCCTTTATTAATGAAAATGAACTTATAATGTTTCTTTTAACTGCACATTTTATGTGATCGGATACTTTACTGTAAGTTCTATGTAAGTGGCTTTCTGGTAGGCTTTGCAATATATTTTTTACAAACTTTTCTATAATTGTTTGAGAAATCTAATTGCTGATGTTTGTTAGATATATTCAGGATGCGCTTACTTGAATTAGGATTTTTATTACATTAATTTTTGTTGGAAAAAGATGGTGTAGGATATTAAAGCCTGTTATGATTTCACACTTTTCTATAGTCTACCTGTACAAAAATGTTACATACTGATTCTGAGTGAACAGAAAATTGAGGCTTTGAGACTTGTAATAGAAAAGCATGGCAAAAAATATTAATGTAGAAAATCATCAATCCAAGAACAGTGGTTGAATGCTGAAGACTTGAGCCAGTGGGTTCTTTAAGTTCCTCTTGTGGAAGAATTTGTAATTTCTCATGGAAATGCTAATTTAGAAAGAGGATGTTCAATCAAAAAGTAGTTTATCTTTCCCAACCAACAAAGAGAGTCTCTTACTGCCAATAAAACTACATATTTAATTACTTTCAATTATTACTTATTTAATTACTTTATCTATATTATGCTATGGGTTAAACTTCAAAAAATCCATATTCTACATAGCACTTGAAAAACATCACCTTTACTCGTACAAGAAGCACGATATATTAGCCTGGAAATTTTTATAAATTTAGCCTTGAAAACCTTGAATTATGCTTGAATTTTATAATTTGACTTTTGTGGACACCATGTTTCAGCCAAATTTGTAAATTCACTTGTTCTCGTACATCAGAGTTTCAATACAATGATGCAGAAATGAAGTTTAGGACTTATTGGAATGCACAATGAATACTTGTAGTACATACAATAATTATTGATTACAACAAGTAACTGAATGCACATTCAATTTTGTGTACTTCAAAGGCTTCAGATGTATACAATGTCCGATGCTACTGACCGGAAATTGAGTGTGACAATTTTTGCTGGTCATTTTTCAATGGACTACTCAAAAATCCTCTAATTTGGGCCAACGAAATATTGGATGGCCCTTGTGAATACATGAATGTGATGACAATGTCATTCTCTTTAAAAGTCAGTTGTGATTGTTGCATTTTGCAATTCACCAGTTGTTGGAAGAGATAAAAGTACTTGGTTGATTCCACAATTTATTTAGATAGACTCTACCAGTTTCAAACTTTACAGGCCATCATCAGGAGTAAAACACAGAGAGAGAGAGGGACGTGAATATATACGCAAAGAGTGTGGAGGGGGGTGAGGGGAAGTTTTTAAAAAAACAATGAGTAGGAGGTGGGGGGAAGGGAAGGAGAACAATCCAGAAGGAACCAACAACTACAAGGCCAAACTGCATTAGACTAAGGAGGTGGGGGAACCGGTACGGAGATCAAGGGGGAGGAAGTTGACGGAATGAGGTCATTAAGCAGATGTTTACCATGTACATATGAAAGATCCAAGGGTCTTTGGATCCAACCCAACCATCCCTAATTTTTGAGTGATACATTCGTAAATCTAATTTAAACAATAAAAGTATAAAAAAGTGAGTATTCAGATGTAAGGGTTTTTAATTGAATGATAAAATTTTCGATGCAATAACTGAAAGAAAATATTAAACTGAGATAGGGATCGAACTTCCTTTAGTACATTAGCTCTCGATGTCCGCCTGATCCCAGAAAATGTAGGCTACTCGCGTGACATTCTACATATTTTTTTTTCTCGCGATGCCGGGTTATGTGGAAATAAGTCATATTTCCTTATTTCGCTTCTAGTAGCACGAGAAAATTTTCATCTAATTTCGTTATCTGAATGACACAAACTCTCCTTGTCAATATCTACCGCACCTAGTACTGCAGGTGGATGCTTCAATCGCTAAGCTGCAAAAGTTTTAATTCTACGATCCAGATCTGATTTTACTCTTTGTCTTTGGATCTAAATCTGGATCTGAGTAAAATGATAGACCCGCAGATCCTTGGACCCGACCGACTCTGATCCGACCATCCCTAGTATCAACTGTATTGGTATCAACTGTATTGGTATCAACTTCAGGTGATCGATTCTTGATACCAATACCAATCCTCAAGAATCGGTGGTATCGAGATATGACACATAAGTTTACTATGTCTAAATTCCACCGAGTAAACTTGCCGACCATCGATTTTATTCACCAGTAGCTGTCATAAACACACACAATGAAGTCATTTATAGATGAATCCATAAGACTGTATGTTGTTACAGATCAATCTGTAAAAGTTGTAGTCTGTAAACATTCGTGGTTTGCAAAGTGAGTTATACAGGTTCCATATCTACTTACAGTCCAGACATGACAGCTCCAAATTCCATGCAATTTATCATGTCGCAATTGTAATACTTTCATATTGGGAAGAAATTTACGGACTTGACACAAAGGAACCAGAATTGTACTAATCAGAATTGAAATTTTGTAGTGTGTAGTGGTTACTATAATGCTTTGCAAGGCCTACAACTTTATTAATCCAGCAGCACTGAACAACCACTGAGGACATAAATTCATGTTAGCAAGTTTACCTAATTCAAAAAGCTGATATCTGTTTATAAAATGAGCAGCTGCCCAATCGGAAATGTATGTTTTATGTCTCCATTTAACCATAGAATAGTTGTGTGGGGTATTTGAATAGGCCACAACTCTATTTATTACTGCATTTTTTCACTAGATGACAGTTGTCTGCTGTGCTTCTCTATACGTTTCAAGGTCATGTTGATGCAACTTTTCCTGCATTTGGCTACGTTTGGTGTGTTTTAATCAGGGAGTTGAACTGGAGTGTAGTGTCCTGTATCATTGTTGCTCTGCTCCAGAGCGACGAATAGATTCACTGGGGCTCACAGTTCCGCTCCGGAGCGGAACACTCTTAGCTAACTCTCCAGTTTGGATTGGAGTGCTTGAAGGAACACTCCAGTTTGACGGAGTGAGGAGTGAATGTGATCAAAAAATAAGCTCCGTAGGGGTAGTACCAGTAAAACTTGACAATTAAAGTTTTTCTCAATTTAATTTAGTTTTTAAAAATTGCAACACTCACTATTTTACGATACTCTTATGCCGTATGCTATACAATTTATGAATTTATAAACCTACAGGGCAAACTGGTATCATTAATTGGCCCTAAGTGATTAATTGTTTGCAGAATGTCAGCACATTTGACCAATGGATAAAATCTCCCATACTCCCGATATCGATGTAGATAATATTTTTCCTCATCAAGGAAGCATCACGCCCTCTTTCAAGTTGCAAACAAATATGATTATTTCCCTGCATATTAGCCACATACCCTTCAATCTGATATTCCTCCCTCACTTCAGAATCTGATATCTTCTCTTTGCCTTCGCATTCAGTTCCTACTCCTTTGAAAACTGCTGAAATACTCATCTCCTACTAGCAATAAGTCGAATCTTTTAGCTAAAAGAATCACACGTTCACTCATGAAAAATCTGATGTAATCGTAAAATTTGTCAAACGAATGTTTATGGTAATGCCCAGCCACAACTGAACTATCACTTCCCGCAAGATCACCGAAGCTGAACAAAGTTGTTATCAGCTCAAATTTGGATGGTTCTCATCCAGATTCTGTTGCCCCTGTCTGCAAGTGGCAAAGTTAATGCACGTAAATGATCTTAGATGTCGAAGAAAGTTAAATTGAATTACTATTACTGTAAGTTTTAGGATAGTTTTACCCATTAAAATAGTAAGAGAGGACCACATTGATAGTAAAAGTTATGAACGCCATGAAATAAATATAACTTGAATCTAATAACAGCATTAATTTCAAAGCCCAATTTTTATTTTCTCTATCATAATGTTATACTGTCAAGCCCACTTATATCAAACCCCTTTATAACAAAGTTCCAGTTATAAGGAAGTGAAGGCTATTCCCCATCAAAGAGAGGCTCTGAAAAACTGGTCCACATAAAACGAAGTTCAGTTATTACGAAGTAAATATTCTGCCTCTTCAACTTCGTTGTAAACGGTCTTGACTGTATTTTATTTTGAATTCTATTATTAATTTTACACATGAAATTAAATTAAACACTCGAACTCCAGACATTTTATTACTTTGAGTTTTCATTTAAAAAAAACAAAACTTTTTTAACACATTCCAGATCTGGCCAATTTCTTATTTTATTACAAATAATGCCAGCTATGTTGAAAATTCTCTCTTGAGTCCACTGTTGCTAGTGGTGCTGACAGGTACTTCCTAGCTAGATTCAGTAGGTCAGTAGAGCCTCGATATAATGAGAGCTCTCGGGAGCCAAAAAATCACTCGCTATATCTAACTCTCATCAAATTTACCTTTCCGCCTGTTGAAATATCTATGTGAGAAATTTTAGTTTTCATAGTAGTTTAAGCTTTGAATATCGAGAATTTTCTTATCAGCTGTGAAGTCGTGAGCCAACTGTCATTTGAGTGCAACAGGCTGAGGGGAATATTTTTGAAATGTGCTACTGTGCATGGGCCATGTGTAGCAGGCCATCAGATTTAGAAAGGAGACAACTTTCAACTTGTAGTGCCATGACTCACCGAGAGCCATTTCTGAGGAGGATTGCTGTAACCGGGGAGTAAGGTTTGCGGTTGATGCCAAGCATGGGAAAAGAAGGAACAGTGTATACTAGTATGAATCATGTGCAGTGGATTTGTGCCTGTAGTGCTTCCAACCTTATCATATGAAGCAGAATTACTGATGTAAAATTATTTGAACATTTCTACACTAGCATTGAAATATTGATTTCTACATGAAATGATTAGTAGATAATTTCTTGCAGCCAATGACTGAGACTGAGTCATGTTGTAGTGAAATCGGAAAATGAAAGTTCCAGCATGATTTTGAATATGGTTGATTACCATATTTTTTTACTACCGAATGTGATAGAGCTTGTAAAATAAAAAGACCCATATTTTTCCGTTCTTTGATCCATCGATTTGTTCTTGAGTTATAAGCGGCAAAAAAACTGATGTTTTTAACCTTTTCAGAAAAGTGTGTGTGCAAAGTACTCGCACTTCATCCCATTCTTCCAATCACAACTGAGACTGCGCAGCTCCTTTGCCCAATTGCAATTGTGGACACAGCTGATTCTGTCCAATGGAAGTGGCTGTTAGGCTTCATACAGATTATTTCCAAAGTCATTTCATATTCAACTTCGTAAATGAAACAACTTTGTACTTTCCACTTTCAGCTTTATAAGTTCCCCGATCGATGCCCAGGCGGGCCAGGGTTGGCCCCCCTTGAAAATGAAGCTGAGTCGTCGAAATCGATCGGGGAACTTATAAAGCTGAAAGTGGAAAGTACAAAGTTATTTCATTTTCAATGATTAAGGTTCGCAACTTCCACAAAGTATCTCCTTCATCCATTAATTCAATTATATTCAACTTCGTTGTAATTTGTGACTAAGGAAATAAACTTCAGCACACTTTTAGTCAGGCCAAAATGTATACGTAAATATTTTTTTGTACAGTTGTTTTGGATTATTTACAGGATGTGACAGGATCCTGTAGAGCCTGTATGTGGAGGCAGGCCAGCTATCCCCACCTCCACTCCCCTCCACTTCCCCTCTAGTATTCCTCAAAACAGTGAAGGAGGGGAGGTGGAAGACATAGATATTCTTAAAGCAGCTCGTTTGGTGGGCGTCACCTTTTGCTTGTTTTAATTTTTGATTTATGAGTGAAGGCCTCGGTTAGAAGATTAATTTTTTCATAAAATTCATTTTTCGTTCCCCTCTTATGGTTTAGTGCACAAAATAGCAAACGTTCTGAGTAAATGACCCCATTCCTTTTCAAAAAATACACGTGAACTAATGTACAGTACAAATACAGCATCACTATGTAAGTGTAAGTATATTTTGTTCAATTTAGAAAGTAATCTCAGTGATCACAATAAGATTAAAACATGAAAAATTATATAAAATGTAGACCCAAAATTGTTTTAAAAAATTGAGTATAATAAAACACTTTTACACATGTTTAAATAATTTTCTACACTCATTTTATTATATCTTGAGTTTTTTTAATTATTGAAAGATAGCATACCAAAAAGGCTAATCATTGAATTCCTCAGCATCTGAGGAGTTAATTTGGGAAGGTTAGTCTGTTGACTTGTCATGCTAGAGCTAAGTTCCTTGTGATGCCCTCTCTTGGTTGCCAGACAACGGATGCGGGAGGAGTGTGTGGAGCTGCGGGAATTGGAGAGCCAATTGAGGACTGCCTATGTGAACAAGGAGCTGCATGCCCAGTTGGCAGAGAAGGAAGCAGAAAAGCTGGCTCAGCAGGTTAACTTTTCATATTATATTTCATGTTTAAATACTTAGGATTAAGTATTATTTTCTGAATGAGGGGAAAAAGTAACCCTTAAATGCCCTGATTACCTATATTTCTTGGAAATTTTGTCGAGATATTTACAATAAACACTCATTTTGTCAGCTAAAAGGAATTTTAATATTTATTTTTTAGTAATATTTTTTAGTTTTTGTTGAATTAGCTGTCTCATTTATAGGATACTGGCCTTTACTACTGCAAATTCTTACTAATGAGTGGAGATATTTATTACATCTATATAGCCAGTATTTTTACAAAATTCTATTACACATTTGTCAAGTTTAGGATCCAAAGGAAAAATTATAGAAGTTTTGTTGTGAACTCTATTGGTACAGTGATCTTCTCAGATGATACTAGAAATGATGTTTCTAGAAGTTGACAGAATAATCAGATGTCTACCCCATTGTAGTTTTATTCTATGTCCTAATCTTAGGCCCGAAGAAGCTCCTGAAATCATTTATTGATATGCACTTTTTAACATGAGAATCATGGTACAACGAATATGCTCTGACAATATCCATGTCAATAATTCTAGTAACTGTGCTCCATAACCATTCCTTCCCCTTGATTGCATGATTGCATGCAATTGCATTGATTGCATGAATGCATGTTATTCGAGTAGCCAGTCATGTTGGTCCTCACCACCATAATTTTTGATGGAATTGTACCTAAGTATATAAAAGGAGGTGGTGGTACATGCCTTTGCTCTTTTTTCCTTGCTTTGTTCAGTACGTGTAGGTACTTAATTATCAAATTATGTACCCTCAGGTACTCATTTACTATCTTTCATTCTCACAATAGAAACTTTCTTCAAATCTGCAATCTCTGGCTGCTCTGGATTACTTTTCTAGATCCTTTGCATCCATCAGCATTCAATATTCCTAATAGATTTACAGTAGAACCTCTTTTTTGCGAACCTCTAATTTACGAAATGACACCAATTTACGAACCATTCCGCCGGTCCCGATCTTTGTATATAGGAAAACCATGTATAATGACCTCTGTTTTACGAAACCTCGATATTACTGATTTACGAAGTGAAAGGCCGGTCCCTAGGAGTGATTGACCTCTGTTTTACGAAGTTTTTGAAATGATTTTGTAGCACAGAAATCAGTACAATGGAATAACGATCGCTGTATACCGCGACAGGAGCAGCTGAAGCCGGATAGGTCATGTTGAGAGGGCCCTCGATCCAAGTATTTCATATGGGAACATGTGGAAAAATCGAATGTGAGCATAGTGCTGTTTGAAGTGCTTAAACTGTAGCAAAAATCCTAGAGACTGATCATCCAAATCGCAATTCAATCCTATTTATATGACCCAAAGACGCATGGAACGACGCCTACTTCTCGAAAACAATGCCCCAGTTCATAAAATAATCAGATTAGTGCTTGGTAATTTCTATTCCTTTTCTATCATTTTGTGTATTGCGAATACCTAACTCGTCGTCACAAAGGATCCATATTTTCTCTGGAATTATTTAAAATTAGCTTTAAGGTAGCCGCCGAAACCCCAATTCAGAACTTTGTTCAGCCTTTCACTTGAAAATAGCATTCCCGTAGGAAGTTCTTTGCTGCAGCTGTCGTGGAGTTTAGTTTCATTAAAAAAATATTAATTTTGCAATAATAAATTACTTATATTCAAATCTTGATGCAATTTGATTATTTAATTTTTCATTAGAAGTGTTTTACGTCGTTAGGTAAGAATTTGCGAACGTGAGTTTGAGACCGCGATCGCTTTCTGTAGCCGCGAGTAAATAGTTCTCGTAAATCACCGCTAGATGTCAGAACCGTAGAACGCGTCTTAAAAAGGAGGGAATTCCAAATTAACTGAGTGAATTTGTAAGATTGATTTTCATCAGCTGCAAAATATTATTAAATTTATTTCAAACGATACGCTTTCTTCAAAAAAGGCATTTTCTGGTCTTTTCACTGAAATATACTAGGTCAGTTGGAATTTTGTTTTGAAATTTCCTAGTTACAATGCATCCCTGGCTTTCCCATGTTAAAATGGCTTCTTTAAACACAAATCGACTAGCACTAAATATACCCCTTTCGTTAATTAATGCATAACTGCATATGCTTAAAATACTCCGCGGGATGAGAAACGTTGTATTACTTAATTCTCTAATGAGTTATTCCCCTTATTTTGAGATCTACCAACTGAACTGCTACAAGAACTTAATTCAGTTGCAGCAGCCAAGTTCATACCATTATGAATTTGTAGAAAAATATTCACCTATTTTTTTTAAATTCATGGGTTTCATTCTATTTTACTAAAGTGAGTCTCCTAGCCTTAGGAATAACGCCTATGCTATACAGCAAATCAATACAATTGAGGTGTAGTTTTTAAATCCTTTCAATTTGATGTAGATACACTGCACACAGAGAATTTCACATAATATCTGTTGTTTTTTCCCAGAATGAGCAGATGACTATTATTTGTTATATTAATTAGTTTTATTTCAACCCTAACATAACTATTTGACAAGTTAGGTACAGCATAGTGTTTAATTCCATTGAAAGTATACTCGCATTCTTGTCAGCAGAGTTTTAGTAGACGTACATTTGTCGCAGATCAAGCCTCTTTTGTGCATGATTTGCCTCCATGTACATTGCTCCATGTTGTGCGAGGTGTTGCCAGAGCATGGGAGTGTCACCACAAAAACTATTTCCTACTGTTGGAGATCAGTTGGTTTTGGTGACACATCAGTTCCGGAGACAGAGGAGTTAGTGGAAGATAACCTCCAATTTACAAACCCTCTGATTTACAAAGCTCAAATTTTTGGGTCCCTTCAATTTCGTAAAATAGAGATTCTACTATATTACAAACTTTTACAAACCACAATAATATTGCAAACTCACGACCTGGGTTTTGGCGCTAAGCACCATCATCAGTACGACTGAAAGAATCTCATTTATTCAATATCCCATTCTGTTTCCTCTAATTGTTCCAGTTGCTGTAAATCCTTTTTCCGTTGGCTCATCCAACAACACAAAACTCAGAAATGATTCACACTTTACACGTCTTGGTGGATCGTCTATCACCGGAAGTATTTGATTCACAGCTTGAGTTCTTATGGTCCCGCTTTTAGAGTTCTCAATTTCTTTGGCAAAATAAAGAGAATAATTATAGCAATAGTCATTGTTACCACACAGTGACCATAATTTGCAGTCAAACTGAGCCAGTTTATCTCTAATGAACTGTTTCAGATGCAAGGTTTTATTGTTTTCAAATGGAGAGGTATATTGGAATAGATTTTTTTCACAGATTCCCAAAATAGCATTCAAAACGTTGAATCATGTCATTTTCTTCCATAAATCTCGACCGTGTGAAAATTAAAAATAAACTTTTTTAATGACATTGCTGTATGACACTTTGTAACAACTGAAAATGCTCTGTTGGGGGGGAGAGGATGAATATGCCAGGAATAGATAATCACAATACATATTTCAAAGCAATCTAAATTGCCAAGATTGCCAGGAAAGTGTCCCCCAGTCTGAAGCTTCTTCGAGCATTTCCAATTAGCAGGCATTTCCTTTCTTCTAGAAAAAAGGGAAACATCATGATTTTTGATTCTAATTTACTGCCTTGAGTTTTTGGACTTGACAAAATGAGCACTGTAATTTTAATTCCTTTCTTATGGTAGAGAGAGATGCCCATTATAATATTTGTTCCACTCTCCTTTAGTTGTTCTTGCAGTTACAGGGATTTCTTAGATTTTTATGGAGGTTTTTAGGTGATTTACTCTTTTTATGGGATGGTAGATCTAGGAAAAAAAAGCATGCATTTATGTAGTACCATAGTAAAATTTTCTCATGAACCCACTTCTGATAAATCAGGAATAGTGCAGGCAATTCACTGGTAGTTCTGATTTGGTCCTTAGGTAAACAGCTGTCCTGTCAGAATTTTCACAGAATAGTACTATAGTAATTGAATACAATCAATGTTTTTTCTTGGATTTTTGAAATAATTGAACAGGCTATCAAGATTTATACATATATAACTTATGAATGGAGAATGCCACACTTGAGTACTTCAAAATATCCTGTTCTGGGATTCTTCTGATTTCCTTGATGACATATTCATCATACAAAAAGAATTTCCAGAGTCATCTTTCAACACAATAGATCCCATTCCAAACTAATCTTTCACTGCCTTCTTATGTTTATATATGCTATTTTATAGGTGGAAAATAATTGTGTAAAATTCTCTTTAAACTTTGATCTACATGATCATGACACAAGAAAGAAAACTGACTTTCATTGTTTTTACTATATGATTAAAAGTATGAAATCTGGACCTCATGACTTAGTCAGAAGGATGTTTTACAAATTATAATCAAAAATGAAAAAGTAAAAAATACTAGCATTTTTAAGGCCAGATGATAAGGCTTCATGATTTGGGAAGCTGTATTACTCATGTCAGTAGGAAGGTGCCTGAGTGATGAAATTACCTAGCAACCTAAACTTTTTGACTTTATTTTAATTGCTCATGACTTTCATGAACAGTAGAATTTGGATAGTTTAACTTCAAATTTCATTAAAAAATGAAATATTTGAAGTTAAAATCACCACCTCTGGTTGTCAATCCTAAGGTTGGTTTGATACAGCTCTGCATTCAATTCTGTTAGCTTCTTCATTTTTACATAAGTCTTTTCTTTAACATCCTTCACTATTAGTTCCATATATTATATGCTAGCCCTTCCTTTGTGTTCACTTTTTCCCTCAATGGTTGTCTTCTTCAGACCATCATGTCTCAAGATGTAGCTGTTAAGTTATCCTGTCATCTTTTTAAAGTTTTCAGCAGGCTTCTCTTTTCTTCCACTCTTATTATGAGTTTTTTATTTGTAATTTGGTCGAGTCATTTCATCTCAACTATTCTTCTTATATATTTACCCCTTCTGTGCTCACTGCATTTACAACTTCCCTTCCCAGAATGCTCACAGTAGTACCATAGTAAAATTGGAGAAAATCTCTTTGTTTTAAAAATTTTTTTTGCAAGCCTAACATGTGACCTAGATATTTGAAATTTTAAACTTATATTCTGAAAACATTTTGCCTCTGTTTAAAAATATTTCCATGAGTCAATTTTATATTTAGTTGTTTTAAAAAAACAATGATTTAAGGAATACCATTTTGATCAAGAGCCGATAAATCAGTACCCTGATTGCTTAAGGAAAACACAGGATGCCAATTCATCGGCACCTTGAGAATGTAAGCGTTAAAATACATCCACTCTTGACTTATCTGCTAATATTATGATCCATTCCTCAATGCCATAAAGAGGCAATCTCCAGATGAAAGTTCTGATGACATGTTTTCCTTAACTCCAAGCTTGTATTTCCAGCTGTAATTAGATTCTTCTTTCAGTAGAAATCCCTCTTCATCTGGGATATGCCATTGATTACATATTTCCTTTTTACTTTGCACATTGCTGGCTTTTCAGCTCCGCAGATAGCTGTAGTCTTTCACCTATTCTAGCTTATTTTTTCCTGAGTTGAACATTGGTCTTGGCCTCTGCTCTTCTGCTGCATACCTTGGTTTTCTTTTTATTGGTCTTCAGTTGATATCTAGCCAATTTATTTTCCATTTTAAATACAGATTTTACCTGAATCTCTTTGTCTTGGCCCTAATGCTTATTTTATCAGTGAATTGCAGCTTGCCTATTTTTTTCCCGTGAATATTTATTCCTTAGCTTCTCTTTAATTTCTTTAATGATGCACATACTACATATGCTTGGGAACAGTGGTAACTTTGTCTCACTCCTTTCTTCATTCTTGCTTGTCCACTGTGGGTCCTGATTTTATCCCAGCCTCCTGGTTTTTATGTAAGCTGTGCATAGTTATTCAGTCATTCTATGACACTACAATTTCCTTTAGAACCTCAAGGACTGAATTCCCATCCTCGTTGTTAGAAAGAAGTTAGAACAATGGACAAAAACAGTGCCTATAACCAAGAAGAAATTTACTGGAAAAGAACCGGAAGAAATTTACAAAAATGTAATGGTCACCAAAGTTTTTGCCGTAAATAGTCCATTGCATTTCTATATTACTTGCTCCTGTGTCGTATTTGGAACTCAAGAAATTGTGGTAATGCAAAGTGCTCTAAGTGTTAAAAGTCAATATTTTATATTCCAACTAATTGCATATATGTAATATGAAATAATATCATTGACAGTAAAGACTATCATGTCTTAATGAAGTGTGTGAAAAGCTCTCATAATATAGGACTTTGACTGTAAAAGATTTATGAAAAAATCCAGCTGTGGGCAACAGAATTTGAGAAAGTTTCAGTTAAATCAGTGTTTGAGAGAATTCATAAGAATATGATGGACTTGGACTTTCTGATGTCATCAAGGTTGTGTTTCAACTACCCATAATCAAGCAATGCTGTATTTCTATGTTTGTCAACCACCTATGCTTGGCTGAGTTGGATGTGAGGCTGGTGATGATCAGGGAGTATTTATTGACACAGGCTGATTGTAAAGTCACTGCATTTCATCTCGTATTTTTCACGTTTAGTATCGGCAGGGAGTTGCTGAGGAGCTAATGCGCCAGAAGTGGTCTGAGGAGGAGGAGGCAATGAAGGATTTGAAAAAGAGCCAGGTGATGGCAAAGGAGCTGTACCGCATGGAATTGCATGAGCAGGAGAAGCAGGAGGAGGAAAAGAGACGTGCCGCTTACCAGGACTTCCTCCGAGAAAAGATTCTCATCGATGAGATTGTGCAGCGCATCCATGAGGAGGACTTGATGTGTGTATTTTTCTCTTTCCTCTTGCATTTGATATTGTCGCAATGTTTACAATTAAAAAGATAGCTTGCTGCCATGATTATTGCCCACTCAAGAAATTGGTGGGTGGATATAGAAAGTAATTTCAACCTTTCAGAGTACAGCATTCATTTTCACAATGGAGGTAATAGGCCTATTGATTTCAAATCACTCTTTTGAGTTGTACTCATTGTACAACTCATTGAGTTTTACTTTCTGAAAATGTTATTGGAAGTGCTCTAGGTAGAGAAACTAGGCAATGTAATGACACTTCTCATTGAGGAAGGGAAACAATCAGCCAGCCACTGTAGAACCTGGTGTGGAATCACGGATGCATCTTTCTCGCTATCGTAATCTTTATTGTTAACGCTTACCCCTAAAGCAGCACAGGGTTAACAATAACTGTTATAAAATTCGCTCCACTGATTGTGATAAGCAATTTGAAGTGCTGTGCGAAAAATGAAGAATGGAGATCACATTATCTCTGACATAAGTTAAATCAAAAAATTACAATAACGCTCGTGCACGCCTTATGAATATCCATGATCAAGGCCCTGGAAGTCTCTCTGGCCAGTCAACACTAGAGGCCTGTACATAGTCTCAAAATACGGGCGAGGGTCTCCCGCTCTTGTGCGAGAGATAAAGAGGCCCAACCCGAAGACATTTGACGGACTTTTCGTGTGACGGCCTAACGGAGAACTTGCCGAGAAGAGGCGGTCACCCGTTGGCTGAGCGGGTGCCCGCCTCCAGGCCGGGCGACCGTCCTAAGATTGTCACCGCCGCATATCTTTCTCAAGGGTCTTTGCTGTTTGCAATATTTTTCGCTCACTCTTTTACCACCCCTCCTCTCCCCTCCCCTCAGTTTCGGCAAGCAACCCGGAGACCCGCCTAGGATGTGGGCACCCGGGGCAAACGGGCACGGTCGGGCATCTATGTCACACGGACGGAGGCGAACACGGGTGGGGGCACCCGGCACGGGTGGGCGAGGGTCGCCCGGATTTCGTGCCTGTTTGCAGGCCTCTAGTCAGCACTGTTAAAATCATGGTGAATTTTAAATACTGTGCAAAGTTTTTGTCATTGTTGGCAGTGCTGTTCTTTGAAAAGGGCCTAAGCAAATTGGGGTCTGTGAATATGACAAATGCCTCAACAATGGCAAAAATGATGTAGGAAAATAGCTCAAGTGTTAGATCAAAAAACGCGTCAGCCCAGAGCAGGACACTCCGCCTTTTCTGCACTGCATTTTTTCAGGAAACATAAAATTCGGTATAAAATAAGGTGCTAACTTCAGCTAAATGATAATATAGATTCCCGCTGGAAATTTAAAGAGGAAGATGATAGTTTTAGTCTCGTGGCACCATGATGCATAGTTGCCGAGAAAAAGTGCAATTATAAATGGAATAGCATACCAATAAGTACCAAAGTTAAAACCTTGAAACTTCGCAGATGTAATAATAAAGATATAATTCACCTTGTATTAAAAATTTGTTTTAGCCAAATGCTTTGCTTGGAAGTTATTAGACATCAAAGTGACGCATGGTGCCATAGCACTAAAAAAAATGGGCCCTTTTTTTTAATCTAATGCAAGAAACAGGTCCAAAATTTGTTTTCAATGTAGTCAGTCAACAACCAAATTATGTAAATTATATACTATGTAAATAACATGAAAATCCGATGAATGGTTTCGGAGTTATTTAGGTTTAAACTCGAATCTACAAGATTTTGGTGTGGACAGTAAACTAATGGTGGATTGCCATGAGTTCGTTAATAGCATCTTTTTTTAAAGCAATTCACCAATTTTCTTGCAGTATAAACCTTAATGAATAAATAGTGTGCCACTTCAGAAAGTGACAGTTATTCCAGGCTTATTTGTAATAGCTAGTGATGGCCGGATCGGATCCATCAGATCCAAAGATCCGCGGATCTTTCATTTTACTCTGTTCCGGATTCGGATCCAAAGATACCGAGTGAAATCGGATCGGGATCGTAGATTTTAAATTTTCACTGCTTAGCGATCGAAGATCCCCGTGAATGGAATGTAGGTGCGGTAGATATTGACAAGAAGAGGATGTGTAACTTAGGTCACGAATTTAGATGAAAATGTTCCCATGCAACTAGAAGCAAAATAAAGAAATATGACTTTTTTCCCCATTACCCCAGTATTGCAGGAAAAAAATACGTAGAATGTCACGTGGGTAGCCTACATTCACCGGGATCAGGCGGGCAACGATACCTAGTGTACTGTGCGAAGTTCGATCCCTATCGCAGTTTAATTTTTTCTTTCAGTCATTGCATCGAAAATGTTAATATCTTCAATTTAAAACCATTCATCTGAAAACTCATTTATTATACTTTTGTTGTTTAAATTAGATTTACAAATGTACCATTAATAAATTAAGGATGGTCGGGTCGGATCCACGGGTCTTTCATTTCATTCGCTACTGAAATCATATCCGAAGACAGTAAAAATTCAGATTCGGATCGCAGATTTTAAAATTTCGCGGCTTAGTGATCGATGTGCTTCGCAAATGGACTGTACGTATGGTATATACTGACAAGGAGAGGTTGTGTAACTTGGTCACGAAATGAGAAGAAGATTTTTTCCATACAACAAAAACAAAAGAAAATGATACTCGTCGTGACTTTTTTCTCGTGACTCGTCATGATTCCATAGTTCCGGATGCGTGAGAAAAAAATAAAGCAGAATGTCACGTGGGTCGCCTACATTTGCCAGATTCCCGTGAACCTATGATAGCGTAGTTGTTAAAAATGAGGGCTAGTGTACTGCCGGTCGCGAGTTTGATCCTTAACACTACCTAGGAATACAGTCTAGGCTGTATTCCTAGGGTAATGCAAGTAGGCAGTAAAAAAAAGTAGATTGTCAGAAATTTCATGTCAATTTATAATTTAAAAAATAATTAAATTTGGCGAAAGGAAATGATTGGAAAAAATTTATATTACAGAATTAAATTGTGGAATCATTACGTTAACTTTACAGTGTATTTTTGAGTGACGCTTTTGTAAATCTAGTTGAAGCGATAGAAGTACAAGAAAGTCAGTATCCACACACAAAGGTTGGAAATGAAGGATGATAAAGTTTTTGATTCAATGGCTGAAAGATAAATTTTAATCAGTGATAAGAATCGAACTTCATTACCTGCAGTCCTCTACCCCACTCTGCTATTGTTGGCTTACCTGATTTTGGAGAATACATGCTCCCCAAATGTCATTGTACTTTTTTCTTGCAAAACCGGGCCAATGGAGAAAAAAATCCTAGACTTTTTTAAAATTTTGCTTATAGTAGCATGAAAAAAGGCTAATTTCATTTCAAGATCTGAGTTACACAACCTCTCCTTAGGAGTAGAAAATTCTCAAATTTCACTTAAGGTTATTTTTAATAAGGCATTGCAAAATTACTAGTTTAGCAGCTTGAAATATTCTATAATAATTTTTTTGTCTTAAAAATGAAATCCCCAGATATTCCATGAATGGGATCTCCTGGCCACATTAAAAATTTTTTGTGTTTCTAAAAAAGAATTTGAAAACATTCAAGGATTTGATTAATAATTGGAAAATAATTCCTTTAGTAATGAAAATGAACTTATAATATTTCTTTTAACTGCACTCTAAAGAATAGTTGTACAGGTTTCAATAATGTATTGCTTGATGAGTATGTGATAAGGAAGGTGATCTTTATATTATAAGTATTAAGATATAGGTATTGCATCCGTAAATCTTGATCCAGGAAAATATTATCCACATAGATGATAGGAAGTTAATTTTTTCTTCAATAAATTTACTTGTTTTTTGTTAATTCTATTGTTGCTGTATTTATATTTATTAAAAATCTAGGATTATAAAATGAATGAAATTCAGAATCGAGTATCTGTAACTAAGGATCCGAAACCGAGATAAAGATCCGAAACCCAGGCAAGGATCTGGTTCCGGATCCAGATCCGACAAAAAACCTGGATCCGTCCATCACTAATAATAGCCCATTCAAATTTACCAAGATTTTAGATTTAAATATAGCTAATGAAAGAGTTAGGGTTGAAATGTTCTGCCATGTTTAGAGAAATTGATTGATGCAAAAAGCCTCACTTTTCAGCAAGAGAATTATTATGATACAGGTGCTAATATCATTAGGCTACTTCACTTACCATCTCAGAGTTATGTCACTATCATATAATAGAGATTTGTATAAATCTCACAGAACAAATAAAAATTATTATTATTATATTTTGGCACCATTGTAAAGAAGCTCTTTTTGCAGTGAATAATTAAAAAGTCGAGAACAGATGAATTTGGATCAATATTGTAACGAATCTGTGCGTTCCCCAGAACTCGCCTGGATGAGTCCCAAGGGCACAGACCGACACACATTAATAATTTTGAAAATAAAGGATTTGGGGCGTTCCTAGACTCAGGTTCGGCTAGTCGAAAGCAAAACATAATTCAAACTAGGAGGAAGTAGGCTCGACATTAGGCATGAGGACGAGTAAGCACAATTTACACAATATTTCATTAAACAATATATTGTACGACCAGTTAGCAGTACAAAAAAAGAAACAATGATAAATGGCCCTCGTACCATGGCACGCGTAAACCCTCTGGTGAACAATGAAAAGAAACATATGGTTTGCCCCTCCAAAATATTACATGAGAGAATTACACCAGGCACAAATAATTATCTGACTTTACGTCTCCTCTTTCACAGTTGTTGACAAATGGAATAGGGCGTAGTGCCCGTCTCACTCACATTAACTGAGTCTCCTCAATAGCTTGGGAGGGTTCAAGACAGGGGGACAATATCTTAGTGTGGGAACTCCTGAGCATGACAAATAGACAAAAGGGAGGGGGGGGCTTCTCTTTGGCCTCCCCAGCTAGGCCCACTGATCACTTGGAGGGGGGAGGGAATGGCAGTGGGAGGATCTTACGTTGTGGATCCCGATCGCCTATCCTGACCTCGGACCGCGGATCCTCCCAGATTCCCCTATCCTCTCCTCCGCTCAGGTGGTATGCCCAGCTCTGCCTCTCCTCTTGGAGTCCTTCTCTTGGGATGTCGTCTGGGTGAGAAAGGACTCGTACTGTTGGCCGCTCATGTACCAGCACCTCACCAAGTCTCTTCTCTTCTTATGTGACAGAGAGAGTTGTCTTTTGTCCGTCTCCATCCTGCGCCAGCATAAAAAAGTCCTCTTCGTTCTTCACCTCGGGCCTTTTTATACCCAGGTGAAGAGGGGGGGGAGACTGATCTCGTGGGGGCAGGGGCAGTGCCTGGGGTCGTGGGGCAAGAAAAGGGGGTGGGGGGTCACACACTTGAGGGTCGAGTGGAATGGAGCGGCGGCACTTTCCTATGGTCCACCGATTCCTCCCTAGGTTCCACTCGACTCGGTGGCACTTTCGCACGGCACTCCCTTCATGCACTCACACAGACACATTCACACTTGGAGCTGTCGCCGAACCCACACCTGATGTGGATGCCAACAAAGGGGAATTCACAAAAAAGAACTACGATGGCTGCAGACCATCACAATATGGATATTATGAGCCTCTTTCACCAAACCATGTAGGACCAATGTAGAATTCCTTTTTCATGCATATATACTTCTACTTCATTGATGAGTATCTGTATGTGTAATAAGTATGAAATATGAAAGCAAGGTATCAATGTTTTTTCATCAGGGAACAGGAGGAGGCGATGCTAAAGAAGAAAAAGACAAAACATGACATGGATGAATTCCGCTGGTGCCAGATGAAGTGGAAGGAGAAGGAGCGTCTTGCATTGGAAGAGGAAAATAGGTAAGTGTGATAAAAATGATTCACTCTGCAGTAAAATGATTCTTACTCTTTTGTTCTCATGCTAGTCAGAATAAAGGCAGATGATCTCTGTGGTGAGTGTGAACTGGTCAGATTGGATGCCTGGCTTTTTGGGTTGACCTTGCCCCTTAGACTGATCTTCGTACAGATTTACTATCATACAGGTTTACAGACACTGTTGACATTGTACCTGATGATGAAAGGCTCCATTGAAACCTAGATTGTATTATAATAATTTAATGTGGAATTATGAAGTCACTCGTTTCATTTACAATATCTCGTAGGAATCTGTTTGACTTTGACCCAAGTGCGAATCACTAGAGTGAAGTGGCAAACAAAGTGCTGGTGAATTCTGGAGCTAAACCCCTTTTCTCAGTCAATTGTTAGCCCTACTTAAAGTAGGTAAGATCAGAACTATTTTCAATTCAACAGGGAATTTTTCCAACAAACAGTAGGTTTGGCTATGGTTTTCCCTCTATCATCACTCTTGGCCAAACTATTCATGGACGATTTTGAAGAAAAATTACTCAATGAACAATGTTTTCCAAATACATATGTTGACTGTTGGTACAGATATGTTAACAACGCATTTGCAGTGTGGATTGGTACCAGCAGACAGTTGGATATTTTTTAAAAATAACTTGAACTTTCAATGTGCAAACATCAAATTTATTTGTGAAAAGGGAATCAACAGAAAGCTTAATTTCTTGGACACCTCAGTGTCAACAACACATAGAGGCTACGAATTTTCCATTTTTTGGAAAACGACTACCACAGACCATGTTATTCCCTCCAACTCCCTACATCATGCATCTCATAAATTGGCCACCTTCCATTGCATGTGAAATAGACTATTAAGTATTCCTCTCTCCAAAAATAATTTTGTTTGTGAGCCTTATTCGTTAAAAACAATAGTTGTGAACAGTGGGTCAATGTAGAATTAATTAATAGAATGCTTAGTAAAAAACAATCAAAGCACATAGTCCCTTATGTACATCTGTCATAAACAATGATAAAAATCTCTGTTACTGTAAATTACCTTATTACTGGAGAATCTTGGATAAAAAAGCCAACTTACTCCCAAAGAATCGATTTAGGGTGGCTTGCTACTACAGAGGCAATTTGAGAAACCAATTAAGCAAAACAAAGACAAGGTATATAAATCTGAGAATAGTGGCATTTACAAATTCAAACAACTCTGGATATATTTCATATTATCATTGTTTTTATTTGATTAATATTTGGTTAAGTTTGTTGTTAAAGTGAGTATTGGAGGTGGAATCAGGTGATATTTTTTTCACCAGTAAAAAAATATGCTAACCAGGTTCCTTTGTTATTGCATGATATAGCAAAACATCTGACTTAAAAAGCAAATTATTTGGTGACCTAGAGGGTTTCTTTGACTCGCATCCCATATTCATTTGCAGGCGTATCATCCAGTTCTTGAGAGACAAGGAGGACTTTGAATGCAAGTTACAAGCTGCAGCAAAGAGAAGAGAAGAAGCTAAGGCTGCAGTCACCAAGGCACTTATGGATGTCATCAAAGAAGAAGAAGTATACAATTTTTTTCTAGTTTAATCGTTAACGATGAACACATCACAAACATGCAATCATAAAACTTCGATTTATTGACATATCTCTCTCGTGTTATTCATATCTTTTGCTAGAATTGTTATTTTCTAGAATTCATGAAGTCACATTGCCTCCTCAATAGACCAAAGGAACTGAAGGAATTATTGTGTAAGCTTTGCCTATCGTGCTGCACTATGGCTGTGCGACTACTTTGAAATACGAGGCATATTTTTAGTAAGGATGTGCGAATAGTGTCCGCGAATACTGGAATACCTTGAATAATTTAAAATGTTCGATATTCGAGATCTTGAATAGTGATGCTATATAAACGACCTCGAATACTTTTGAATATCTTGCCATACACCATTGGGCGCCTATACCTTACGCATCCATATGAAGTCTTTGGTTGTTAACTCTGCGACTACGCAGATAACTCTGGACCATAACGGACCCTCTGGATTGCCAAAAAATAAATATAAAGTGATCTGGTGAGGGAGTAGTGTTGTGTAATGTCATCCAGAGGACTCAGGACCATAAAAGCATGCAGTGCGTTGTTTTGCATGTTGAAGAACGACATTAAATTCGCAGTGAAGAGGTACCGCTCTGTCTACCGTTAGCGAGTTGCTTACCGTAGTGTCTAGCTCACTTTTATTGTGTTGATTTTCTTCGTTAATGTAATATTGCTTCTACTACATCATCATCATCCACTGAATTCACTCTGCTAAAATAATCCAGTATGTGATAATTGTCTAGCTACGTTGAAGGAAGTTTGTTCCAATGCACGTGTCCGTGGTGTTGATGTGCTAAATTTTGCAAGATAGGGTCGCCACATTAATTATGGTTTAAAGATAACAATTTTAAGGAATGATATGCCATCAAAATTGTAGGAGTAAGAAAAGTATCATTTTACCGTAAATAATGCGAGAATTGTAGGAGTAAATTGTAGGAGTAAGAAAAGTATCATTTTACCGTAAATAATGCGAGAAAACCTGCCATGATGCAAAGTCGAAGAAAATTTGTATCCATCGTCGATGGTTGCCGCTCCATACGAGTTTCGTGAAGAATATCGCTCTACTTAATATATTTTCATAATTGATTTTAAAACTGCAACTTTTCTTCCAAATCTGGAGTACTTGCAAGAGTAGTTTTTGAATTTTATGTAAGAGTTTCTAAACTCAACTCGAAAGTGTGCGACACCTGCTGCAATTATTTATAAAAAAAATAAAATTTGAAAGTATTCAATATACCTCCCACAATTAGTAATAATAAATTATATTTACACACAGTTCGCGAGTCACGATGTCAAATAGTTCATCAAATATATGGCGCCATTTTCAGTCATTAGAAATGGACAGCAAATTTTCTGTGTGCAACCATTTTGATTGTAAAATGTCGAGGGGAGGAAAATCCCGTTCAATTTCTCCTCAATGGGCTCATATAAAGAAAAAAATGTGCTAATTTTTGGAAAATGAGAGAAGTATTCCTCTTCCACATCCACGCAATGTAAGAAGAATTAGAAGTGGAAATTGACGATGTTGATGATACTGAAACTTCAAGTGCTCTTCCCAATCCAATTGCCAATCCCCGATTTTTCACTCAGTTCAACTGATTCTGATGATGCTGCCATTGTTTCCACAGATAGTTGATGTATTTCAATTTCGCCATCCCCCTCAAGTTCCCAAATGCAATTCAAGCCTACTTATACAAGAATAAAATCAATTATTCACAGTGCTCAACCTACTCTGAAGAGTTTTATTGAACAAACTCAGAGCTTTAAGTCTGGAGATAAAAGGAGTTCAGTTATTACAAGATTGATTGGAAATTTGATTTGTCTTGACAGTCAACCTATATCTGTAGTGGAAAATAAAGGTTTCTGTAAACTGATCACTTACTTAGAATCAAGATACACTATTCCGTCAAGAAAATATTTTGCAAACAAAGTTATCCCCGATCTGTATGAGGAAACAAAGAAAAAAACAGAAAATTTGTCTGAAGGTAAATACGCTGCTCTTACAATAGACATGTGGACGTCAACAGCCACTGATGACTACATGAGTTTGACAGCTCATTTTTTGGATTTAAATCACGAGCCTTCCTGGACACCCCTATCTAAAATCCTCACAATTCGATTTTCTGCATGTCAGAACTTCGTAGGAAATCACAGGTGGCCCAGGGAAAGGAACTGGACCCCCTACCCTGAATGTGTGAATTTCACACGCCATTGGCTTAGTACGGGGTGAGCTCTACTCTCACCCATCGACCAACCTTCGGGTTGAATCACTAAGTGAGTGAGTGTGTCATGTATGCTTAGTATGTGTGCCATTTCTTGAGCTTTCACACTCTGGAGTGAATATTTGCAACTTCATCACAAAACTCTTGAAGAATGGGGTTTGACTAACAAAATTGCATGCATTGTCAGAGATAATGGGTGGAACATTGTTTTTGCACTTGAAGGGAGTCTAGTTGATCATATTTCCTGCTTAGCTTACACTCTTCAACTAGTGATTAAAGACGGCATCCTCAGCAAACCGATGGTGAAAGATCTTGCAGCAAAATGTCACAGCATTGTGGGTCAAAAATAATTTAAAATGTAATGTATTTACTCGTGTAAGCCGCGCCCTCGTGTATCCTGCACACCCCTATTTACGGGCAGGCTCGTGAGGAAAAAATTATTTCTATCGAAAAAAAAAATTTTTCCCTTGAGTCTGCATCATTTTGTCATAACATGAATGCACGTTCTTTAATGGAAATGATGTGCCTAAATTACGTGTACGTCTTTCTCATTAATTAATTGAATTATGTGTTATTATCATCATGATCGTCATCGCGTCGTGCATCAATGCATGGCCCGCACGGCCTCTTTTACTGTGCATCTGTTTCTCGTAGCATCTCACAGTAATCACAGTTACATACGATCACACCATCCAGCTATAAAAATGGCATCTTTTCAAAATAACATCCAACTGAAATAATTGCAATAATTATACAATTTCAACCCGTGATTACTCTATTATTACGGAAATCCGTTGGCATATCAACAAATAAAAGCCAAATGCCATCCGCACCTGATAGCGGTGATCTCGTCTGCTCTCTGCGTAGTAGCTATGGACTGGGACGATTTAACAACCCTGGAAAGTCTTGGGAACACACAGAAAAAACTAAGCTCAATGTAATAACAATTATAATTCTTATAAAACTAAAGGAAAACACATTCCCGGAAATATAATCATAAATCAATAATGAATATTCATATCATAACAGTTCTCATTCTTAGTTTTCGTCACTGCTAGATTCAGATGCACCACTTTTCCTTCATGGAGCTCGATTTCCTATTTTTTCGGCATCGCTTATAATATGTAGCTTTATACTCACAGGAAACTATCAAAATTTCACATCAGAATTCATTTTAGGGTGATAATAGCAAATTATTTTAAAATGCTAAATGATCGATTTGAACGCTTATACTACTTTCACGCTTGGAGCGGATAACACGGATAGTAAGAAGGTATATTCTCTGAGCATACGACTATTGCCACCACGTAACAAATTTATTGTCGTGTCTTTGCAATGTAGCTTTAATGTGTACGCAAAAGGAGCTATCTATTACGTAAAAATGTTGCTACAGATAAGTGATACCGAAACAAACTCCGCTTACGATTTTGAAAAAACATAAAACCCCTTGCGGCAGCTAACAGGATACAGTATATTTAAATACATATCAGTGCTACAATGTGTTGTCCTACTTACGATCTATACACGATAAATCTATTGCTTTGACAAATGATGTTTCTGATCTAGCGTTTCCTCCAGTACCGTTGTACGCTCAGACTTTGTTAAACCCGAATTTTTATTATTAATTACATCAAAATTTCAGAATACTTTACAATGTACGATTTACTACTAGACCATGCTGCGAAGACTAGTATACCACTGCTACTAGACTACTAACCATACTACTAGACAGAATGTGAAACTTAGGAGAAAAAGTAACAGGAATCTGAGGAAAAATGGTGCGCGGCTTACACGAAATCTGGAGGATTCATGTAAGCCGCGCCCCCGATTCTGGAGCACCGCGCACACGAAATCTGGAGGATTCGTGTAAGCTGCGCACCCCCATTTTTTCTCGGGCGTTTCGGGAAAAAAGGTGCGCGGCTTACACTCGTAAATTCGGTTAATATTATTGCATATGATTGTTTAAGGTAGATGATGACCATCTCACAGCTAACTGATAACAAGGAACAATAGTTTCATTGAAATCTGACCACCGGTTTTTTGTGAAAATCTCATAATAAGCTTTGCAAACAGAAAAATGTTACTATTTTATTTATTGAGATTGTAAATATGTTGAAATTTCAGTCTGTGGTGTATTCTTTCAACTGGAAGGTCTTTTACGTCTTTTATTTCTTATCACCTAAGGCACTTAACTGTGCCTGCGCGGAGGTGTTTTCCAGTGAACTTGAGCATTGCATACACTTGTGGAAATGTAAGAAGGATTGAACTACTTTTTCCAGGGCAAGAGACGGGAGCGTGAGGAGGTTCGGCAGTCACTCATGGAGGAGGAGCTGCGCAGTAGGGCAGAGGGGGAGGTGCAGCTGAGGCTACGGGAGGCAGCACTACGGCATCATGAGGAGAGGATGGCGCAGGAGTGGCAGAGGCAGCAACAGATGGAGAAGCTCGCCAGAGAGGCGGAGGAGGAGGCCAGCGAAAGGCAGAAGGTCTGTGTGTTGGTTGTCAGCGGGATGGGTTACTGGAAATGCAGGCAGTGGTGCTGAGCAGAGTGACTTGTTGACTGCTGTGACCTCCAAATAATGTTGAAAGTGTGTCACGATGCAGCCAAAAGCAAATCTGAAATTAGTGATGAGGCAAATCCAAAATTTGATCGAATCCAGAATCCGAATCATGTTTTTTTTTATTGAATCCAAATCTCGAATCCTAATCCTCATCAATTTTATTAAATTGAAGTCTTCCTTTTATCTGTAAATTGTTAAATAATGCTTCCTTTCTTGTGAATTCTCTAATTAAATACAATAAAAGCTGAATCCTATTTGTTAACATAAATAATAAATAAATAATGGTCATAAAGTCCCCACTCACTGAAATTAAGGACATGCTCAGTTCATAAAGAATGGGTAATTTTCAATTTAAATCAAAGTTTATTTTTTCTTAAATAAAATTGAAAATTCAATGAAAACAGATTACAAGTTTTTGTTTAGAAAATGCAGCATTTTCACTCTGTCAGGATCTAATCGATTTATTTTTTTATCAACCAAATTTTCAGCAGTACTGAAGGGTCTTTCTGAATATACTGGTGCTGGAAGAATGCAGAGGACTTTTTTGTTAGAATTTTGAAATTGAGGAATTTCAAAGAATTTATATGTGGACTAGAATTATTAGTTTACAATATGCTGCTTAAACATTTATTACCATGGTATTTATGATTTAAATGCTAACGACGAGCAATTACAGTAAGTTCTCATCTTACGCGGATCTGAGGTACACGGATCTGGAGTTACACCGATGTTCAGTTAGGCCGGTGACATGCTTGCGTTTCTCCATGTTTCTGTTGCTGCAACAGATTCAACCCCATGACTACCCACGACTCATTGCCAAGCGAGCAAGAGTTGTAACCGAAGTGAATTGAATAATCACCCCACAGCTTATTTTTGGGTTATTTTTTGAGAGTGGTGAAAATATTCTAATGAGATTGCAATTAAAAATCAAATTTTCGAACATTTCATTTACCCATGATCATGTACACTTTCAGTGACTATAGCAAGTGATTTTTCAGTTCCCTAGGGCTCTCACTATATAGAGCTTCCACTGTATCATTATTGAGGCTCATTTTCATTGCAGTTAGACAAGTTGTTATTTGATGGGAAGCAATTTAAGCCCTTTGGAGAGAATGAGAGATGGGTAACCAACCAGCAGCTGGTGTGATGGTTTCAGAAGCACTGTTACACCATAAGTTCCATTTTCAGGTTTTCTGGTTCTTTCTGGTGCTTGGCTTTTTGCCAGGTTGTTTAGGTGTTCTATTGACCGCTAGTATGCTGTGATTGGGTGGTTTACCAGAAATCTGTCATGTGGGGAATCATATGATAAACTGGCCTAAGGTGTGGATAATCTCCTATCGGTCATAAGTTACTGTTCGCCCTGTTAAAATGTTTTGAATTCCTTATGACTTCTAGAGCTTCATGCATAAGTTTCAGGAAATGTTGGTTTTGTTGATGATGACCTTGGTATCAGCAAGGTCTATTTCATGCTCAGGCTTCAAGCTATCCTCCCCTTAATTTATGCTGTAATCTTCCCTCTCTGAATGCATATGCAGTTATGTACTCGCATCTGCAATCGCACTTGACTGTAGAGGGAATCGTTTGCCTTTTATTTTGCCCTTGCCATTCCTTAATGGTTGCTGCTCTCAAATCCCACGTGCAGTTGCTCGAGGAGATGGCCAAGTCTGAGAGGCTGGAGCAGCTGAACTCTGAGCGCAGGCGCAGGAAGGAGGCAGAGCACCGAAGGGCCGTGGAGGTGCTCTTGGAGGAGAGGCGGCGACTCAGGGAGCATCAGATGGCAGTACTCAAGGAGGAGCAGTTGAGTGCCGAGAGACAGGAGGAAGCACGGTATGTGCACATGTGTGAACTTCTTTTATGGGTAGTGAATGAATTGTAATTCTCATTGTAAATGTGCAAGAGACTCATGCTTGACCTTGGGGTAAGATTCATTGTAATAAGTACTCTTGCTCTCATTTCAACTTCACCTTCACTTCAACTATGTAGTCGATCATGATAAGTTTTGTTTTATAGTGGAACCTCGATCTATTGTTTTTCAAGGGATGGACAAAAAAAATGGTGAATGCGGGAAAATGAATAATCCTGGAAACTATTACCAGGGTGTCTAACGAGTGGGAAGCTCGTGAATTTTTGGGAATTTTATTCAGTAGACTCTCAATAATACGAAGTCAGCAGGACCAGAAAATCGGCACCTCGTAATTTCGAACATTTTTAAAAGTCGTGAAAAAAATTTTATCTTTGTTTTCTCTAACTTTTGTTGTCTTTGCCAACATTACATAACTTTTTTGGTCATTCATGAAAGTGTTCCTAAAAGATCGTAAAATGATTACCTACTTGTATATCCTATGTCAATGCTTTTATGTCGGCGATCATAGTGTTAGCAAAATTTCATCCCAGTATCGAAAGCGTATATAAAACAAAAGTTGAACATTTTGTAATAAGAATTTTATTTTCTGAATCCAGTCAGTAGAGATGGGAAACTAGTATGGACATTAAAAATAGACATTTGCTTCAAACATCTATGCTGTTATGATGGCAGCTGGCCTGACCACACTTTGGTTATCCTCTATCGCCAAATCATAGCTAAAAAAAAGCACGGAACTAAGCCCGTTTCCAGAAAAGAAAACTTAATTCGCAGGTTATTACTCGTGGCGTCTTCCGCATCATCAGTGGAATAAATGGTCTTGGGAGGTAGTATTGTTTATTTTCTACTACTAAGACCTTGATGAGAAATGGGGCATGATTCGGCATACATATTAACCGCATTGTCTCCTCAAGGATTATATGACGGACAAGGAGTTTGGGTTTAGGGTGTGTGGGGGAAAAGGGTCCAGTTGTGGAGAGAGAAGATACCAGTTGCGGATGTATCTTTATCTGTCTTGCTGAGCGTGAAGGGGGGAAAATGGGTAGGGGATGGGGAAATGGCATCACAGAACGTCTGTGACGTTCCTTCCTCTTCTTCTGGGCAATCCTAAGGGGGCACGTGCCGGTGGTTGATTGGAATTGCTTCGGGTGCTGAGAGGAATGGGAAGGGCAAGGGATGTGGTGTCCTTTGCTTACGGGTAGATCTTAGTGGGATATGGTGGAGGGAAGTGTGTGACAGTGTGTGAGAGGAGGGGTTAAAGACCCTCCTGAAAACTTCCTTCATCACAGAAATAACCATGCAAAGATAAACTAAATGCTGAATCCAGGGGAGAATTAGGGTTACTGTTTTGCAAAATTATCGGGCATATCATTATTTGTTCAAAATACATGATTGACATAGCATCTGTGAGAGATTCTTTTCACTGTTTTTCCTTAATTTAGGTCTAATCTATTATGCCTGACATGGAGCATATGATTTTCTTTTAGCAGAATTTTATTGCTCCACATTCTATATCCAGAGCAGCATCTAGTTGAAAATGATGGTGCAAATTGCACACTTCAGTGTATGCATCAATACTAGCTTAAGCATATAAATACATCACTCATGCTTACATTATGAGTTTTTCAGGAGAGATTAAAGTAATATAGAAGAATGCACTAATGGAGCTTCATAGGCCTAGTCCAAACTGCACAAAAATTTTCAAAAAGCCTAGATTGCCTAATCTCTGACTCATTGGAAGAAAGGAACAAGTTAGATGTGTTTAACTTTATGAACCCTTTCAACATGAATACATATTTAAAGATAAATTTAGGAATTATAACTATGTAAATCATTCTAGTACATTGTGGGAGTGCATACATTTCAGAAAACAAAAGAGTAGCTTCATTGCGATGTTAATGAAAAATTCTCGTTCATACGGTAATTGATATTATGATGTGTCGATTTTTCCGGTCCCGTTGACTTCATAATTTCGAGTTTCTACTGTATGTGAGCACCAATTTTCAACGAAAATAGATGATTTTGTTTTGAATCCTCAAAACAAAGGACACAACATTTTTTTTTCTATCCAAAAGTAGACATGAAGTTGAGGAAATATTCTCCTTAAGTGAGAGTAATAAAGGGAGAGGAGCATTAAGGATAGGGAATCGGATGATGGGATGTAAATGATATTTGATTGAGGAAAAAAGTGTAGATAATAAGCTGTGAAAAGATGGAAAAAAAAACAGCACCAAATGAGCATGTAGGATTTGACAGCACAGCTAGCAGATTCACGATGTTAATATGACAGAGATCTGAGGAACTATTGCTTATCTTGAATTGTGCAGTGTAACTCACATTTGGGCATCTCTTACTGATCAAAACTAGTGCAATGTCTAATTGGCTTCATATGAAAGGAAACGCAGCCTGAAAATATTTTTTTTCAACCTCTACTATGCCCTAGTCTTCCTGCAGGCATTTCTCTATTTAGTCCACTCTATAGTAGTCCCAGTTGCCTGCTATTGGCATTTTGATATTAATAAAATGCATTAACATGTTTTTCATAATAAATACTTCATAGTGGTTTTATTGCTAGAGAAAGGGACTATGTATTATAATTTCTTTAATGAGAAGTTCCATAAATACCAGAGGTACATAATATAGGGGTTCTTCTGTGTTATCCTGCTACTTGCACAGTGCAGACTAGAGTTACATTTCGTGTCAGGAGGTTTTCATCAGAAAGGAGTTCGTAAACTGGAGGTTTTACTGTAGC